>VKOC01000008.1:6621183-6701961 GCA_009364415.1 Spea multiplicata | reverse complement strand
AGAGAGAGAGGGAAGGCGAGGAGAGAGAGACACTCCTTACATTTTATTGTTTGCTAAGTGGGCTGCTTGTGCTCATGATACAGCGTGCAGATTAATAAAACATTGTTTGTGAGAGCGGATACTCAGGCAGCCTATTCGGTGGCCGTATCTTCGCGCGGATACCATTCAAATATTTGCTAAATCTGAATATATCGTCATCTTATCCTATACACATATTTCCATCCCAGACTGGTCTACACCCCGTTAATACAGGGCAAGCACTGGGAACACCCTGCACAGAAAAACAACACCAATTTATCTACTTATTTAGCGTCACCGACTTCCGGAAGATAAAATCCATTAATTACCATCAGCCTTATAGTTATGAGTGAACTCGAACGCACACCCACTGAATACGACGGCTCCTTTAACGGCTGCTGTGTGTTTTATGGCGGCCCCACACCTTTTAGCTTACAATTAGTCAGACGTCAACTGCCTCCGTCCAGTCATTAAAGATCAATCCTTGGATTAAATGGATAACCAATACAGGTGCTGCTCACACTTACATCATTCAGGTTCTAGTAGAGGAATGTATAAAATGATGTAATGATGTAAAATGATGGGACCCGACTAGCTCAGATAATTGACCATATACAGTGTTGGCTCTATATAAGCGGTATAAATAATATGCAGCACACCAAAAATGTAGTTATTTATCTAACATCCAATATAATGTAGTTTAGTGATGTTCTTTCAGTAAGTGGTATATATAATACTAAGAAAGCAATATGATGCAAGCCAGCGGTGAGTGACATAACTTGAGGTCAGGTCTATAAATTTGAATCTATTCGCTATGGGGAGGACTGCACGGTGACGATGTGCGCCCAGATAAAAGCCAAAAAGTGTGCCAAGACTCAACACAGAGCATGTTGCGGGTGGGAATCCACTACCGGTTTTCACACCCAGTAGCTCTTACTTATTAAGACTCGTAATTTTGTAAAAACAAAAATGCTCAATGTCTCCCTACCTTCTCCCCTACTGCTTCTGTGTACCCGTCTCCTTTTCCGCAGCTCAGCTTCTTCTCTTGCCTTTTCTTGTTCTGTCTTCTTTCTTCGTCTGCTATTCCCCGCTATCTGATCTGTAGCCCAGGCTTTCGCAAAAGGGAGGCACCTTCATGCCCCCCCCAATTGGAGGAATGAGGAGAGGCTGTCCATGCGGTGCACACAGCGACTCCACCATTTTGCGGAAGCCTGGGCTATGGATCAGATAGCGGGGAATAGCAGACGAAGAAAGAAGATGGAAGAACAAAAAGAAGACGAAGAGAAGTGGAGCTGCGGAAAAGGATTAAAGTACACGGAACAAAAGTCTTAGGTTTTTACAACAGAAACAAGTGGGCTGACTAGATGGGCCAGTTTTGATCGCACCTCAGAGTGAATGAATGAACCAAGTCAATCAGGAGCACTGGGAAGCTGCTCACGCACATTCTTGTACACGCTGTCAGTGCACCCTGTCCCCCGACGTTTAGTTAAAGCCAGTTAGACAGGCTAACATTCAAAGTGGGAGGGGGGGTTTATCCTTTACTGTGGGCTTTTCTCAAGGAAACAACACGCTAAAGAAAGAGGGGTTAAAACAAACTTTTTATGTATTCTTATAAGAATGTGTATACCAACATTAAAAATTCCAATAAAAAAAGCATTTTTCCTAACATGTACATACACAAACACATAAATACATACATGTGCAGTTTCATTTGGAATTCCCTTCTCCATTCAGGGAAG
Organism: Spea multiplicata; assembly: GCA_009364415.1. Taxonomy (NCBI): domain Eukaryota; kingdom Metazoa; phylum Chordata; class Amphibia; order Anura; family Pelobatidae; genus Spea; species Spea multiplicata. Next base: position 6,700,204 of record VKOC01000008.1, on the reverse strand, counting down.
CGCAGAACATTCCTCCCATTACTCCCAGCCATCATCCTAATCAAACCATCTGAACAATCAACAGCTTCAACACATCATCTGAACCAAATCAATTTATCCCCATCCATGCTGTCCTCTCCTATTGTTTCAGTGTGTTATTGTATGTGTTATTGTATGTGTTTATAAATTGTTCTACTGACTGTAACAGCGCTGCGGAATCGTCCGGTGCTTTATAAACAAATGTAATGGAATGTAATTTCTCAGCAGACTGCCAAACCATGGTTCATATAGGAAAAAGCGATTTCATTTATAAAATACTATTTTATGGGTTGGCTATGTAGGGGATGCACTGTTCACAATCATTTCAACCTGCTGGCAGTCCCCGTAAACTAGACATCTGCCTCAACCAACATGAGCCAAGCTGGACTGCCCAGAAAATTCAGGAATGTTAGCAGCTACGTCAAACACCAGTAACATATCTACCTTAAGATATTATGCGTTCTAAAAAGCATAGACTTGTATACACATTTATATGGATATATATAGACACAGGAAGTGGGTTAACATAACTTTAGTCCATGATCGCTCTGACAGAACTACAACGCTCATGATCCCTGGCGTGTTTATGATCGGTTGATTAGGTCAAGGGGATTGCAGGTTGATGTTAAGCAGCTACTGTACTTAGATGCCTCGTAGGGATAGATAATTCACTTCTAATAAGCCGGACCTTGGACAGTCCGCGTAAAATTACCGAATGCATGCAATTAATCTCAACATCGCAGTGAAAACATTAATGCAAACAATCAGTACATCCAAGCAGTAGTTAGAAATCACAAGCTGAAAGAACATTTGCTAGCAATGACGTCACGCACCCCACTTCTAATAGCCAGTAACAACTACAAAGGGTTAAACGACAGGATCGAAAGACAGGGCAGTTAATAGTCAGAGAGAATAAGCATTTGTCTCTAAACCACAAGAAACAATATTCGCCAAGACCTACCTGCAATTCCCGACTTAACGACCGTCACTACCCCACTCCAAGCGCTGCCGGATCTAACACTTCCGGCTCTGAATCCTACTGAGTCCAGATGACGCAGGCACGCGTGACGTGTCACTGTGGTAACGCGCACGACTCGCTCGCTGGCCGACACAATCACATTTGGCGCTGGTGTTTAGCGCTCGTAGCCTGCAGCCCTAGTGCAAATCGTTAGCAGGTTTGGGACGGATCCTGGGCTGCGCGGGCGCGGAGTGTTTAAGGAGGAAGCGCTGCTGGTTCAATGTACAATAAAGTATATATTATATATTCAAATATAGTAAAAATTGTTATCGTTTGAAGTCATTGTTATCCCTATAATTAATTAACCCCTAAAAGGAACGCCTCACTAGTAACATTCACATTAGAGTCAATTTGTGTGAAAGCCGATGCATTTCACTGCATGAAAATAGGTGCTTGCGTTATTTTGTTATTGGAGTTACAAAATGTGACTTCCCTCTCATTTCCTCCATTTCCTGCCAAGAAGTGTACTTAAGTACACTATCTACATGCTGTAGTTGAGGTGAGGTCCCACTGTGGAGCCGGTTGCATGAATGCTAGCTAAGTGCTGATGGCATCTATCGACATCTGGTGCGCTTTCGCAACTCACTTTGATTTCAAAGGCCTTTTTGGCTAAAAACAAGTGAGTATCTGTGAGAGAGGGAAAGCTTGACCCTCTGGCCTTAATGCTGAGCTGGCGCACAATGCCCAGGATGTGATCTTTGAGCCCCCTGCTATGGGGGCACCAGGGTTTGTGGTGTGGGGGGCACATTTACTTACACAGGAGATGAATAAGTGGACATTGACCATCTGGATTTTTCTTTTTCCGCAATGCAGAGTTTGCGTGTGTTATTCTGTTGATCGCTATCTTCCATGTGATTTTCATTTGGTCAGCAGCATGCGGGCTACAGAGCAGCCACTGCCCACTAAGTGCCGCCTAGGTCAGGAGCCATGGTAGTGCTGGCCAGGCATGACAGCAGGGATCAGACAGTTTTTCCTGTTGGCACACTTTTTTCACTTTTGATGGCATGACAGCAGGCAGCCATAGTGCCTGCTCCATGCATTGATCACTGCCTTTAGGCCGCAATCTTTTTTTTTTCTTCATGTTCTTGAGGCTGCTGATCCGTCAGATAACAATGACTTCCCATGAACGGAGCCTCAAGTTTAGTGATTGCCTGGGACTTCCAGCGTGTGGAAGGTGAATGATGGTTCTAGAGGAGTGCCCTGAGTGCGTCAGGTACCTGTGTGTCCGAGTGTGCAAACCGCTGCTCTAATCATGACATCTCACTCCATGATAGGGTTTTTCTGGCACATTTTCATGGAACGTTGGGATTTTGTGGACTTCAGCTTCCATCAGTCTCAGCCAAGATGCTGGCACATCTCCTTAGATAAGTAAATCAAGTTAGGCCTGTAGCATGAGGAGAATGCATGTATGGACCTTGATGCATGTTTTGTTGTTATGATGAGCAGTGTTGTCATGACATATGTGTTTGTGTAGTTTACATATGAGCTATATTGCATGGTTTGGTACGCTCAATAGTGTTTCGTTCACACTGCAATTTTCTTTTTTTTTTTAAATCATATTTATTAATTTTCCAACATTACATAACATTACATTACAACATTACATAGAACATATAGACGACATAATCGAAAATAATGTGGCAAAGCTTCTGAGCAGAAATACCTCAGACAACAATCCTATCTGAATCCATAGCTTAATACTGCTCATGTATTAAATCTCAAAAGGAAAAAACAAAACAAAACACATACTACAAGCCGGCGATAAATGATAAGTGCTCTTATAATTAATGAATCTAAACCTTTTGTATTTTTTTAATCCAGTCCTCGCAAATATCTGCTCTTTTCTTGTATAATGAGCTAACCCAACTTAGACCTTTTTCCATCTGTAACTGGAATGTTATTTGCTTTATCAATTGTGACTTAAGTATAGGTTTACAATCCTTCCAGAATCTAGCAATTAATATTTTAGTTGCTGCCAGTGCATGTATTATAATTAATTTTCTATTGACAGATATATCTTTTGGCAGGATGTGTAGAAGAGCAATCTTCATATTTTTTCCAATATGGATGTTATCAATTTTTTCTAGAATAGCATATGAAGCAGTCCAAAGAGACCTTATTTCCTTACATTCCCACCAGATATGTTTAAAATCCCCCCTTTCCGCGTTACATCTCCAACATGTGTCCAATAAATTTGGATACATATTCTTTAATTTTGTAGGGGTTAAATACCATCGGTGTAATCCTTTAAAGTAGTTTTCCCTAATCGTTATAGAATGTAAGGTATTATATGTGTTCTTAATTGCTATATGCCATTCTTCGTCTGTAATTTGTGTTTTTAAATCATAAGACCATCTTGTTAAAAACATATCTGGTGTAGTCTCATCTATATTATTAATCAGTTCATATGATTTAGCCATCACTTTCTTTATGTTTCTCTTATTAAAGATATTTTCAAAATTTCCATAGAACTCTTTATCTTTCCTCTGTCTTGCATGGCTTAAGAAGGATTTTACTCTTAAATATGTAAATATTTCTGAATCAGGAAGTTTGTATTCCAGTACTAGTTGGTTAAATGATTTTATTGTATCTGCACTTATGATATCTTTTATATCTACGATCCCCGCCGCTTTCCAATTCTTAAGATTCATATTTGGTACATTAGTTTCAATTAAATATAGTTCTGCATTATCTAACAACCTATTATGAAGATTAATTTTTTTCTTAAACTTTCTCCATTCTCCTATGGTATCTTTAATAATCAATAACTGCAGTTTTCTACAGACCAGTTTCTGTTCCAGGTTGGGTGGTTGTCTGAAAGCCAGGATAGAAGGTCCAGGGGATATTTCTTTTATCGCTGGATCCTCTGTTAATGGTGGTTGTAAGTCCCTTACAATTTTGTGTTGTTGCCCTTTTGTTTGTATTTGACTCGTTGTCTAGCCTACGGGTGAATGCCCAGTCCCAATAAAGCATGTCCTCTTGCATCCTGACTGGTGGTACAGTTTTTTGGGAGACCTTCTCGCCTGGAGGAGAGCATCTATTCCCGAGAACCAGTGCGGCTATGCATCTTGTAGCCAGCTTTCCCTAGAGCATGGATGCAATGACGGTCAGGAATGTCCAAGTAGACTGTTAGCTCCCATTACATGGACCAAGTAACTTGCATACACAGAGACCATAAAGGTGGAGAAAGGCAGGGTCTGTGGCTCCGTTCACTTGCAGTTCTTAGGGAGCCACAAAGACTTTTTTCTGGGAAGGGACAAGCACAGAAAAGGTAGAGTGATGGCAGCCAAAAGGCCAAAACCCATCATTCCCACCGACAAAGTCTTCTTGATCACGCTCACATGAAAAACGTGCACGTGAGATACATAACAACAAATAAGTGGCTCTTAAGTCTCTATCCCACAGGCTGGTATTATACAAAACCCTTTCCCTACAAAGGGCCAAATGGCACCCCAGGGAAGAATACTTTTATTTCAACACTACAGAGCGTTTCAAGGTAACACACACACACGTACAAATTTGGAATCTTGAATTTAAGAAAGGAGGGACCCGAGGGCCACATGAATTATTGTTCCAACGTAGGGCCTGCCCTAGTAAAGTGGCACAGGGACTGCCGCCGTTTGAGACCTGCCTCCATACGAGGAATACACCTGTCCAGTGTCCCCCATGATTCAGGCACCCAAAGCTGCTGCCTCAGGTGCCTGGTGCTACGACGAGTAAAAAGCCCTATTTGGCTGGCAGTGCCAACATTAGGCCTATTGGGACTTTCGTAGGGACAGCAGGCAGCCCATAGGTGCACTTGCACAAATACCATTAATCGAACCCACCAACATTAGAACCTGTAAAGCAGGTTTGTGCTACTGTAGAGGATTCAGAAGTCGATATCTCGTGTGTCTCAAACGTCATATTCTGTCAAATTAATAATCTAACCTCCCATTATAAAGAAAACTTTGGGCTGAGCAATATGACGGCAAACTACTAACTCCGTGATATTCCGCTACTAAGCATTCTAGAACTCATGATCCTAACCGCGAACATCTGGAACTAAAATCCTGGTTCGCGTGTTTCCGGACGGTTCTATTTTTACGTTGCGCTGCTAGCGGAAAGCTGATTGGAGGAGCGGAGCGTGTCACATTGTCCAGCCGACCGGCTGCTGAGAGATGGCGGCTCGGCGGCAAGTTGTAGCCTGGCTCAGCAAAGCTGAATGGGAGCAGGTCCTGGAGTATCTGTACAGCAGGGACTGCAAGCTCCAGCGGGATGCGCTGCACCGGATATCGGCCTGGAAGAGCAGGTGAGGAGTCCGAAGTAACCGCAGTGTCTGTTAAGTATAGCGGGATGCTGTGAAGTGCTGCAGGTAGCCATATACACGCGTGTTGTGTTTCGGTTATTGGGCCTACCAGGAAACACCGACATGTCTGCAGTAACCCGCCACTTGCTGATCCTTTTCTATATTACTAATGCTTTATATGGAGTGTCATATTCTGTAAAGGGACTGTGGGTAAACAGACACAAGGGGTGCAGCACATGGCAGTGTGGGCTTAAAGGGACACCACAGTCATTGTATGTACGTATGTATGCATGTGATAGCTGAGCAGTACCTTTATATTAACAAGATGCCCTCCATATTCATTTGCACACCTCGCCACCACTTAATGTGCAGGAATATACTCTCCGCCAGTCACCTCTGGTGTCGGCTCGGGGGGGCTAGACGAACGCTGGGGCAGGGAAGGGGGGGGGGAACTGCAGCTTCTCCCTAAGTAGAAGACTAGTGTATGAACAAATGTACCTCCAATGAGAAGTACATGAGAAGTACCGTATCGGTAAATGACAAAAGCAAGGCAATGTCGGTACAGAACAGATCAATAATCAGTTGTAACAGAATAGAAGACAAAAGATAGCAAAGGCTAGACGTGCTGGTGCAGTAGTGGAGGTCCGATTTCAGGATGCTATTTTTCATGCCATTCCATATGTCACCATGTCTAACACTGATCTGTCTCGTTGTTTTTGTTAAGGTATGGGAACAGAATGCCGCTGGCTGTGGAGTGCACTGCGGACCTCGTGCGCTGTAAAATTCTGGACATGAGCGGTGGAATGGAAGCCGAGGAACTTGTTCTACTTTATGGACTGGCTCTTGTAAGGTTAGTATAAAATGATGTCAATTTATGTCTCCAAAGTTACATTTCCAGATATTTCTGCATCACATCCTGTCTTTACTGCTTAGTATACACAGAAACAAAGGTTGGAATACAGCACTCAGTTGTGAGATGGTGCACGAGCCAGGGTACCACCAAGTCCTTCAATAAATCCAAACTAAAGAAGCAGAGACTCAGCTCTCAAATGTTAAGGGGAGTGTATTTCACACAGGCAACGTTTCGGCACAGAGGTCTTTCTTTCGACCTGTGTGTCGAAATGTTGCCTGTGTGAAATAAACCCACCTTACCGTTTGAGTGCTGAGCCTCTGCTTCTTTATTTTGGATTTACTGCTTAGTAATCTTGTAATCATCTGACATATGGTGTTCACTGTCTTGGACATGCATGGAAGCCGCATTTTACCTAAGCACTCCACCCCCCACATGCACTGTACTAGCCCTGATCTTCCTGTCCACACATGTTAAACATTTCCTGATGTACTGTTTGGACTTTTGACAGCTTCTTGTTAATTGTCTCCTTGAACCCAGCTTTAAGAACTAGTCAATATCTGACAGCCTCTCATTCTGTGTTTTGTACTTCACCTGTTGCAGGTTTGTAAATTTAATCACAGAACGAAAGCAGAAAACTGTATCTATTCCTTTGAGGCGTTTGGCCAATGAGGTGAGTGCCACATTTCTGTGGACCGTTACTGCATAGTTTTATGATCGCGTTTTACTGTCAGTTTTAGCTCAGATCGTGTTCCCTAGTCAAATAATAGTTAAAGGTGCTGGTCCACTCAGACAAAATATTAATTAGGCAAGCAATTAGCATTAGGAATTCTGACAGTTTATTATTGCTTCTGAAGGTTTAATGACACAGTAAGATGCTTTTTCTACAGCAACAACTTACCAGTGCCTGCATTTGTGACAATAGTTCCCTTCAACAATTATAAATAAGAAAAAATTATTTATTTCATAAGTATTTGGGTATTCAACCATCTAGGAATGGTGCTTCTAATGCGGCATTTAACCCAGACGAATTAGACTTATTTCTTGGTGGCCATTATTTTATTTATGTAAAGCCAATTCTGTATTTTCTAATATCCTGTAATACGGAGCAGAGGTTTAGTAGACATCCGATAAAACAACTATTCAGCCTCCACTGGAAGAAATAATATATTGCAGGAAAGACAAATCTAAATTATATTACTTGTTATGTAACAAAGCATTGCTTTAAAGACAAACCATCTGGTTAGTTTTCCTAGCAAGAGGAGACTTCACAGATGTTTCTCTTTATTTTTGTGTTTTCAGCTAAAGATCCCAGAATGGGTGGTAACTCTTCGACACGATGTCACTCACGGGAAACTTCCAAAATTGAGCATGTGTCGGAAAGGTAAGGATTTTGTACTCGGGGGGGGCGGGGGTAGACTACTAGAAATTCTTCTGCTATCTCTCCTTCCTACGCTGTCACGATACCAATTTTATCCGTTAAGGCGTGTTTCCCCACTTGCCTGGATTTTTTTTTTTTAATTGGTCTCTGACTCTCCATGCACTGCCACGATAATATCCGCATCCCTTTTCCTTGGGGAAAAAATTTACTGTGAGCTTGTTATGGCAGAGTTTTTATGGTGATCCTTTTTTTTTTTTTTTTTAAACCTCTTTCTCTTATGCACAGCTGAGCCACATATACTGTGTGTTATAATTCTGATGTCAAGCTCAATCTTTTGCAAATATGATGGTTTTTCTGTATTTCCAGTGTTGTTTTTGTATTTCTTTATGGTTTGTAACGTCCTTTTTGTGCCGTAAAAGATTATAGCTTTGTTCTAGTTATCATTTCTACAATAAAGGTATATGAATTTGCGTTTATACAATCATACTTCAAACAAAATGTTTATTAATAAACAAAACCAAAAATGAATAAACAAAATGTTTATTAATAAAAGAAAACACTAAGTGTCTAATTTAAAGATGGTCTTGTATACAACTAGATTGTTTAATAATAATACATAACTATGTAGATTATGTATTTATCAATGCTTTCTGCCTCATTTTAACACCAATTTCTCTCTTAAGGCTGGGACTGTGTGATGGAATGGCTGAGACGGGAGTACTGGTCACGCCAACTGGGTAACTCTGAAACTCCTCAGTGGGTGGAAGATGAGGAGTCGTTATCAGAAGAGGCAGAAGAAGTTCAACCACAACTCTCTTATAAAGAACAGAAACACCAGGCTCTTGCTGGTACGTAAACATTTACATAGAATGGGGGTTCCTAGGAACCCCAGGTGTAGGACACTTTTTTTGTGTGTGATGTTACTATTCAGAAACCAATGGTATTTCTGTTTCTTCTTTTTGTCATTCCTTCCCTTACACAGTAGATGGCAGGTTATGCTGCATTTCATTGCTTTAGAAGCTATGACATAGTACATCATTGTGTTCTACATTTGGGAAATTGCCATGTCTCACGTAGTTGATGCTTATGTGGCTGAATTATTATGAGATGCTTTATATATATATATATATATATATATCCTCAAGATTGTAAGCTTGCAAGCAGGGCTCTCTCCACCTAATGTATCGGTTTGTCTTAGTCTGTCAATTCTCGTCTTGTCGTACCCCTTGAATATATGCTTTGTATTAAGCGCTGCGTAAATTGTTGGTGCTATATAAATAAAAGATAATAATATAGGGTATGTAAAAAAAAAAGGCTCTATAAATGAATTTGACATAAAGTTAAGCCATCTGTACTACACAACACATTTCATGCAAACAAACTTGTTGTGTAGATGTGCATATTTGGTTACGTTTAAATGAATTTCAATTTGTGTTCTGGTTTCACCCTCTAGTGGGTGACAGGGGCTTCCATTCCACTGAACCAACCAGTAGATCAGTATCTCACTAAGACTGTTTCCAGTACTCTATATGTGTTGTGCAGTATGTCTAGGTATTTATTCTAGGGTGTGAAAAGTATATTGTTTGTGATCCAGGTTACCACCACTGCTGTGATGTAGTATAGAGAGCGCAATCTCATACTTCCATTGAGAGCTCATCTATTATTTTCTAAATACTACTGTAATTTTATTCTTAATTAAAACAGCAGCTAAGCCATGGTGTCTCTCGATCCCAGGAGATTTTTCATTTTCTGTGGATTTGAGTGTATAAATGTGTATTTTGATGTACCGTGTGTGTGTTTTCATACTCATGCAGAAATGTGTCTTGCTGCGTACCTAATTTTTCACATGCCTCTGATACAAGACTACTTCTGTCAGGAAATCTGTATACAGTTTTAAGCAGTGCAGGCTGTTGGGGAAGGATTTTTGGTGTAGATGTGCCCTACTTAGGTAATCAAATTCGGTCTAGAAGATTTGGTGGATAGAATAGCAAAATGTGTTAGATGCACATACACTGTATGGACAAAAGTATTGGGACACACCTCCTTTAAAAAAATAAATTCAGGTGTTTTAATCAGACCCATTGTAACCGGTGTATGAAATCAAGCACCTAGCCGCGCAGTCTGCATTTACAAACATTGTGACAAAAATGGGTCGTTCGGAAGAGCTCAGTGAGTTCTCAGTACTGTGATGGGACGCCTCCTTTGCAAAAAGGCAGTTTGTGAAATTCTGTCCCTGCTATATATACTACAGCCAACTGTAAGTGGTATTATTGGAAGGGTTTAGGAACAGCAGCCACGAATTGGAAGACCACGGGTACCGTCACGAGTGCTGAGACGCATGGTGCATTAAAGTTGCCAACACTCTGCTGAAGATTTCCAAGCTTTCAGTGGCATTAATATCAGCACTAAAACTGCTGCAGGAGCTTCATGGAATGGGTTTCCATGGCCAAGCAGCTCCACGCAAGCCTCGCATCACCAAGTACAATGCCATGCGTGGGATCGAGTGGTGTAAAGCCAATGGACTCCGGAGCTGTGAAAATGTGTTCTGTGGAGTGAGAATCGCGCTTCTCTGGCAGTCTGATGGGCGAGTCTGAGTTTGGTGGATGCTGGGAGAACGATACCAGTCTGACTGCGTTGTGCCAGCTGTAATGTTTGGTGGAGGAGGGATAATGGTATGGGGCTGGGGTTGGGCTAGACCCTTTATTTCCAGTGAAGGGAAATCTTAATGCTTCATACCAAGACATTCTGGAAAATGCAATTATTCCAACTTTGTGGGAAGAGTCTGGGGAAGGCCTTTTCTATTCCAGGTCCATAAAGACATTGTTGGATGAGTTATGTGTGAAAGAACTTGCCTGCTGTACAGAGCCCTGACCTCAACCCCATCAGACACCTTTGGAATGAACTGCAATGGAGATTGGGAGCCAGGCCTTCTCGTCCAACAACAGCGCCTGATCTCACAAATGCCCTACTTGGTGAATGGGGAAAAAATCCCTCAGAAACACTACAAAACCTCATGGAAACTTCCCAGAAGATTTGGAAGCTGTTATAGCTTCAAAGGGGGGGACCAGCTACACATTAATGTATATGTAGTTAGAATACAAAAGTCCCTGTTGGCGTAATGGTTAGTTGTCCCAATACTTTTGTCTATATAGTGTACTTGATGTCTAATTATTATTGCATCTTGGGTCAGGGAATTTCTCTATAGTGCATCCAATAATAAATAGGATTATCTACCAATCTATTAGATCCCAAACTGTTTTGTTTAAAAGAAAACAAAAACCTCTCCTCCAGAAGCAGTTGGATCACGTATTATCAGATGACAAGTCAATATCTTGAGATAAAAACACAATAGGACTCTTCCCTACCTTGTTTAAGAATGTTAAATTGGTTTCTTCCTTTCATTAGGATTCAAGTATAGATACAATATATAAATCAAGCAGATGCTTTTATTGAAGCCTTTGATTTTTTTTTGGTTCAACACTCTCCTCACTCATCATGTAAAACCGAGCTGAAAAATGAAGCAATATTTTGTAAATTACTCTGCTGGTAGATATCATAACTAAACCATCTTAATTGTAATAAAAAGCTCATGAAAAGCATTGAAGTGTTGGCCAAAGAGTTAACGTTATCAGATCTCACACAGTTCCTTTCGTATCAGTATCACGGAGTGATCAGGATATTTGTTTGGCTCGGGCTTTTCCCTTCTCACCGCTTGTGCAATCAAACCCGAGAACTGTTTACCGTGCAACCGGTAATGTTGCCTCATCAGGAAATTACTAGTTATCTGATTATTTACTGTCTTTGCCGTTATATTTAACATTGATAACAGTTTTTTCTTTCCTTGCAGTTAAATTAAGAGAGACGCTGCACTCTTATACAAGGGAACAGTTTAAGGTACAGTTAATTTTGCTCCCTGCTTCCTCCTCTTTATATACCCATTTGTACATTGAGCTGTAGTAGAGCCGCATGCAAAGCCCAAGCGCAAAAGGGATTAATAAATGGCTTGACGTAGCGTTGAGCAATCCAAGAAGAGCTACGATGCCCCTTTATAGCTCTGTTCTTTAGAAGTGGCAGAACATTCCCTACAGCATCTCCTTCCGTCCTGCAAGATTTGCCCTCCAGCTGGGGCATCCTGTAGCACGTGGAAAACTTTGCCCTCTTACGCATTTCCACAACGCTGTTTGACTATTTCAACATATTCCTGCTCTGCCTGGGCAGATGTGATTGAATGAAGCAGTGTCCATGTATTGCCCCCCTACAGAAACTCTGTTTTCTAATTTAACATTCTTAAAAGTTTAATTTTTTTATAGGAAAGTTTAGATGACAGTAGCTGTCATCAGTTAAATGTTTTTCACTAATCGAATAAGATGTCCTATTTAAAGGTAGACGGTAACGGGGTTATTTGCTATAGATTTATAGATAACGTTAGAGATAACGTTACTACACATGCCTGGGAAAAGGGTACTTAAGAACATAAGACAAACCAATGGGTCGAGTAAGGTTTGTGGTTTTACATCAAGAAAATCATGAGTGGCTGTAACACTGGTATATGAATGAAAGGGCGAGTTAAGCCCTTATGTATGAATTATCCATTAAATCATCTGCTTACCTTGCTGTGTGGCTACTATGTACAGAGTGGAATTCAGATTGAAAAGTAACATGATCTACTTTACGTTAGATTGGATATGGTCACTTTGACCTAGCGATTTAAAGACCTTTTCAGTCTGCAAAGAGTGAGGGTGTCCATGTTTCTGAGGGTGCATTCAGTGCATTCATTTGCATGAAAACGCCCTAATGCTTAGATTTTGATTGCACATATAAAATAGGACTTGTGGAGAAATTGAAAACCCCCTAGTTAGGTATTTTATTATTTACACATATGTAATATATGAATGGCGAGATTGCTCAGCGAATTCCCCATTCGTCAAGCAGTCCCAAGCTTCAGTGAGCGCTCACGAGGAGCAAAGAGCCACCGAGAAACATGTGGGTCTCGTGTAACTGACTTAAAGAAACTCTGCCGGCAGATTCCCCAAGTTGAGCTTCTAGTCACAGAAAATTAAAGAACAATCAGCAGAAAGGGAGGAATAAATAAGAATGCTCCGCATGAATCGGGAAAACATAGCCTGCGCTCTCATTTAGATAAAACCGAGCTCTCCTTTAAGCTTTTAATTTATTTTAAGAAGCATTTGTTTACATCCTTAAATATAGCGGTTTTTGGTTCTACTTTCTCAAGTGACAAAAAAAATTACCATCTTAACAAAAAAAACTTTCGCATCTGCTATTTTCTAGGGGCTTTTTCTTTACTTTTGCAATTGTAAAGAATCTAATAAATGTTATCTGAATCCTCAGTGAACACGTAGGCATCCTTTAAATATGTATTACACACACAAACACACACAAATAGGTTAGGGTGAGTATGCAAGACAAGAGCATACTATTTATTTTTTTATCTGCATAATGGTTAACCATAATGGTTGCAGCGTTAAGCAATTTTATGATCCCTGCATGCCTGTTAGACGCAAATAATACTGTTCTGTTAAGGCAGCCGAACACGGGTTATGGGTACCATTCATGTTGGGTTAATTGCTGCGTGTGCTGATAATCTGACTCATCCTGGGGGAGTATTTATCTGTATTTTTAATACTCTTCCAAAATGTAACAAAAACAACACAGTACGGTTGCGGAGTCGTTTCTGGCCTTGGTCGATGAAAATTCACTAATAACCCCATCTATAGTGTATTATTATTTGTTACATGCCCAGATGGCGTGTGTAGCCAGGGCTGTTCAAATCCTTACGATCAGGTAGCCACGTTTCCTTAACTGGATGTTTGAGACAATTACGTTTAAAATGACCTTTTATGTTAATCTGTGTGGCGGACTCCGAGTTGTCACATGCACCAAAGCCTACCATTTACACTTTTTATACTCTAAACCAGTAAACGGCATTCACGTACCCATCACCATTGCATATATTAAAACAAATATTTAAATCTATGCTATGGCAAGCTGTATCTTTATTTTTCTGGGGATTTGCATGATTATTTCCCGTCTTATTCTCATGTTAAGTGTATATCTAATTCTATTTTGGATAATGTATTTTAATTACATTGCAGGTATACATGTGATTCGCTGTTACGGCAGCCTCAGCCAATGGCTGCCCCTTAATCCCAATACCTTTTAAAAATAATCTATAAAAATTACAAAAAAAGCACAAGCTATGTTTGAGTTTTAATAAATGAACCTAGTTTTGCCAAATGCTGTGATGGTGGCCATTCTCTGTAGGACAGACGTAACCCCATAACCCACAGACTTGCTTTCTTACCAACACCATTGAGCGGGGATGGCTTTTGCTCCGCCGCTATAGCTTTACAGATCAGGTAATGATGAAAGAAATTCTTAAATGCCCTTTAAATTCTTTCAGATTTTTCAAGAACTTCTCCAGGATCCCAAGGCTAAAAAGCAGTGGAATGCCACCTCAGACCTGGAGTGGACCATAGCACAGGCCAAGGACTTGATCCGACAAAGCAGGTCACTTTTTACTGTCACTAACTAGTAGATTATTATTGTTACGTGTGGGTTGACTCTTCGGTTTCTGTGCCGTGCCTCCGTAGAATGAGTTAATTTAACACAGTTATAGAGAGTCGGGGAAATCTAAAAGAACAAGATTTGCTTTAACCTGTCCCATGTACATCCAAAACATAACATGCAAAGCATTTTGATTAACTAGAGTAATAGATGGGAAAATGCCCAGGTGCACAACGTTGTGTGAGGAGATACTTGCAATAGTTTATTGAGGGTTTCCAGCAAACAAGCAGAACACAGACATTTATTCTAGTAAATAAGAGCATTATCACATTACTGAACGATATATAGGCCATGCAGGGAATGGGCTCTTTAATCTGCTGACCCTGTGGCTGTGAAATAATCTGGATGCGGTCACGTGGCGTGAATGTAATGTGTAGTCAGCCATTGGCCTTCCAGTGTCCTCTTCGTGCCAGAACTGGTGGGATTTCTGTGGGCAGCGAGTCTTGCTTTATCTGTCACTCTTGACTAATGCTTGTTTACAACTATGAGAAGGTGGATTTGGCTGCAGTTATTCTTTTAAGGTTCATTCCAAACAACCAGCTCTATATACTCCCCTTTCTAGATAATACAAGGATTAAATAAATTCTATATTATATCAATATAATAGATCATAAAACCACTGGATTGTCTTGGTAAGAGCTGTGTGTAACTTCTTGGTAAGAGCTAATGATTTTTGTTTTTATTTGCCAACCTGCTCCCAGTTATGCCCTGATATTCCTTTTAACCGCCTATATGCCACTCTGCCTCACTGATATTCCTCTTAACCCCCCATATGCCACTCTTACCCTCAGCCGACTTACCAGTGCTTCCCTAGAATTCTCCCCCCAGTGCTTCAGATTTCTTGGTGTGTAGTGGTGGCAGCCTGTCCCGGGGCTTCTATGAATGAGCACTGGAAGGTCTTGTGACGCCGTTGAGTTGAATGCGTGTGTCTTTTCCCCCCCTTCCCTTGACATAATCTATGTATGCATTGCTATTTGGGATAGACCTATATACTCAGTATATACTTGGTATCCTATTTCTTTATTACAGTGCAGAGACTGCCGCAGAGATTCTTCTTGAGGATGGCTTTTTAATACCTACTGCCAAACAACTAGTAACCCTGAAGATTGACCAGGAAGGTACCGCATATGTTTACTTTTAAGTATACAGCTGACGGCACTAGACGGCGTGCTTCCTCCATCACTTGGGAGGTCGTGGTTATCCTTTGTTCCGATTTTGGTTGTATCATCATATTTGCTTGGTGTGTTTTGATCGATGGAAATAAGCAATTTGATTGATTTACACATGCAGTCGTTCTCACTAAGCACAAGTACAAAATACAGCTAAAGGTCTTGCATATAAAGGGACAGTCCAGCCGTCATTTGCATTAAGATGCCTTTATAGGGATTTCTTTACCTTTCCGTTGGGTCCCTTTTGCAAACACTTGGGGGATTTTGCAGGTTGCCATATTGTGAAAGTACGGGTTATATTCGTCACGGTTTCTAATTTGCTTTGCTGCAGATTTTGATGAAAACCTGCATCTCCCGCGCATGCTATTCCGTGTTTGGCAGCCATTGCTGAAGGTCTTGCATTCCCAGGATTTTACTCAGGAGCTGTTGGAGAAAATGTTTTCGGCGTTGGGGCTTTGCGGGGATGCTGACATTGAGCAGAGAGCCCACTATCTGAGCTGCTGGATCTCTGAAGTGTTAACAGCCAATCACAGAGCAGGTTAGTTCACTACACCAAGAAAACCCTAATGAACCTTCAACGGCATTGGTAGGCAGCCTGCCATTAGCTAGGCCTGTTCATTACACTTGGTAATTTTCTATCTAATATATAATAATCTGGTTTGAGGAGGGGGTTTCTGAATTAATCGTTGTACAAAAAAAATCATATTACGTAGAACTTTAAATAAACTCTGTATATAGAACACACAGCGAATGAGTGCTTTACCAGCCTTCACGCAAGCCCCCATTGTAACTTCTGCATGTGTTGAGTAATATATATATATATATATATTTTCATTTTTACCTCGACCAGATAGAAAATGTATGATTCCCTCCCGCAATCAGGCAGCAGTGAAAAGCAAATGGAAGCTGTTTCCTAACAGGGTGGGTTTAAAGTGGAGGAGGCTGCTACAGAAATGTCTGGAATCTCCATGCCAAGCTACCCCTCAACTCTTAAAACTGTAAGTAAACCTTCACAGGACTTATTAGTCTCTGCGATCGACAGATGGCTCGGATAAGACTTGTGGAGACCAGCAACGCACTATCCTGACTTCAATTTCCAACCAAACGTTATATCTGCTGTCTGTGTCTGTTTATTCGCTAGATCCAGAATAGGCTACCTGTTATCCTCGGCTCACAATATGACTTAATTGAGGCATTTGCCGAGGTGAAAGCCATTCTCTAAAACGCAGGCTTTCAGGATCTCCTCACGTGGATATGTCGTGAGGACAACATTGCGGCGCGCTAGCTGGTACTTTAGGCAAACCAAAGTTTCAGGATAGTAGACACAGGGTTTAAACTGGCGATCTAGAGGGAGTTACTGTAATTCCAAGAGCAGACCAGACTTTACATTATAATTCACAGTTTGATCCAAATAAAAAAATCTCTAAATTAGCCAATAGATGAATCAAAACGACCAATAAGAAAAATCTGGACTAATTTTAAAAGAACTTAACCCCCTCCCCCCCAAAACCCAAATGACTTGTTATTAAAGCTTTATGGTTGTTTACATAAAATAAACCACTAAGGTTCCTAGAGCCAACATAAACATTTTGCACGTTGCCAGGAATACAATAAAACTGCAACCATTTGCTTGTCTCAGAACAAAAGTTTTACAAAGTTTCCAGAAACCTAATTTAGATCTGCAACCCTGAAGTTAAAGTATCAAAAAAGGACTCTTGAATATTAAAAGTTGGAATTTATTGGCCTGTGCCTAACAAGCATCAGCAGCCATACGTGATTTCTTCTCGTTTGAGTAGAAATGCACTAGCTTCACGTTTGCATTGAAATGTTTTGGACCGTCTATGTAGACAGATGAGAGAAGCAGTTTCAGAAGCTAAACTAGTGTGTTATTTCTTCAGTATCTTTGAATACATGAAGCCCAGTCTACCTTCGGACACCCAGGAGAAGCTGCTGTGCCTCTGCTCCATCTACATTCAGGATGATGACTCTGATGGGTCGATAGACTACAGCGATCAGCCCATTTACACAGTGGAAAGCCTGGAATGGAGGCTAAAGCAGGGATCTAAGGGCAGGGCTAATAATTCACGCGTTACAACGGCCATGGAGGAGGAAGAAGAGCAGACCACCAGTGAACACACAGAAGATGAAGAGATGATAACACAGGAGTCTTATGAGGATGAATATATCCAAGTGATAAACATGAAGATGGCGACAGAGCGGAGAGCGGTGTTGCAAGGTTCCTCGTGGGGCATCAGCACAGGTATTGCCCAAGTAACAAAATAGTTTGCCCTGATTCCGTTTAAAAAAACAAACAAAAAAGAAGACAGTTGACAATTTTTTAAGCAACTTTAAATGACATTTTGTATTATCAGACTGCTTTAGTATACATTTTGTTTCTTGCTTACTGGAGCATGAGATTCAATGAGCAAGTTCCACCCCTAAGAAAGAAATTGCTTTCCTTGGCATTTAAGATGTTTTATTTTCTTCACATTCTTGCAGAATATGTTAAGTGGGGTGAATACCCCCTAGGGCTAGTTCCAGGGCAAAGCGAAGATCCGGGTTGCCTTTTAGTGGACAGCTACTCGATCATGTCAGTGCTTGAACAACAGGGTACCGAGTCCAAGAAGAATGGAAATAATACCCCCACAAGGTAAGGATTTACTGTGAGCAAAGCTGGTATACCCTACTGCATACCATGTAGACAAAAGTATTGGGACACAGATCTTAATTATTGAATTCAGCTGTTTAAATCAGACCCGTTGCAGCAGATGTATAAAATCCAGCACCTAGCCACGCAGTCTGCATCTACAAAAATTTGTGACAAAAATGGGTCGTTCTAAAGAGCTCAGTGAATTCTCAGTACTGTGATAGGACGCCACCTTTCAGTTCATGAAATTTAATCCCTGCTAGATATTCCACGGCCAAGTAAGAGGTATTATTGGAAGGGTTTAGGAACAGCAGAAACTCTGAGCGGGGTCACCGAGCACTGAGACGCATGGTGCATAAAAGTTGCCGACGCTATGCTGATTCCATATCTGAAGGTTTCCAAACTTCCAGTGGCATTAATATCAGCACAAAAACTGTGTGTCAGGAGCTTATTGCAATTGGTTTTCGTGACCTAACAGATGCATGCAAACCATACATTACCAAGTACAATACCAAGCGTGGGATCGAGTGGTGTAAAGCACATTGCCAGTGGAAATGTGTTCTGTGGAGTGAGAATCACGCTTCTCTGGCAGTATGGCGAGTCTGGGTTTGGCGGATACCAGGAGAACTTTACCAGTCTGACTGCATTATGCCAACTTTAATGTTTGGTGGAGGAGGGATAACAGTCTGGGGCTGGTTTTCAGGGGTTGGGTTAGACCCCTTACTTCCAGCGAAGGAAATATTAATGCTTCGTACCAAGACATTTTGGACAATACTATGCTTCCAACTTAGTGGGAACAGTTTGGGGATGACCCTTTCCAGTTCCAGTGCGGCTGTGCCCCAGTGCACAAAGCAAGGTCCATAAAGACATGGTTGGATGAGTTTGCTGTGGAGGAACTTGACTAGCCCCCACAGAGCCCTGACCTTAACCCCATCGAACGTCTTTGAGATGAACTGGAACAGCGATTGTGAGCCAGGCTTTCTTGTTCAACATCAGTGTCTGATCTCACAAATGCTCTACTGGATGAACTGGCAGAAATTCCCACAGAAACTCTCCAAAGTCTTCAAAGAAGAGTGGAGACTGTTATAGATGCAGAAGGGAGACCAACTACATATTAATGTCTATGTATTTAGAATGCAGTGTAATGGTCAGGTGTGCCAATTCTTTTCTGTATAGTGTATGCAATGGTAGGATGCAGAAAACAAAATGCCCGTGATTTACACTTACCTGAACAAATCATACAACAACCGTTCATTTACATGTTTTTTTTAAACTTTAAGACTGAATCTAACGGGAAACTGATTTCTGCTTTCCAACCATATCTGGCTAGTTTTAATACATAAATAGAGCAGCAGGTTAAATGCATGCAGCAGTTAAGTGAATAAACCCTGTGCTGACTTCGGTTCAAAAGTTGCCTGGGGCAGATGGTGTGGCTAGGTTTAATAATATTAATAATTAATAGAAAAAACTGCTTCCTTTTTTAACTTCAAACGTGTCTGGCTCTTTTTTTTTTTTTTTTAAATGTACGTCCAAGAAGACTACTATTATTACAGCAAAGTACATGGAATTTATTCAACACCTACCTTCTGTTGCCTGTATCCCTTTTAACTTCAATTAACCTTTGTGCCAGTACATGCCCCTTGTATGTTTTATTTTAAGGTTTTAAAGTTTTTTTTTTTCTGGCACACATTGTGCACTCTTGAGTTTTCTGAATTATTTATGTAACTCTATAAATTTATTCTTACACGCAATCTCTCACCGCTGCTGTTCTTGCATGCTGTACTACCAGGTCACCCACTGGTGCCTTAATCACATCCAGGGATTCCTACCTCCTTCCAGCTCTGGCTTGGAAAGTGTTTGGGGGGAGATTGTTGTGCGGGACCCCCACGTGAATGCTTGATCTCAATGGGAGCTCATTCTTGGTGATGATTGGCTGCTCGGCACTGCTTATAAGTCACACGAGGGAGGCGAGAGCTGCAGCTTCCACTAAAAGTATTTTTTTCTCAGGTGTAAAGAATGCATAATAAATAAATAAATATATATAATATATATATATATATATATATATATAATTGTTTAAAGAGTTGTCTGGGACACTGAAGTGGCCCTTTTAAGTCTGTATTCTCGTTTGGAACATTATGAGCTTAACTTTGCAGTCTGGTCCATACATCCAGTACTCTTAACTAGGGTACAATCATGCATGCTGTTTGAAGCTACTAAACATATTAAATAAAACTCTTAACTAGGGTACAATCATGCATGCTGTTTGAAGCTACTAAACATATTAAATAAAACAGACCCCTATGCTCCTCAACATTTCTAAATGGTACAGATAGGAGATGGGAAGAGACAATGTGGACAAAACTATTTTTTAAATCAATCTTCATTGACATTGTCCAATATACTTTTACAATTGCTTGCTTTGCGTATGTATATAATATGTTTAATGTTGGGTTTTTTTTTGCAGCTCTACTACAGTCGCCGGTGCCTCGTTTGAACCAATTCTGTGGAGCCAAGCAGAGCTGAACAATATTAAAGCAGGACTGAAGCTATTCTAAGCACTTGCGGTCGTTGCTCTGACACTTGTGGCAGAAACGTTGGTTGGATAGACAGCTGGAGGTTCCTCTTCATCCAGCGGCAGCGATGAGGTTGAGTTTCAGCGCGGGGGATGTATAGTATGTATATGAACGCTGTGATAGTTATCAGACTCCAGTGAAACTTCATACGCTCCTGGAACCGAATCTCCATGAAGTGAACAGGGCTTTTTTGTTTCTTCTCCAAAGCTGTTTCTTATTTTTACATTTTGTACAATTAATGAAAATTGTTGTGTGGGGTTTTTTTTTTTCATGTTTTATTGAAATACACCACGTGTGCTTCTGTTGTAATTTGGAGAATAAAAAGCCAGAATTTGATTCTAGAGCCCTACATATTTAGCTAGTTGGAGCCTTTGTACATCACATTTGGGTATTATGCTTGTTTGTAACATGTAGGTTCCAGACACTTACACAGATCTCTGTGCTTAACGAATGTGAATTTATGTAAGCAACGCTCCTAAACTTTACTGTCGGCGTGCTAAAGGGGTTTGTCTTGACCTGACATAAGTAACCGACTAGTCACCAATGCTAAATTAAATGCTTATTGGGCAATGATTTTTGCCTCTGGCAATGAAAAAGGTTCATGTACACAATTTAAGTATAAAAATAAACATCTGCAAGGGCCTACACGGTTAAAATACAATCCAGCCTAAAACTTAAGGTCGGGAGTTTTTGGCTGTGTAATTCTTTCTTTTGGTCTTCCCATAATATCTGAACTCATGACAAGAACAAATGAAGCTGAGGAAGGAGACTCGACAGATCACATGTACCTGCCCTGAAACCATTATCAAGTCAGTAACACACACCACGGGTTTCTTTTCCTGGTTTTGGTGCCAGTCAGTTCAGGAAGTTCCTCGACCACGCGTCGGCAGCTGCCGCTTTCTGGAAAGCACCAGGGTGATTTGATTAGAACATGAAATAAAGCCTCTACTTTACACAAAAGGGACAGTCTACTGCCTGATGAATGCGTATTAAAGTACACCTAGTAGTTTATTAATGCACTATTTTGAGTTAAGAAAAGTAAATGCTCCAGAGTTACCGGCGACGGTCTCCTCTGCAATTCCTACCTGCTGGAAACAGCCAAGCATCCCCGTTTATTTAAATGTGTGTGCAGGGGAGTCGTTAGACTACAATTGTGGTCAAGGAGTTAAGGTTCCTAGACTTCTGGTTATCATATTCCATATGCTATCTTTCGATCTGGGGTATACCATTTTGGGAAGTCCCAACGACCACACCACTACGTGGTGAACCTGTAGGACCTTTCCAGCAGCATGAGAATCACTGATGATTAACAAAGTTTAGTAGTAAAGGTGTGCAAGGCTTAATGTAGAAAGTATTGATAAAAACGTTCAGCAAAAACAGTACAAGGTAAGCAGTGAAACACTCCACAAATCGTTTTATTAACGTCCAAGTATTTTGTCATTACGACTTACATAATATTTGGGTTCACAAAAATAAACCCAAAGAGGTTGTATAAAATGTAACATACAATTACGCAGTAACGTTTCGTTCTAAGAAATAAAAACACAGAAGTTATGACTTTGTAGCTTCATACAACAAGTTCATAAAGTATTTCAAAAAGCAGCAAGATACACAATGTGACACGGAGATGTGTTTAGGTCTAACTATTTAAACCACCGAAAGCAAAGGGATGTTCAGCGTATAACAGCCTTCGCAACCGCCAGGGACAATGTAACCGTCCTGTTCATGTTGTTCCCAATGACTAGCAGTTCAGAGGCAACTAACAGGTAAGTCGGAAGTGCTACACCCATCATTCACAGCCAGCCATTCACTGTGGAATGTCATAACTGTAGACGGTGCTCTCAAAATTAAGGGGAAAAAAGGATAGGTGCTTTATTGCCTTTCATTGACATTTGAGATGTTACAGGTACACATATACCGCATAGAATCTCGATGCCGACCTGTTAGTAACCTCTACTGCCAAACCCAACAGCAGATTTCTCTATCGTTTTCTTTTAACTTTAAGCAAGGATCACACCAATGAAAACCAATTACCTGAAGCGTAATGGCAAATGTAAGAGAATATTTAAAAGGAAATGTATTATTTTGTTGTTGTTGAACCTGCCTCCTGTACGCAAAGAAAGGCTGCAAGAGACGACACGTATTTGCATACGGTATGTGGTTGTAACATAACGGTGGCAGCAGGATCAACAAACGTTGTTGTTCTATATAGATAAAATACTTAAATTAGTTGTGAGCGTGTGATTAATGCGTACTTATCAAGGGCGACAGTGTTGACAGATTTAAGCTGATTGAGTTTGATGTGAAATGTCTGCAAATCCAGCTCCCCATCAGTGTCACTGAACTATAGGAAAACATCTTTTCAGGCTAATATTGGGTTAAAACGTATCTCTGCGAAGTCCGTCACAACAATATATTGAGTGACAACGGAGATATCCGAATTACAATCAACAATCCAACAGAAGACATTCTGTAATAGATTAAACAACACAAGAGGGATAAAAACAGCCTTAAAATAAACATTACAGGGTGCAAAGTATCCACACGTTTCTCCACATGCACTAAAAACAGTACATTTAAAAACTAAACACTTTCATTTATCAGACGGGGAGAACATTAGAAGGCCAGTTAAAACCTGTAGAAATCTTACTACCTTTCCATAGGAACAACATATTGTGCTACCTTACAGGTCCTTTCAACACCATAAACATGACCATGCAACATAGTCCTTATTTCCTTCAGCACTAGAAGGGTTAATCACAATATAATAAAGGACTTAACAAAAAAAAAAAAATCACATTTAAAGTAAAATGGATCCCTAACTACAGTACAAAATAAAACTAACTCGGCAAGGGCTGCTGTAAAATGTATTTTCTCCATAAAAAGTACAGCTATAATGAAACCCTTCAATCTTGAAATGATAAACATGACCACAAATCTAGAATGTTACTAAAGAAAGCAACCAACTGATCATCATCATCAGAAATGCCACAGACTGCCACCCCTCTGCTATGTAAGCAGGTATGATGTCATATTTGAAAGGGACAATAAAGAAGAATTTCACTCCTTTGATATAGTTGCTTCCTTCAATATTAACAAATTCTTCCAGAAAGATCTATATTGTATATATGCTACGTACCGTATTTCTCTATGTATAAGACGCGGGGTGTAAAAACATGGGGAGTCTTATACAGTGGTTGTAGATATATATATATATATATTTCCCTCTTACCTCCGTGTTGCTCAGCAGTGTATCTTGTTCCGTCAAGGAGACACAGGAATCCAATGGAGTCACGTGAATGTACATCACATCACATGACTCCGCTCCGTTCCTGCTCCCCTGGCCGGGACAAGAGAAGTTCACTCAGACTTTGAGCAACGCAGAGGGAAACAAAGTCTGCGATCGGATGGAAGATTTGCAGTTCAGGTAAGGGTGGGGGAGGGTGTATGCGTCTGCGTGAATGGGGGAATGAATATGCGTGTGTGACAGCATGGATGTGTAAGTAGGGGGGACAGGGCACAGGGAGGCTGAAAGTGATGTGCATGTGTTGGCTGCTTGTGCATGATAGGAGTGTGATTGCTATATTAAATATACATGATTGCTAACAACAATAACAGTCCTATCATGCCCAGGCATACCCAGATTCCAGCACAGCTAACATCACACTCATCCTGGAACCTGGGCATGATACAAGAATTTTTGGGCCCCAAAATTATACATGGGGAAATACGGTATATAGTCAATTATCTTAATGTGTTTCCCACCATCATTATGCAGGTAATTGCACTGCAACCAAAACTCCCCAAACAAAACCATAACTCCCTTAATTGTCAGCAAAAAAATAATATTAGAAGTGATGGATCCAAAGTGTTTTATATATGCGTAATTTTGTATAAACTTCTATCCAAAAATAACAATTCTTGTAAGAATGATTCTACATTATTAAGGAACTGTGAAATGTTACCCCAACAGCAGCAAATGGCATTCAATGCACACAACAAAAAGTAAAGCATCTACGAATTATCACTTCACACGCCAGGAAATCTGAATATACATAAATACGTCTTTAAGGAAAGCACGTGAAACTTACTATGTTAAAAGAGAATTAAAAACCAAACCTGCAAAGGCAGAACGAAATGAAAACTGCTGCCAAATATACATCGGCCAGAGACCATCTTAACGGTTACCCCCAGTGCGGCCCATAGGATTTCAGAAAGCCAGGGGTTCAGCGGGCACGCAATCTCATGCAAAGGCAACTAAATTAGGGAAAATAGAAAGATTGCTCACAAACGCTTCACATCACAACGAGAATACGGTTACAGAAGCATCTCAGGAGGTACGAGCTACCCGACACCTTATGAGCACCATAACAACACCAAGCGCCCACACAAGGAGTCTTATTGTGAACTAAAGTCAGTTTAATAAATAGACAATTTACATAATGCTTTTCGCTGTGCACAGGGTACTTATCCGTTAGCTATACACATATATACCGTATATATATATATAGTGGCTTTCAAAAGGTCTCGTGTTTTGTTATAAACTACATTGCCCAGTCATAAAGGAGTTATCGTTAACCTCATCACTGCTGGTTGAACCTGTAACTCATGACCCTTTCGGAGCGCACACAGTTGCAGGATCTATTTCTATTTTGCAGCAAATTGGTTACACACCATGGGCTACCACAAAGTGACACACAGTGTCACAAACATAGCAGTGAAAATGCGTTGCTCTTGCTATTCTACACAATATTTTTTTTTCTTCGCATAATATTTTTTTATTTTAAATATATTTAGATATTTACACACACATTTTGCTCAGTTTTGTCTTAAATACAATCAAGAAAAAAAAGATACAATTTGTATCAACAAACAAAAGGTCATTTCTGGTAATATGAGGATGGTGTTTTTCGGCTGCCCTTCCACAGTGGATCTGACTGGCCATTTATATCGGCTAGTAGGCTTGTA
The DNA here is from genome assembly GCA_009364415.1 of Spea multiplicata. Taxonomy (NCBI): domain Eukaryota; kingdom Metazoa; phylum Chordata; class Amphibia; order Anura; family Pelobatidae; genus Spea; species Spea multiplicata. The sequence goes on along the minus strand of VKOC01000008.1, from coordinate 6,674,704 downwards.
ACTGATTACGCTGGAACCGGACTTGTAATAGGAATAATAAATGCAGATAAAGGGTACAGGACCTCTAGCATTTTTTTATTATTGAGAAAGGGATATAGTTGTAGATCTGCTGCATCTTCTTTGGGTTGCACAATGGAAAACTCAAGGGTTAAACTCGCTGAAATGTCAGCTTTCCACAAACTCTTGCTTTAGTGAAAAAAAAAGCAAAGTTAATGTTATGTCTTGGTGGGACTAACTTTGTTAAGAGCAGCAAGCAAGGGGTGGCTTGGAACATCATTAAATTAATGGATTTTATATCACAAATGGATGGATAAGGCTCCATAATAACTTTTAAAAGTCCAAATATTGTCTTCATTCATCAACAACTGTAAGAAGGGCAGTTTTGCCCCAGATCGAGGGGAACGCAACCCCCATGGAAATCCTAGAGAAGGAGCGTTATATTAAGCAGCCGAAGACCCATCCTCAGAGAGCCAGAGAAAACCCTGACGGCAGCCAGACGTTCCGTTTGTTTCACAGTAAGAAACATTTAGGCAGTTAACACCTTCTCATGAAGAAAGAAAAGGGCTCTCAGTGTGGCCCTTCTACACTTTTGTGAAAACCCAACCCCCCCCTGAAGTCACCAAAATTCCAAAGCTCAGGGATACCCGCTATGGCGCGACCTCAAAAATAGCCAAATATTATACAATGGGTTGCTTACAAAATGAAATGTAAGTGGTTCTGGATCAGCAACCTGAGTGCAGCAGAAGATAAATAATAATAAAAAAAATGCCTCGTCAGGCAATGGTTATTTTTTCCTCTGCTTGGTTATATTTCTGCATATATACACGCACACAGCTCTGCAACAAAAAAGTGCAACTTAGCATTACATCGCCATCAAGACAGCCAGCTCCTCCTGAAATAAGCCAGAACCTGCTGGTGAGAGAAGTGGCCATGGTGGCAATACCTGTATTCTGCAAAGCTTTGAGCAGTCATCAAGGATCTGGCTGTAATATTTCTGACATTTTGTAAATTTATAATAAATGGTTAAAGCATCTATTTTAAAACACCTTCTCCCATTCTATCCAGTAACGCAATTCCCTTTAAATCCATGACTTAATATAAAGTGCAACAGGATTAACATATTAAGATCGGAGGATGGATTCAGTCACTGGAGTGAAACGCATCGTTGGGAACTGAATGTCAGTTGTCCCAAACACTGCAATCTGAGATAAGACCGATCGTTGGTTTTATCACTGGTGACGGAATCGAGCCTCCATTGATGAAGTGCGTCTCTGGAACTTGGAGCGAGCTCCTGAGAAGCATCGCTAAAATCCACTCACATGATTTGTGTTTAAGGTGTAATTTTTCTCATGAGACTTTTTTCGGGATTACAAGCGTTATAGTTCGATCCTCCTCTCAATGCACGGGAATCGAGGATAGGAGCCACAAAATCATCAGCATACACAGTGACATTTTCTGGACCCATCAGCGAAGTATATAAAAATAGTTGACGTAATCATTTCCTTAGAAAATCTTTGTATCATTGTACAGGATAGGTTGAAGAGAAAGGTTTGTTTCTGTCCCTGCTGTAGCTTTGCATAGCATAAATATTTTGGCATCCAATATTTACAAGTGTATTAACAGATACTTATCATAAATATCAGTATATGTCTGAGTTCCAGAGTACTTGCTTACCTTTTATAGGTACTGAAATGTGTCTCTGTTTTCCCCTAATCCCATAACATGAGTTGCTCTGATCCATAAGCCACAAATCTAAACTTTAAAAGTGCCATTTTGGGCAATAAAGTCTTACACAGAGGAATGCCCGTGCCTTCTCAGTCCTCGATGAACCTACCTCTATGAAACGATAACATGAGATAAGAGGAGTAAGGCCAATCAGCAGGCAAAGAAGAGGGGAAATCAGTTGAAGATGTAGGCAGATGTTAGTAACCAGTAATTAGAATTGGTTATACATTTCAGAGAGTTGTACATCTAAGGCCAGGAATACAGCATCTTTGTAGATTCAAGAAAACCATTCCCGCAGCAGCCATGGCTGATTGTCGCAGAAAAGCAACTGCTTAACACTACTAGTTTATGTATCTATGCATGTATAGGTGTGTGTATATATGTACACAAACCTATACCGACTTAAAACTGCAAATACACAAGTATGCATGCAATATAATTGCTAACAATATGAACTGGTGCTTCTATGTGCAGCTGGAGAGCATTTACACAACATAATGCAAGCAACTCCTATGCTGTAGGTAAGGGCTGGTATCTCCAGCATTGCAGGGGTTAACACATCCCTTCCATTCTCTGTATTCAGACTAGGAAGGAGCACAACTGCCCACCAAGGAAACTCTGTGGGTTTTAACCTGCCACGCAGGTTTAGCAGGGATATATATCTGGGCAATAAAGACATGCACTCCTCCAGGAATGCTTTTTTTTAACAAAAAAAACATCTAAAGTCAGTTTCTAGAAAAACAATAAATAAATAAAAGTCTGTTTCGTTCAGATCGTCTGAACTACAGCCGAGAACCGCTCAGCGTGCCCAGACAAGAGAGAAACATTTTTCATTTAGGTCACATAATCAATAGATACTACTGTCCACACGTAACCGGTGCTAGTTAGCAGTGTTGTTGACCCGATCTTAACCTGGAAACTATGACAGCAGCCAACTGCTGGGCATCTGTAACGTGTGGGTTTTTTTCCATGACAGAGAGCACAACCCCAGCGGGAAAAATGTTGCATAAGTTTTTGTAGGTCTGATACTGATGCTCTGGAATTACATGTTGCTCTCTGGGCTCACTGGACATTGATGGCCAGTGGGGTGACCTCCAGAGCTGCTCCATTTTTTCAGGCATGCTCCTGACCATCACTGGTTCATAGCAGGGCTGCATGAGGTTGTTACTCAGAGGGTAAGAATGGTAACCGTAGGTGTCAGTGGGACATGGTAAGGGGTCCCAGCTAGCATGCTGCTCACGGCACAAAGGGGGTCTTCTCTGTCGCATAGGGTTGCTTTCATAGAGACGGGAGTCTGATATGCTGTCCATTCTAGTCATTACTAGTGCTCTCCCAGGTTGAGCATTGGCCGATGGATGCATGTTTTCTGGCATTGGGTAATCTCCAGGGCAACTAGAGCGTGCCCCTACAAGAGGGTGTTGGATGTGCAGGGCCAAATGCGAGATGGACTGTTTGCGTTGTGCTTGCATGGGCTCTTCTTGCCCATAGCTTTGAACTCTGGTTAGGGCTTCATGGTAACCAGGAGCAAACTGTGGAAGTCTGCTTTGTGGGGAAGGTCTAGGAGGCTTCATGTTGTCTTCTGGGTTGGGGTCTGAGAGACCTAAATAGAGGTCACTGTAGGAGGAGTAGGAGTCACTGCTGGTGTGGCTCAGACAGCTCTCTGGGCACGGGCTGGAGTTCCTGGAAAAAGCACCCCGATCTTGCTCTGACATGTAGTAATCTGAGCTGGGCATACTGCTGATGCTCAGGTTGGAGAAGTCACTTAGCATGGAATAGTAACCATGGTCTCCCAGAGACTCATATTTTGGATACTCCTCTGTGTAACTCACAGAATTCCCATGACTGTTTGTTACCAGAATTGGTGGATAGTGGACACTGGACATATGATCTAGGGAGCACTTCTGATGAGAAAACGGTGATGTACCTGGGACAGGGCTGCTGGCAGATCTTGTGTTTAGGGCACTGACGGCATGGCTCTTTGGAGGAGGGAGGGTTGGAACACTAAGGGCAGACACCAGAGATGGTACAGAACTCGCCTCTGACTTTCGAGCTACTGAAAGCCTCTGCTCCGGTTCCACAGCTGCAGAGCGGATGCTGGGGTCTGACTGCCTTTTAGGGGCAATGCGCTTTGATTCAATGCACCCTTCCCCTTTTGAGTTGGATGGTCCAGTGCCACATTTCACCAGCGCTCCTTCGCTCATTGTCTTGACTGCTGAAAGTTTAGCACTTATCCTCAGCTCGTCTGCTACAGATCTCAGAGGCTGGTTAGCCCGCTCAGGATGGTAGTACTTACATTTGTGCCCATAAGTGCACTTTTTTCCTGAAAGAAAAAGGGAAAAAATCATTTTCTAAACAATGCAAATGGGTGGTGGGGAAAAAGCCTGCGTCAACCTTTCTATTTATAATACTCATGGGAGGAGTAGAATCCTGGCATTGTTTAGGTAATAAAAGTTTATATCAGTTTTTATTATGAAACATGAAATAGTCTAGAAAAGATAGTGACCAGATTATTTCACCTAACGTTCAGTAATTTGTACTAACACTTCCTGCTGCCATATTGTACGAGAGAAACTATTTTCTGTGATCCTACTTCCTGGATAAAGTTCCCCTGTCTGTTCTAACAGACAAAAACACCAACAATATAAACCACAGAGATGAATGTTCGGCTACTGTAAGACATTACATATAAGCATCTTCTATATTATAGTTATTTTGGCCAATTCTTGCTTTTACATCATTTACATTGCAGCACTACTAATGTCATAAAACCTTTTTACCTACAAACATCAGTGATGTAGAACAGCAGATACTGTTCATGCCATACATACACTTATATGTAAATCCCCTCCCCATGGTTTGCTCACCATAAGGACATGGCTGTTTCTTATGCTCTGGAATAACAGGCTTTTTGCGAAGGAAGTTGTCCAAACTGGGACCATGTCTTCCCAACGGATCATCTGGAGGCATAAATCTGTGAAAGATACCCAAAGTGGTCAAGAAATGTCACTGCTTGGTAGAGTAATCACAGTGACCACATATTAAAAGTGTAGTAAAGACAAAACGCTTTGTTACACATGTTTCCCAAAAAGAAGTCATGCCAATGGAAGGACTCGTTTTTAGTGATAGGGGCACTGACCTAGTGAACACCAAACTACGTCACTGAACACCAAAACAAATAAACCAATGACAACACTAAGACTATTGCTAAACGTAAGTCCCAAATTAAGTTTACATAAAATCTAAGAAGGCTAAACCCAATAAAGAATAATTACTTTAAGACAAGTGGAAAAAAAAGTAATGGTTTCTATAATTCATATTTTTAAGTGTAATCGGTGCATTACTGCCTACAAAAAAAAACAACAAAAAACAAGCAAACTCCTGAGACACATACTTGTCATTGACGAACGAGTACATAAGGAGTCGCTCTTCTATAAACTTCTTCCACTCCGGCTTCTCATTCTGGAGGTCACGATAGTTGTCATTAGATACGATGATGCCATCAGAATCGCAGGCCAACTTGACTATGAAACGGTCATCATAACAAACAACCCTGCGACCTTGGACCCTCCGAGACGGTGTAAACACCAGTATTTTCTCTTTTTCCAATTTCCTCAACACATCTTGATCTATGTGAAACAAAAAAAGTTCAGAGAACAATTTCTATCAAGAACACAGCTTAATTATTACCATCATGAGTGCTTTACACGTTGATGTTTAAAGTTACCCAACTATAGACTTAACATGCATTAGAAAAAAAGTAATTTATTTCTGTTAGCACCAAGGTAAGAAGGGGGTACACAGCTATCGATCAGAAGGGCTTGATCAGTAACAGAACCCTTTATGAATGTATCTCTAGAAACTCAACTGCATTTTGACAATCCCACATTTCACACCCAAAACCAGGTAACAAAGCTGGCACAAGGAGAAGACCATTACCTGTAATTGGCGCATCTGGCCGAGATTGCTCTTTTCTCCATGCAGGCACAAACACTGTGATGTCCTTATGTCCTTTCTCCAAGAACCACTCCACAGCCAGCTGGATTCCTCGGCATGAGAAGACCTCTTTGTTGCCATGGCTAAAAAATTAGAAGTACTGCACTGAAGTTACGTGTATACACATATTTTTCTCTGCATTGTCGTACATGTAGGACACAAATTACTGAGATATATATATACTTAATACAGTTCCCTTAGAATCTGAGAACACTCGAGAGGTACAAAACACCTATTATGCTGTTCCTTCCAAGGACTAAAAGACGCGGCTTAAAATGGAACAAAGAAACACAAGCCATTTGTTAAATAGTCATAACCTAATCTCTGTTGACTACTTGAATAGTTAAAGCTTGCATAGCTACTTTCCTGAAGAACAAAAAAAAGTATGGGGTTTTGTGTCAGAGATTCAAATCCAGCATCACTCAACAATATGTTTTTGCCCAAAATTCCTGGCCTTTAAGGCTCTGCTGTATGCACAGAACACGTGCCGCTGGTTATCATCATTTGACTGGTCTCCTAACGTTAATATTAATATTTCAAGTTACCCCCATGACAACTTTAGAGAGACAAGGGGAAAGCCCCAGTGTCATGAAAACATTTCATCTTTAGGTGACAATACATCAATTCCATCAAAATTCCAAAGGTTAATTCTGCCTGTGCAGGTCGGATGATTTCTGCAACTGTTTCTGCATATCCCATGTATTTACAAAAAGGTAGATAACGGGTACTTAAAGGGACTTTTCAGCTACCAGATGCATTAAAGTGCACATAATGGCTGGAGCGTCCCTTTACGTGCTAACGGACTTTTTTAAGGTTTTCTGAACATCTACTGGCTAAATATAAAATATATGTACCAAAACAAAATTATGTTTTAGGCAGCCGCTTATTGTTAACTGAAACACTTCTACACGCCTACTGAAAGGCATGCAAGCAGCTGCATGGAGGTCAGCACTACTCATACAGAATACAAGGGGAGTAGATTGCAGGGTAGCCAAATAAATGAAAAAAGGGGCTCCCGAGAAGCAGTCAGAGCAGCTTTGTACAAAGCTCATTAAAGTCAGCAAACATATCCCGGTTTGGTGGCGAGCTGTGGTTTCTGCATGTTATCAGCATGGCAGAGCCAGCTGTTCTAAATGTCATTTTCCAAAGGCTGCCTGCACAGTAAACTTAATGAAAATGTGTTAAAATCTTGCTTGTGTCTTCTATAAAAGTCAAACACAGCAGCAATCAATTCATCAGCGACTATAGTGCTAGAAAGGCGTGAAAGAAAATGTGTGTGTAAGAAAAAAGAAATGTGCTGGACCCACCTCACTGCCACATTGCTTCCATCGATTACAATAGGTCTCAGATTATCTGTATTATCTACCACTTCATCTTCAAGAGAGGATTCTGGACTTGCAGTCTCTTTGGTGCAGACACCTCTGGGCACTAGAGTCCCACTACTGCTGCTGCTGCTTAGAGTGCTCTGTGCGTCGAACTCGCCTTTATTTCCCAGTCTCACCAGTTCAGCCAGAATATCGTTGATGAGAGCATCTGCTCCCAGCTTGTTGAGAACAGCCTGAATCTGCTCTCCAGTGTAGCCCAACTTTAAAGCGAAGTCCATCTTTGCTTGATACTCTCTGTTCAGGCTGCTCTTTGAATCCTCAGTTTTCCCTTGGAGGTCGTAGGGAACTTGAATGCTACTCTGTGAGAAGCTAGGACGGTCCAGGCATGGAGACCTACAGAGCTGCCGGTGTGGTTTGCTAGTGATATCAATACCCTGGAAAAGGGTATTGACGTAGCCCCCAACGCCACCCCTTCCTCCTTGCTGCTCCGCTTCGCTCTCTGAGCTGGTCCATTCATCTGATTCACCGCTGCAATCTGCGGGGTCCTGGGAGTATTCCATTTCATGTGCAGCCGCCCTTTCTTCCTTGGACGGCCTCTTCTTTTCCATTTCCAGTTTCTTGACCATAGACCAGGCCGTCATCACGTTTACCTGACCGCCAAAGATTTCAAAGCTCTCGTTTTTCACCTTCAAGATTGCTAGACACTTGTATTCAATGGCATCGCGAAGGCTGTGTAAGACCTTCCTAAGTTCTGGTGATAGAGTTCCTTGCTTGATGTACTGGGGGGCACAGAGCGATGTAATGTATTCCTACGTTGAAGAGAAAAAAAATGGTTTCATTTGTGTTTAATGAATCTTGTATGTTGTCAACAAACTACTATTTTGGTATAAAATCTAATGCATTGCATACTCCTCTTACACATCCTACTGCTACTGGTCTACAACGCAACAAAGTAATGCTCTGTCTTTGGCCTCACAACGACTTCGTCCCACCTCCCCCCGAAACATTGCACTACGGAATACCGATGTTGTAACTATGTTATTTACCAAAAGCGTCTCGGCTTGTGGGTGAAGTGAAACCACTCACAAAAACAACAAAAATTTTTTTTTGTAGATATGCATTTCCCTAACTATAAAGAAAAGTTATTTTTGGTTTCTTCATAAAAATTCCACAAAAGGATGCTCTGAGTATTGTATTTCCAGACATCGGCTGCAAGCCAATAAGCAAAAACATGTACATACACCACATAAAAAGATTATATATAAAATGTATGTATGTAAACACAATCCAACTTCATTCCTTATTAAGGGTCATGACTGGATGGGGGGGTAACATGGGGATGGGAAATAGACTGAATTATGCGGAAAAGCAGAAAAGCGCATGTTGTAGTTAATTGTAATAAATTTAAGTTTAAATGTGAGTTCGGGAATTGTTACTCTAAAAACCATTACGGAGACTGCGCCCCCCCCCCAGTGATTTATTATCCACCATCCATCGTCACAAAATCAAGAGTTCAATAATACAGCGGCACAAATTCACCCGGCGGGATTCAGAACCAAGCGGGAATTACGCGGCTACCACGAGAGGGGGATCGTCACCTTAAATTCAGCAAAAAAAATGGCACAACAGATCATTTAAATGGCAAATATTCACCTTATAAGCAAGAAAGACAAGAAAGAACGCGGGTATACATTCCTCGCACACTGCCCCAAAAACCTCCTTATCGGTTAGACTAAGGTTTTGTTTCCACACCAAACCAGTAGCTATGGCCGAGAAAACCGATTGTTTGAACCGTCATGCATGATGTCTCGTTTCCTCCTGATGAATCCCTCAAAGTATTTGCATATCAGCCCCTCATCTTAAAAAAAAGTTACAAAACCCATCTGGAATCAGACCAACAAATATGCCGCTGAATGTAGTATACAACAAAAACCCATCAGCATCGACGATACATCAAAAGCATTAGAAAACAAAACAATTTAAAAAAACGTATATTATTTCATGTTTTATATAGCACCATCATATTCCGCAGCGCCGTACAATGGGACCCTTTGATTTCTTAACCAGAATTCTGTTACGAAGAGGAGCTGTTGTTTTAATCCTGAAAGAATTGGAAGCGTTGCTTGCGTGGACACATTGTGGGCGAATTTACCAACAGAAGAAAGAAGAAAAATACAAGTCTGCCTGAGAACGAGTCTACTCCGAATACAAGCGTTTACCTGTTTTTATTCTCCATCTAGTCATTAGGAAAGCTACCGCTAAAGTGCTGCGCGAGGGCAATAACACAGTCCGCAATTTGGTTCATAGGTTTTAGTCTACTTGCGGCAGCTTCTTTTCCCGTTGAACTCAATAAAAGTATAAAATGGTGAAAACAATGAGGAGCATTCCCACAAGAAACTTAATGGTTACAGGAACGGAGGGAGACCAAAGTATAAAGTTTTTCTGTTTATGGAAGGTGCACTGGAGTTTTTCTTCAATCATGCTTTTTTTGTAGTTCCATTACAAGATCTTCTTCCTTATTGTGCCTCCGTCTACGTTCCTTCATTTCTTTAGGGCTCTGTCGTTCCCGGAATGCAAACCACAAACACGCGACCGGCACCACAACCGGGGTAGGTTTGTGAAGCCAGTTTACATGAGTTGTGCTCAGTGTTGATAGTGATACAGTGATAGTGATGGGCTGCGCATGAATGGGGAAGGATTCATTCATCTCATGTGAAAGTTCCACTAGCTATATCAGCCACTCGTGCATAATGTCAGCGTACCGTAATTTAAAACAATGCGTCTAGACTTCAGAATTCTCAGCAATCTGTCGATTCCTATGATAGTGAATAATCTGCATATTAACTGCCTTCCAGATATAAATCTACAATAATGTAGCCAGTTATATAAAAAATGCTTTCCTCAATCCACACAGTGGAAAAAAGTGCACAAAAAAACACAAGGTCAGAAATGCTGAGATTTTTTTTGAAGCTTTAATAAATTTATTTTTCTTCCATTCATAGCTTTGCGACTCAAAACCTCTCAAACATCACTCCCGTTGTCTAGAGCTTTTAAAATGGTTCTAAATTAACTTATTTTGGTCGGTTCTTGAAGAGGCAAGTAAACAAAACAACCAAGATGGCTCATTACCGGTTTAAACTTTTAGAGGACATCATTATAAGCTCCATCAAATGACAGAACAGTAAGAAATTTGGTCCTGGGGAGGCAGAGGACACACCGAATGAACTGGGTAAAAAACAAGATATAAAAATACAATTAAATATGCGTAATGTCAGGCCTATGCAACAAAGTAAGTTCTGCAACACTATTTTCTGTACTGTTCATGTAAACCTTGTGCTGCAATCTTGTTAAAGTCCCAAGAACCCTTTCTAGATGTTGTGGTAGATGCCATTCAGAAGCGTTCCCACTCATTCCAGAGTGGCGTCTTGTCGGAAGCCTCCGTGCCATGGGCTCCTGGAGGGGACTGAGTGCCACATAGTCCTTCCTAAAGACTATGGGCCCTGGTAAGGAGTACCACGTTATCCAAATCATAAGAGGCTCGGAAACAGATTTGGGCTTCCTGCATTTTGGGACTGTGACGGTTGCTAGAGTCACCTTAACCCTCAGTTAATGTTACCCAGTGACATGAAGCCCTTTTGTGTGTGATTAATAAAAAATGTATTTTATTATTGGCTTATTTCCTAACTGTTTACACAGCACACTAAGGTCTGGGAGATAATCTAATCAAGACAATGTGTATTCCTTATCTTAGTGGTGTCTGTGTCCCTTTCTATTGTTAATCCCTTTACTGCCCCTGTTGTCTCTGGGAGGCAGATTAAGGGGGCGGTTTGTATCCCAATATCTTCTTTTATGTTAATGTCTGTTTTGCTGGCCCTCTGTGTCTAAAATAAATGAGTTCTCCTCCTTGTTGTACCTAAAGACTAGTCTTGCCCGTTGCTTATTGCCTACAGATTGCGGGGAATTATTGTCCTGAAGAGAGAAGACGCTCTTGCCGGAGCGGGGCAACCTGAGGTCCCTGGTCGGTCCGTCACACCTCATATTTACGTGTGCATGCCAACGCTTTGATGGATGGGAATAGGCTATTGTTCGGTCAGTGAACAATCTGCAATTTCACTCCAAGTTAAAAGAACTGATCACTGACAGGGGGCAGGGATCTGTGCCTGGAGCCTGCTACCATGGCAACAAAAGTGTGAAATCAGCTGTCAACCCCACCTTATTTTAAAAAAAATTAAATCACAAAGACATAAAAAAATTGTCCAAAAATTATTTTTATATATTTCCTTAAAAAAGGGGTGAAAAGCCTTTGTGAACTACAACTCCAATAACCCTGTATTATGAGGAGGTCCACGTGGTCTATGGGCATCATGGGGGTAGTATTCCACAAATGCAGGTGCTTTGCTGAGAGTCCTGGAAAACAAACTCAAAGACTTCTATGACTTGGTTTTGTACGGGCTTTTTGCAGGGACTCACACGGAGGGTGCCATAGAAGAAGCTTTGCCCCCAATGTGTTGTGATAAGGAGACTTTAGGGTTTGCCAGGAACCATCGCAAAGAGTATAGGGAACAGGTCTCTGTCTGAGATTGTCACAGGCTGATCATAGGAGTCTATCATTGAAAGGACAGCAGGTAAAGTAAAAAATATGTCCTGTGTTATAAACCACCGAAGGGATAAAGACCATGGAAGTTCACAGAATAAAGCATATTTATAGAGACAATTCAGCCACTATGACACACATAATCCCCTATTTATGGTATATACTAGAAGAGATTTAAATGGTCAAAACAGAAAAAGAACATTAACAAGTCCTGCATAAAACATCCAAAATGTTAAGTAATAGATAAGCCAAAACAAAAAAGGTTCAATCCCTTTAAACCGTCATTTCATTTAGACAGAAACCCTTTTGTCAGACTAGAAATTGTGTCAAGTCCTGTCTATACTGCCTATAACACTGTAGTTTACAATGTGTACAGGTGAGTTGGAATGAATGTGTCTATGCACCTGTGTGTTGGAATGAATGTGTCTATGCACCTGTGTGTTGGAATGAATGTGCCTATGCACCTGTGTGTAGGAATTAATGTTTCTGTGTGTGTGTTGGAATGAATGTTTCTATGCACCTGTGTGTTGGATGGTTCTATGGCACCACCTGTGTTGGAAGGAAGCTGTTCTGTGTGTGATGTTGTGATGGAATGGTGTTTCTATGCACCTGTGTGTTTGGAATGGATGTTTCTATGCACCTTGTGTTGGAATGGATGCTTGCACGTGTGTGTTGGAATGGATGTTTCTATGCACCTGTGTGTAGGAATGAATGTTTCTGTGTGTGTGTTGGAATGAATGTTTCTATGCACGTGTGTGTTGGAATAAATGTTTATATGCACATTTGTGAGATCCTTCTTCCAGATCCTCATTTAAATTCACACTAATTGGTCCAAGTGCTCCCTTACGCAATGCATGTATTCAGTGTTTGCCCAGCGAGTGAAATGTATTCAGTAACCGAAACTTAAGAGGCTTCCCCTGCCTCCCTTTAAACAAAACCGCTTCCTGCTGCCGAGAATGCTTGGAGGGATGAAGTTAGAAACTTGGCACGGAAAGATGTGTGAAATCCCTCTACCAGGACCTCCAAAGCGACCTCTATATCACTGGGAGATGCGAACTGATCGATTAGTAAATACCCATTCCAATCACTACAGCGAGGCACATTTCCCTCAATAATTATCATTTATTTAACTTCATTCCGCGATCGCCACACACTAGAAGCGACGAGACCCTGGTAAGTAACCCACCCAATGCCCCCTTACCCCAGGGTCGGGTCCCAAATCCCGCCGTCATTACCTGATGCCTCGCGCAGCCCCGGGAGGAAGGCGGATGAGTGGGATGCGGTCGCCTCTCCGAGAGTTTTAGGTGAGAATGCCGGCTAGCCGGGGCTGAGAGAAGAGAACCCTTGAGCTGACGTCATCCGCACTGGCCCCGCCTGCTTCGTGACGTCGCCAACTACAGGATCCCCGGCAGCGGCTGGGAAATTCAGTACTTCCACAGAGACAACAAGAGCGAAGGCTCGTGACCCGCTGACATCATGTCGTCATGCCGGAAACACACATGACTAACGCCCGAGAAAAACTCCTTTACTAAACACTGATTCTTTGGGGAAGTCTCCTCTTTCCCGGCAAAAGCAACAGCATTCTAAATATACCTACTGTCATAGAACCCAATATATGTATGGTATAGCGGGAGCAGGGGCAGATTGGAATATATGTGGGATACAACATAAGGCTATCAGGGGCAAAATAGAATATAGGTCCCGTAATAAGAGCATGGAAAGGAGCCAGACATGATGTACACACTGCATAAAATCCTTGTTGATCTGGACATTGTTTGTGTTCAGAGGAGGCCAGCGGGGTAAATGCGCCACTTGCCAGTCCTGCACAGAACGTGAGGCACTCATCTACAACCATAGACATGTTTCTATTTTATCATTAATGAGGCTTAAAGCAGACTTTCTAAGCTTAACTAGGGACGACGTTAGAGCGGCAGAGAGGGGAACTTGTACAACCAGGTCTAGAATTTGGCTAAAACCACACAGGAATCCTGTTCTTTGCAAAGCCATGGGTGAAGGCCACAGCGTTTGCTTCACTGGCGCTGGTCAGCAAGCAGAACGTGTGGCGCTTCACTTACCACGCGAAAGCTGCTTGTGTTCTGGTAGCAGGCACACGGGTCCTCTGCTCATGCGCACAGGTGACATATCCCCCAGTGTGTTTTACAAAAACGAACCCTGGCACTTTTAAGGCTACCAATGATGTGCTTGTGGATACATGGCAGCATCAGCAGCAGGCAACTACCCAGTAAAGTAGTGGCCTGACGATAAAGGTACATGGGAGGAACAAAGGGCCCCAAACTAGGCGTTTGCCCATTGTGCCAGATGGCCACTTTGGGCTTACATCCGCATTGTTTCCATGCTAACCTTAGTAGACAAAAGTGCCAGATCATAGGGGCGGGACCAAGCAGATCATGGAATGAGGAGAGCAAAGTATTCTCACATAGAGAATACAAGACACAAGACACAAGGATAAAGTGGGTTTTAATTGTTACTGAAAGCATTACTGCAAAAGTAGCAGAGGGTTTTCGGTCGATATAGAGAAGTGCCAACCATGTGTGGGATAGATTGATAGGAAAAGCAAAACCACATATCCCAGACACGATAGCGCTTTCCCCCTTCAGGCATTTGCACTCGAGCTGCCAATCAACATACAGTATCTCACTAAAGTCAGCACACCCCTCACATCTTTGTAAATATTTTATATCTTTTCATGTGACGACACTGAAGAAATGACGCTCTGCTACAAAGTAGTGAGTGGACAGCCTGTATAACGGTGTAAATTTATTGTCCCCTCAAAATAACTCAACACACAGCCATTAATGTCTAAACCTTGGCAACAAAAGTGAGTACACCCTTAATAAAGTATTTACAAAAAGGTGAGGGTGTACTCACTTTTGTGAGATACTGTACATGTCCCCGTACGTAGGACTTTTAAATGTTACGAATGAGACCGTTACCTGTCAAAGAACCCTCAAATAAATAACCAGATATATACATATACTTTTTTTAAAATTATTATTAGTTGAGCTTTTGTGGAGCAAGGAAGACGTAGTCCACAAAAGCAGGTGCAAGAGAGGTGCAAAAACTTCTCTTCTCTCTCAGTGAACCCACACAAGTTATATATTGTTTCTTCCTGCGCTCTGCAGCAATAGCCGGCGTGTATTGATGACGGAGCAGTAAAGCGAGGTCTGAAGCGACAAGCCTTTTGGGGGGCTAAAAGGCCATATTTGAGGCATGCGCAATTTAGTTTTTAAACTTGGAATTTTGACATACCGAAAAATCTGCCCCTATACTCTATCTGAGAATAATAATATTCAAATGATGGTATATTAACTCCTTTCATGGCAGGATTTGTGGGAAGATACAATGCCGATTTTAGGACTTGCTCATAAATGCAACATCACTGGGGTCTTCTATTTTCTAAGTTTTATTTTCACTGATCACATAGTGATTAGTGAGCTGGGCTACATTGACCTGTATGTTTGGCTGCAGTACCTGTACCTCAAGTTCTCAGGTGGCCGTTTGAAATGCCACTTCAGCAACACTGGGTAAGCTTAGGAGTTGATCATTGGTCGCCTCCTAAGTAGTTTTTAGCTGCCATAATAGAAAGGCATGTAGACTTTCATTATGGTGAATACGACCGCTCCTAGCAGCAATCATATAGGGCCACAAGGATGTGGCCACCTTTTTGGTGGTGCATGCACTGCATGGCTGCACACAAAGAGTGTCTGACATCACCTGAGGTCTGCGGTACGCCTAGTAGAGGTGACTCAGTTGAAGGCTGAAGCACTGACTGAAGAGAAGGTAGTCTGTGCAAAGTGGAAGTTCCCCTTTAACAACACCGCTTGTTTCAGGAAAACAAGGTAGGGAAGAAGGACAATGAGATTTGTTGCATGCAGTAAAATCCAATGCATTCCATGCAAAATGGACTTTAATATACATTTCACTTAATTGATTGGGTGGAGTGTTCTTTTAACAACCGTCTGATGTCCATGAATGTTCATGCTGTGTCTGTGTAACAAAATCAACAATGTTTCCATTCTAGATTTTAAAAACACATAATAGGTATTTATTACGAGAAGGGAAGGGAAAGGGGAACCACTCTTAATGCCTCAATTAAGTTTCTGTTTTTGTATTGAAATGCAAGACATGAAAAAAGCAGGGACATTTGTAAAAAATAACATTATATTATAAGATAAGTAGAGGAATTATAATTTTACCAGTCCTAAGTTAGAAAGATTTACATTTTTTTGTTGCAAGAACAAGCAAATTTTCTGTTCACTCTGGAAACATTAAGCACTCTCGTCCCAAAAGCGCAGGTACCAATGTCCCTTAAATCTACAGAGCCGAATAAGGAAACTATTTGTATATATGGCAAAGCCAAGAGACGCGGCTAAATATAGATCGGCAGCCTCAAAACATTTATTCTTTTGCTCCAAGGCTTGCAGATTTTGCCCATGTTTGCTGGGCCATTTCCAGACAGGATCTTCAACTGACATCAAATCATATTAATGCAGACTGTATATAGTTTATAAATCTGGCCAAAGAAAAGGGATATTGCCCCTGTATTGCCCCACGAGAAGATATTTAGTCAAAAGATTAAACCTTTTATTGGGCCAAGATAGAAAAAGATGCATAATTTTACATAATCTTATACTTTTTCTGATGGCCCCATCAATATGGTTGGTAACTCAAATGATCATAGATAAAAATTGTAGTATTTCATTGTGCTGAACAACCAATACACAGTTATTTTGACATTTAAAGGAACACTCCAGCCATCACATGCATCTTAAATGTATAGGATAGCTGCATTTAAATTTCCGTGGTGTCCTCCTTGAAAATGCATGGATGGATTCTGCAGCATCCCCCGTACGCATCTCCTCAAACTTAATACACATGCTGCCAGTCAGCTCCTGCGCCGGCTTGGAAATGCTCTCCATTGTTCACGCCAATCAAAGTCATGGAACCTTGGACCACAGAGTTCATATGCATCCATTACTCAGGGGGCTACTTTGACCACAAAAAATTTATGTGAAACTGCCAAAATTATTGTGCTTGTTCTCTGTAGAACCAAACAACTCCACTAGTAGCAGATAATCTTTATTATGAAGGTGAGCATCTAAAGAACATTGGAACTCAATGCATGAGGTATTTAATATGGTTATGGCATAGAACTACATTTAAGGCTTGGTTCCTAATCAGATACATAGATATTGCAGCTATATTGCTATGCATTCTAAGGAGCCCCTGGGACTCGCTCGTCTATAAACAAACTGGGGCTTTCTTACATGAGATAATATAAACTGATGCTGCGTTGCTTGAGAATTCTGAGTCATCGAGCAGTGGGTTGTTTTAGAAATGTGCTCCTACTCTATCAAGAGCGTGTATACAAGCAGAGATCCACTATCCTTTAAAATGGATCTGTCACTTTTCCCATATATGACAGTTTACAATTCTATACCCTAAAATAAACCCTCACAATGTTGTTTACTGGTTATATACTGGCAATATCTATGTAATTACTGGATCTGCATTATCATTCCTATCGCCCCTTCTTTTAGCCCTTTTAATGGTGGGTGAGGAGAAGGGTGAGAATGTCAGGACAGAAATCTGATTAGAGCACGCTGGCTCTGCAGATCTGAGATACAGATCTCAGTTTCAGTGTGGTTGACATTTAAACCACCGTAAAAAAATTACCAAACAAAAAGCGAAAGTTAAAGGGAGTTTTAGTAAAACCAATCCCGGTAAACTAAAAGCAGTTACAGAAAATATTTTCCTATCTGTTGAAAATGCACTTTTTTAAAAGGATTATTTTATACTAAAAGGATATACAATGTCACTTGGATATTCTATCCCAGCTGACATTTGATCAAATTAATTATATAGCAAAATATGGTATTAAAATAATCTCATAAAATCCTTCTGTAAACAACTTCTACAGCAAACAACCTCCACCATTTCTGCTGGAAATGCATCCACTACCGTCTAAGAAACACTTTTTACACTATGGTCATACAATATGGTCCTATCACAGACCCTCTTTCACCAATGCAGTTCCCAGAAAATCTTACGAAATCAAGAATAAAATCAGATAGATAAATAAAGTGAAAATATATAAAATACAGCAGTTGAAATAGTGAAATAGTAGAAATGCCTGCAGATCATAAGCAAAGGTTTTTTCATCTCCATCATGCAATGTTGTTCTGTTGGCTCACATCCTCTTTCACTGCCATTGATAAACAAGTCACTTACTATTACTACACATATTTATGTTAGGTACGCTATAAGATTAACATATTTTCACTCTGACCCATGCAGTATTCAGTCTGCACCTTGTGTTTACTAGATACTTTATCCCTTTCGAGACCAGTGACGTACAAGATACACCATGAAAAAATGTCTACAGGACCAAAAAACGGTCCACATCACCACGAAGGTTGGGACACCACTCTTGTTGACTTCTGTACATGTGATTGGTTGTAAAAGTGATCACATGCACAGATACAGTCAGATGACAAGTAAGCATTGATCGTGAGCTGGAGAGAGAGACAACAAAGCTAGTGAACCCTGGGCCCCAAGGTTAAAAAAAATAAAAATTATAGCTAACTACGGCAAAGACTGGTGGCCAAAAGGTTGTCTAACAAGAGGCTAAAAGCTCTCAGTGAAATACCCCAGGTTCCAGAAATATGTGGGATATTCATTGTTTTATTTGTTTGCGATTACCATTACAAACCCATATACCAACTGTGAAAATAATAATAAAACATGATTCTTTGAAACAGTAATATTTGCCCTATAATTGCCACAAAGACATAGTAATTGTTATATTAAAAATGTGGTGCTTTTTACTTTTTTTAATATATACGTATTATATATTATTGGACTTTATATCTAAAAGTGGTATCAAACGAAGATTTAAGTATAAAATAATGTATAACTTGTATGGGTACAGTAAAAATTTAAAAAGGGGGGTCATAGCTAAACAAACATATGGTAAAATATATTTGTTTTTTTTTTTTTTGGGTACAATGTGCCTTCAGCAAATTTAATGTATTGTATTAAATACAAGAATGTATCATTATATCCAAGCTCCCTATACACTCTAAATTATTTGTGTGGTTGATCTTAGGAGGACATGTCATAAGACATGGCCTGGCGATGGTGGACAGTACAACATGCTTTTCATTAACAAACAGTCTCAGTAAACGCAGAAGGCTACTCAGCAAAATGTAACTGAAAAAAAGAAAAAGACATTTCAGCTAACAATGGCTACCATGAAATATGCTGGCCCACTTTATGTTTCTATGGGAGCTCTTTATCACAGCAAGGGAAAAAAAAAAGTCATATTTAAGAATAAAAATCTATACAGAGTTATGAATGATGTAGTGACGTAAAAAGAAAGAAAAAACATTTTTTTTTGTATTCTGGAGAGTATATGAATGAGCCAAACCACATAGGTAAGAGTCTGCTAAACAACCTTTGTGAATGTGGGGTTTTGGTAATAATGGATAATTCAGGCTTGTAGCCGTACAGATCTGAATCCACAGATGCCCAGTGCTTAGCAACCATTCCTCCTCACCTAAATACTTCTTTTCATGGGAGTCACGACTGACTGCTAGGACAGATAACATCATGTGGAGTACATCACCCCCTCCCAAAACACACTTTAGTCCAAAGCTTGCATCAATGAAAACATCAAGGTCCCATATTTCATTGAATACTTTTCTAGAGCTCAAATCAGGTAGTTATGCTGATAACTCAAGCAAACCAAAGCTTGTAACCCCAGCCTGCATTTTTTTTTTTACTTTGTAACCCCCCCAGGTCTCAGCATCTTTTGTCCCATTTTTACCATGTCTGCTGAACCACCATTCCCCTTTTCCATGTTTAGTGTATTGACAAAACATAGTTTTTTCAAGGATAGGGTTTTCTCTTTATACTATTTTTGTAGTATTTCATTTAGTATGTATAATATGTATTAAAAAAAAAAAGTAAAGAAAATAGCTATGGCAACACACTAGCGATGGACCTGCGTGGCTTGCATCGAGTTAACGCTATGATTCACAGAGACAAAGTCTCTGTTTGTAAATAGTGCTCATCTCCCTGTATCACTGAGTCAGAGGGAACCAGGAGGTACTGCATGATATCAAAACAAAAGGAGGGAGTTTTAGCCTAGAAAAATAAGGGGTTTTTTTATTTCCATGGAAAATCTAATTACATCACAAAAGGACATTAGGCAAAGTTGTAGCTTCACCTTACCAACTCATAACATGTAATTTTACAGAAATTCATCAAACAACAAAAAAAAAGCAAAAAAAACTAAACATATCAGATGTGAGTGCTGGTTCACAGTAAAGAAAGAGCAGGGTACGGTTAAAATAGCTTTAGTAAAACACTATTATAAAAATAGCTTTAAAAGCAGCAGCTGACGCGTTTCGCCCAAAGAGCCTTCTTCAGAGGTGAATGTGTGACGAAGTCAGCAATAACACAGTAACAGAACCGTAACTGCGGCTAAAAAGTAGCCAGCGCTAGTCCCTGAAAGTGAACAGACCTCTATGCTGTTTGCAGTTATCTAATATGAAATGCACATAATATACAGCCTTGTGTTTTCCAAACTGTCCGTATACATGGATTTAAAGGGGTCTAAAGAAAAGAAAAGCCCTGATTGAAATGGGCCGTTATTGAGCTGCAATAGTCTGCAATCACCACAGATTGTAAAGAAAAGTGCTTGCTTGTAGTGAAATATACCAACTGTGTCAGATATAACCGTGTCAGAGGGTGAAACGCGTCAGGGGGTGTAAGACTTTTAAAACTATTTTTTTTACTAGTGTTTGTAAACTATTGGGCGTGTTTTCTCAAAGCTCTTTCTTTACTGGGAACCAGCGCTGACATTAGATACATACTGCATTTGCTTACATTACTGTTGGGTTGTTCTGATGCTTCTCCAATTCAAAAGGGGACTCGTCGTCAGCAGAATTTGTACCGTATGCAGCTAAACGCATTTATATGCAGCTAAGTGTGGCTCTCCTCTGAAGAATGACATAATGATAGCATAACGATAACACAATGATAATCCTTTAAGCAATACTACTGACCGAGTTTGTGATTGCCCCGTTGCGCTGTCATGAATTTTAAAACTGTAAGGTCCCTTTTGTTTCTTTTGGGGTTTTATATTGTACATTATGGTTGTACAGAGTAACAAAGATAGCAGTTATACTATCACTGTAAGATTTCTACCCTATTTTTGGGGGCCTTTCTGTTCAGTATTGGTGGTTGTGGTCAGGAGAGTTGTTGGATAGGACTGAGCAATGCTTTGCTGTTTGGAATTTGTTAGCCTTCCTCTGGGGCTTTTATTTTTATCAAACTCCCAAAATACCAAAGCGTGCACATTATTAAGACGTGCGCGTCACCTCCACCCTTCTTGCATTGGCGCCATTAAACCTTGAAGACTAGCGTCACTGGGTTCATTGCCAAGCATTGTCCAGACATACTTAGCTTCTCTGATCCCTGAAAAACAACTGAGCCTTAAGGTATCTTTAGGCACATGAAATATATCCAGCGGAAGAGAGATTACTTCATTAATAGATGGATTCACACGCTCACAATGCCCCTATCGACAGGGTTTAGGACTGAATTCTGCCAGCACCTTTTCGACGTGAATATGCCACAAGAGTAAGGAAAGAGGATTCTGACAAATGAATTTAGAAACTGGGAATGTAAGGGTTACCCTTTAAAGGGGATACATCATTTTTCTCAAATATTATTTTCAATGAACTAAATAAAGCTTTTAGAATCAGATTCAAATTAGCAATGTGTATATTAGTAATTTACCGTACCGGTGTACTTCCTGTTTCCTAGATCTGCAGAATTATTCTTCCCTACCAAGTTGCTGCTCCACTTTTGTTCAAGGGTGCTTATATATAGCAAAAGTGTAGTCTACCCATATATAAATATATACTGTATATGCCATCTAATTGAAAATGAAACCTTCCATGAAAAGAAATATTGCTTAAACCATAAAGTATTTTCCTCTATCTTGTTACTACAAACCTAAAACACCAAATCCGGAAGTAACTTCTGCAGGCAGAGTTAGGAGGAATTACAGAGCATCCATCACTCAAATAGTCAAGTTCCTGCTTACAAAATCATATAGGAAATGCATCTTTTTGAATGATAAAAGGGAAGCGGGAGCGCCAAAACAGTGATTCAATATTCAGGCTGGTCAGGTGAGAAAGGGATGATTCACATAATGTCCTAGTATGGTGTGATCTGTCTCCACCAAGTGGAAAATGAGGAAATAATTGCTCTGACGCAGTGGAAAAAGTCAGGATTAGACTGATTATGAGATACCCTTCCCTGCTTTTACCTAATCCCAACCCCTCCACTGAATCTAATCGGGGTCTCAGAACACAATAAAGGGAACTCCTACCACATTTTCTATTACTAGTATCAGACGAAATACAAGTTTTCATAAGTATTGTGCAGTTTCCTCTTTTTCAAACAGTTCCAGCTATATATTGGCCAACTGTATGTGTTCTGCCTCTTGTCTATTCGAGCTCCTTATCAGTCTCCTCAGCATGACGTTGTGAGTAATGAATGTCCAAGGAAGAATGGCTTGTAAGATGACCTCGGTGTGGTGCTTGAGAAAGGAGTCATCCAAAACATAACATCCAAGCCCATACCGACATACATTACTACCTAAGAAATAAAAGATTTTCCCATGGCATGTTTTCGTTGACGAGATGATTGCCAGTAGATACAACTCATACTCAACTGTATTGAGGGTTTAGGCAAAGTAATATACCAAACATGGAGTACGTGGTTGCATATACTGCTACACAGATGGGAGGCGAGAACAGGACCACAAGTGAGTGAGCACCCATTTCTGTACTTTACTTTTTAACGGCCAAGGCACTGGACATTCCCTTCACTCAGTCTGATAAGCATTGTACAGCTCGGTGGAATATGATGGTGCTATATAAAACAATAAATAGTAAACGGGAAGGGTGGTTAAGGTAAGGACTGAAAAAAACATCTATTGTCCTGGTGCAAAAAGTTAGGAGCTGGCACCCAGGTCCTTTCAATATGCATTTTAGTGAGAACCCACCCTGCTAGCTTTGTCCTCCATCTCTATTTCAACTCATAAGGGTTGGAAATACAGTTGGCCAATAAGGTACTAGCATCGCCTTTTGCTGTGAAGTACTCCTTGTTTACATTAAAACAAAGCGCATTAGATCTGGACAGGATCCAGGCACTTTTAACCCCTTCAGTCCCCTATGGACGTACCTGTACGTCCTGAACTTCTTGCACAGGAGATCAGGCTGTCGTTTGTCAGCCTGGACTCCCCCCTGTCAGCAGAAGCCAGCATCTCTGGCTTTCTGCTGCCTGATCTCATGTAACAGCTTCCGGCACGAACACCGGAAAACTGTTACATTTTTAAATGACTGATCGCGCAATCAGGCAATCCCAGACCCTGCTGGGATATCCAATCGCTCCGAGGAGGCACAGGCACTGATCTCTATGCAAGTCTGTGGGGAGTAAAAAACCATGTTTTCCACTCTCTTCACATGCTGAAAAACAACATTTTTTTTAAATAAAATAAATAATAATTTAAAAACAATAACATGATCTAAGTGATGTCATTGTGACATCACTGGCATTAATAGCATGTTGAAGAGGACCTCTAACCATACTGCACTGATAAAAATTAAAAAAAAAATGCAAAAAATAACAAAAAATAATTTAAAAAAAGAAAAAACCCTTACATCCCATTGCCCTAACACAACATCTAAAAGTATAACCCTCCTGCCCCCTTTCACAACCCACAAACCCGTTAAGCCATAAGAATAAAAATTCTACAAATAACGTACACCTTATAGTATGTTCCCTATAAGTGTTGGGAAAGTATGGAAAATCTATATACATTTGGTATTTCTGAAATCAGGACACCTGAATTGATAAACTTGGAGGGGATTTATCTAATTTTGTGAGGATTCAGAGGGAAAATATATAAAATTAGGTGTTTTTTTTCTAATCTTTACTAGTTCTTACTAAATTTGTCATCCTAAATTTTCAGTTAATCATCTAACTATGGTATAAAAAGAAAGCGCTAACAATATATAGTTTACATGGGTACACTATTCAAAGGAAAGGAGGATAATCACTGAACCGACATTCTGCAAAAATGGCAAAATTGCTATGGGGCTTTGAGGTACCCAAACCCTCTGGGACTGAAGGGGTTAATTTACACCCAAAAGGACACTGGGACATTGTTGTATCTTTTATTGACGTGTATGCAGGGCTTGTATGATTCCTACAAATAGGATTTTTTTCTCCCATGTTTCTTTACAACCTGGATGGGCTTGTGGTGAATTTTGAACCATTATGGAAGCATGTCAGCGGAATCCGATCAGTATAAGTAAGAAAAGGGAAGGAGTATGGAAGTAACTTTACTGCCGATGTTCCCTTACTCCATCATTAACTTTAAAATAATGCCATTAGTCATGTGAGAGCTCTCATATACTATTGCCCAATTTGTTTATGCTCTTTAAAGATATGTATAACTTGCAGTAAAGATGTAAAAGAAACATAGAAACATTTAAATACTTAGAGACTTAGGGGGTGGTAGATAAATGGAACAGCCTCCCATCACAAGATCAGGGACTAATTAAGGACCTGGGCCCAACACCTGGTTTAGCATAACCCATCCAACGGGAAGGAGTGCAATACGGAGCTGAGTCGGCTAAAATACAGTCTTAAGAGACACTTGCAAAGACCTGGTATCCTGAGGGAAGTCCAGCAGCTCTGAGCTTACCATGAACTGCTTGCCTGCTTATGTCCACCCTATGAATAAATAAAGTGTATAAAATGAATTAACTTATGCTTGACAATTCTATGCACTGTCCGGCTGTACTTCTGGCAGACAAGTGTCTGGTTTTTAATGGTCAGGTCTGGCAACAAAATCTTTTACATACAACACTGCATAGTCTGTGCATATTTGGATAGAACAAATCATCAGCTAGCATTCTTTGTAATAAAATATGTTATGCTAGACTTCTTTAGGTGATCCTAAAGAAAAACAGATTACAGACCGAAACTGATTGCTGAGAATGTATGCCCAGTTATAGTAAACAGTGGTGTGGGTGAAGATGCAGGAGAGGTTTGTAGGGTGTGGAGCTCGCTGAAAGGCTGCAGCGTGGGAGAAGCTAGTAAACAACAAGGGTCATTGAAAGTTAAAACTACATCTTGATGTTGGCGCATAGGAGACCTGTGGTCAGTGCCTGGACTGCTGAGCAACAAGTCAGTATGGGGGTGCATGGCTAACTACAGAAGTTGCCACCGAATTTCAGGGGGTGGCTGGTTGACTGATGGACTAATGACATGATGCAATAAGGAAAGAACAAATAATGCAGGATAAAGTATTATGGACAGAAATATATGGCCCATTAAGAGAGAATGGGATGGTATGCAATTAGCAGAGAACAAACACAATAATGTATAGTTGAAGAGAATGCATTGATGGAAGAATAGATGTGTCCATGAAATATCCATTTAATAAGCTTACAAAGTGTGGCAGCAGTATGGGTTAGTTATGTAGGAGCACCTTGCCCCTGGATATGTCTTATAGAAGACCAGTGGCAGCACGTGAGGGTACCAATGGCAGCAGCTTGATAATATTGGGGGTATCATCAGAGGATGAAAAGGCATGAAGGCATCACTTGCAGGGCAAATGTGTTGGGTTCGGGTGATTATTGATGTTTCAGAAGTAAGCAGCGGGGTGGGTCACAGGTAACAGACAGCAGGACAGGTTATATTCTAACATCAGAGGGCGACTCCCTGACAAAAAGTGGCCTGTGATGCAAGACTCACCCGGGCCTTATCGCAGTGCTCCTCATCTCCTATATCGATGCACACAGTCTGGCAGGGCTCATGCTTCGAGGCCGGTTGGTGGAAGCGTAAACGTACGCGAAATAGTCTCTGTATGCGGGGGGCACAGCGCTGCAGCAGAGGACACGCACTCTCCGGTACCTTCAGCACCAACACCATCTATCTAGGGGTCTCGGAGCACTGCGCAGGCCAGGCAGGCCCCAGCCGGACCCAGCAACTCTAGGTGCACAGAGAAAGCAGCCTACACGGGGTCCGGGCCCGGGGCCCTGCCTCTCCCTTTCGCCTCCACCTCACCGAGCAGTCCGAAACCGCGGCACCATCTCCGAAGCGCAGCCTACAGCTGCCCACACACCACCCGCTCTGCGTATCCTAGCAACCGCGGCCGGGCCTCGTACATTTGGGCAGCAGCGACACCTAATGGGGGAGGCTGAGCTGTACAGGCCTGGAAGTGCCGTCAAACCGTCTCGCTCCGAAAAAGAAAAAAATATATAGGTCACCCATCTAACCTCAGTGCTGTAAACATTCTGCATGGGAACCAGTGAACCAGAGTATTGTTATGTATGAACGCTCTGCTCCCCCACCAAAGGGTCCTCCATTGAAGGGATCACGGAGGGTCTGGATAAGCAGCGTGACGTGCCTTGGAGGACTTTTTTTTTTTAGAAGGGAGGTGGGGGTGCTATGAGGGAAGCTGTGAGGGACGACAGCCCACAGAATCGACCAAGAAGAGAATGAAGAGCCCCTCCTGTGTATTGCAGTTCTCTGCAGGGCTTTGTCTCAGAGTTCGTCTGACCTCTATGTGAAGTTTATTACCAGCAAGTCTAGCAGAGGTAAACACGGCTTTCAATCTGGAATTGCTAATTTTGATTTTGCTTATGAATGTTACTTACAAAGCGAATAATTGGAGTAACTACACTTGAATTGCCTTATACATATGTCGGCCTATAAAGGACCCCATTGGAATATACAAAACGCTATAAAATATCATAAATATATATAAGGAACTGGTATATAAGGAACTTTCAAGTTAATATATAAAAAACTTATATGGTTAAATCGGTATAATGTTTAAAGCTATAGCTAGTGGATATTAAAAAATACAGGGAGGGTCACATATTAAAGGTCACAGATATTAAGACATCAATAATAATTATAGTAATACAGATGATGAGGAAAAGAAAGTCTATTTAAACCTCTAGGTTAGAGGATATAATGTTTAAGACATAAATAACACATACAGTAATAAGGATTCTAGAAATGCCTAATTTTAAATGATGTAGGGTCGACCCCCTATATGACTGAATGAATAGGTTTGTTTTTTCCATTTCCCCTTTTCCTCTTCTCTCTCTTAAGATCTTATAATTGCTTTGTTATATGAACATAATATAGTATAGTAACAAATAGAGCACTTAACACACAGAGAAGGTAATACACCTATTAAGAAGTTGATTGCTCTTATAAGATGCCTACATGGATACAATTTAAAATTGGTATAATGTTTATAGTTATAGTTGGTGGATATTAAAAATACAGGGAGGGTCACATATTAAAGGTCACAAATATATAAATAATAATTATAGCAATAAGGCGATGAGGAATCTCCTCTTTCTCTCACTTTTAATATGTTTATA
The DNA here is from genome assembly GCA_009364415.1 of Spea multiplicata. NCBI lineage: Eukaryota > Metazoa > Chordata > Amphibia > Anura > Pelobatidae > Spea > Spea multiplicata. The sequence goes on along the minus strand of VKOC01000008.1, from coordinate 6,647,555 downwards.
AGATATGATTATAACTTCTTTGTTATATGCACATAATATAATATAATAACAAATAGAGCACTTAAAACACAGAGAAGGTAATACACCTATTAAGAAGGTGATTGCTGATAATCATATGGGAAGAATCTATAGAATTATGATTGACTGATATATAAGATTAACACGGGCACACTGGTTATAGTTGAAGCCATGGGGCAGTTTAAAAAGAAAAAGGAGGTTACGGGAGAGAGGAGGAGAGGGACATATGTCAGTGAATATAATATTAAAGAGAGAAGAGAACATTTATTGAGATAACACTAATAGAAACACTTATCTAGATTGTGGGGGGGTTTTTTTCCCTGTTGAATTCAGTTGTAACTGGCGGTTTCGGGCCTAGCGGCTCCACCATACTTCCCCTTTTTCTTTTTTTGGAGGACGGTGGTATTTTTCCGTGTGAGGGGATTGACGACACAGGTTCTGGGGAGGGATTTTGGGGTACTCCCTAACCAGATGCTTTGTACTTTATATGTTTTAATTATATGTCTGTCTATCGGGATGTGCAGAAATGGTGACCCTGTGACTCAGACATTTTCACAACGGTTAAGATCATATCAATGAATACCCAAGGTTTGAACTCTCCTACTAAGTGTTTAATAATGGATGAATATTTAAGAAAAAGGCACAGATAGTGTTTCTTCAAGAAACTCATTGGAAGAAATCGCATAGCAAGAGATTTATCCCTAACAGGTATAATCAAGCAATCTGCTCCTCATTGGAAATTAATAGGAAAAGAAGAGCGGCCCTGCTTATTAGCAATGATTTAGATGCAAAAATTATATATCAAGAAACTGATGAGGAAGCAAGAGTTCTGATCTAGAGTTTGATCTTTGGCGTACTTAACACCCAGAAGAAAAAGATTATACGTGCTTTTCTAAAACTTATTCCAGAATTGATTTATTTTTGGGAGATGATGAAATGGTCAGAAAAGTAAAGAAAGCACTGATACAGGATATTACCTGGTCAGACCATAATGCAATTATATTAGATATTCTTCCGAAAGAACATGAAAAGAGAACAAATGAAAATGTATTATTTAAGAAAGAGAACAGGGAGTATATAATTGATAATACAGATAAATACTTTGCCGAAATTGAGAACAAGGAAGTTTCCTTCCCATATGGAGTGCGTAGAAATGTGTGATAAGAGGGCATTTTATTAAACTGGGTTCTATTGCAAAGAAAGCCAGAGGCGCATCCCTTGCCGAGCTATACTTGAAATTCTACAGAATCTCACAAGACAATAAAGATTCCCCATCTAAACTCAAAACAAAAGAGTTATTGGAGACTCAAAATAGAATTGTTGATTGAAGAAAAGAATAGAAAACTACACTACTTAAAGATTAACTGGTATTATAAAAGTAATCAAGCTGATACACTTCTGTCTAATAAACTAAAGGGAAAGATACAGTCTATGAGAGTCTATAGAATTCGAACTAATAGGGAACTCTGCTTGACTCCAAAAAGTATTGGCTTAGCCTTTGATGAATATTATAAGACTTTATAAGTATACTACTCCAAAAGAAAGATTCCTAAAATATCAGAAGAACAATTAGAGGAAATGAACAAACCCAACGAACCAGAGAAAGTAAAAATGGCTATAAACAAATAAATCAAAGGCACCAGGCCTGCATGGATATAGGAATACATTTTATAAAATATTTAAGGATCTCCTAGGGGAGAGATGATCAGGATCAGCTCCCCCCCTCCCGACATGCTAAGGGCTATACTTAAGACTAATAATGATCCAGAGATCCTATCAAATTACCGACCAATCACGCTCCTTAATGGAGATGTAAAAATGTACGCAGCTATTTTGGCTAGAAGAATTAAATGGATTATAGTGGACTTCGTCTCACGAGACCAGACAGGTTTCATCCCCGGCAGAACGGCCAGACATAATATTAGAAGGGTAACTGATATCTTTGATGTCTCCCATCATTCAGCTGTCCCTACCTTGGTCCTGTCATTAGATGTGGAGAAGGCATTTGACAGGGTCAGATGGGACTTCTTGGGACAAACATTGGAGGCATGTGACTTAAAGGGAAATATCTACGACACTATTATGGCTCTATAAATTTTCCCCTCAGCTAGGACAGTGGGCTCTGGGATAAATGCAGATTGGTTCCCAATCACTAATGGTACGCGACAGCGATGCCCATTATCACCCCTACTCTATGTTTTATCGATTGAGCCCCTGGCAATTGACATTGGAGAGAACCAAGGTATCGTGGGATTTAGGTTAAAATCAGTGGAGTGTAAGAACAGCCTATATGCAGACGATGTCCTCATATTTTTAGAACAAGTCCTCATTGACCGACTTAATGAGAATAATAGATGAGTATTCTAAATATTCGAACTATAAACTAAATGTAAATAAATGTATTTTGTTGGCTAAAAATTTGAGTGATGAGGACATAGGATTTCGGTTAAACAAATATATGAAATGGGAGAAAGCCATTGAGAGCTTGGAAAATGAGTGACAGACGGGGAATGGGACCGACCATCTCTAGACACATCCCAAAATGTTTAATTGTTTGTATTGTATTATCTGTTTATTTTCTGAATATGTTGTATTTCCAATTGGTTGATGCCAGAGGAGGTCCCTGCAGGCAACCAATAGAGTCGTTTGCACGGCCCTTTAATTCCTGACGGCAAACCTGCAGATTTCCGCTTCCGTTAACCCCTGCGATGCTGCATAGATAAGGTAGGTTAGATGGGGAAGGGACCAGGAAGATTAGTAGACGAAGATCCTTCGTGTTGTGTGTCTTCGTATACGTTTTGCCGCCACCATATTAGTTTATTTGGTATTCGAGCTGAACGACGAAAACGCACCCTTCGTGTTCGTTTTCATGTTCGCCCGAATACGAAAGTCTAATAATCAGACGTCATTTTCCCACATTATCCAGCTGGGCCCTTCTTGCAGAAGCAGCTCATTGGAGATCCCACGTCATAATACATAAAAAGTTAAAGTGTCCATCTCTATACTCTATCTAATAAAACATTAAAGGGACCAGGTGGAATTTGTAAACATGCCTCATTCCCCTATCAACTGGAGTGCACATATATAAAGCTTCATTTTTGTAGAAATTTCTGGTTTTGCCAATGTTTCCAGTTGTCATGGAAACAACTACCACCATGTCAACGTGACCTATTCAGCTACATCTGTGACATCTGAAGTTTTTTTAAGAAAAACATTCTACTTCTAGAGCTAAAAAATATCAGTTCTATTTCTGGCAAAAAATTGCCAAAAATCTATTTTCTAAGGGCATCTTGGTTCATTTATCGCCTTTAGTACTTACAAAATGAGGTTGATTTCCATAACTTGCGATATATTGGTGAGCTCCTACAATAGAAAATAGGTATTAACTGCTTTTGGAAATGCATTTTATTATTGCCTAGTAGAAACTGTGAAATATTAGATAAGTTGTGGAAGGTGTGAAATCTGGAGCCCACAAGCCTGCCATTTTCACTACCTACAGTACAGTATAAAAATGTTTAAGAACGTGTCAGTACATTTCTGGCTATTTTTTTTTTCTCTCTCGCTATCGCTCTCCTTTCTCTCACTCTATCTCTCCTCCTCATTTTCTATATGTCCCCTTTCTCTCTCTACTTTTTTCTTCTTAACATGGTGGTCCCGTGGAAGTAGCACAATGTCAGTTCCTACAGACCTCTGTTTTAGTGCTTCCTCACGGTGCGCACAGCTTTAGCACTAAGTCCCGGGATATGGCCTCATGTCGTGGCGCTCTGTGTTAGAGGTTGTGTGTGTGTGTGTGTGTGTGTAAGCATGAGTGTGTAAGTGTATGAGGGGGCCGATCTGGACCAGGAGGTACCAGCCCTCCCCTGTGTATAGCGCTCTTGATTTGCTAAGCATCATGGGAGTCAAAGGCAGTCAATAGAGGCTTCCTCTTTATGTAATTCTGTCTCTCTGTACCTCTAGTGTCAGTTGCTTAGCAACCGTGTTACCTCATATAGCAAATAATTTTACTGCTACCCACTGAACCAATCAGTATATTAAACTTGAGGTCCTTACGTAATACCCTCCTCCTTCCTATTTAAATTCAAATTTTGTCTTTTTTTGCCGTTATCTTTATACCCCTCTTAATCCAGCCCATCCTACTCCGGTATCCATTGAATAGTTTTGGCACAAACAAGGCCAAATTCTACTTTGCTTCATGCCATACTAGCGTACGGGAAACTAGAATCGGTCAGCGATCAGAATTTTGGTAAACTACTGAAAACTAACCTATACCCAAACACTTCTTTGAGCCCCTTATAGTTTAAACCCTTTAGTAAGCTTTAATAACTCAACTAAGTCCTTGTCACTTGCGCCATTCAGGGGACTATTCACTACAGAGGGAATGTATGGGAAAGCTGAACATTATAACGCCCTTATACAACTATGCATCATCAAGGGCAAGCCATAATGCACAGCTCCTGTAGCAAGGGCTGAGCTAACCCTGCATAATATCTAGTTAAAGCTCCTACATTATGCATTATACAGGGTCAGCTCTTCTTGAAGGAGGATCTTGCGTGGGTTTCGCACCCAAAACATTTCTAGCTCTTCTAAAAAATCCCTCTTTAGTGAATAGACTCCCTACTATCTAGACAATATAACAACTGGATGTTATAATGTGATATATAATATATTTCAACAACCTGCTCTGAAACCAGATTATAGTGATAGAATGATACTAGTATTTCATTAGATCTTCATTAACCAGCTGGTCACCTGTACGTGCTGATTTTCACTTGCTACACAGGGTTGATGACCTTGCTAGACCGGAAGCCAAAAGAAAATCCCTTTTTCTCCCCAGAATCCAGCTAGCGTTTTGCATGTGCTCATCAGCAGGCATGAACAACCTCCCATCATAAAATTTTACTGGACCCCACCAGTTACTTTTTAGCACACATAAGGGGCTACTTAGAACGCTGGCCCAGGCCTCAACATTTAGTACAATAAACCAAAAATACATAAAGGACATTTATGCCCCATATATAACAGCAAGAGTTCCCATATGGGTTTTAAAAACCACTAGTAATCAAAGAAATCTTCTTTTTTGTCCAGAAATGGCATATAATTCACTGATCCTTGCCAATGAGTGGGGAAAAGACTGACATTATTCAAATATCCTTTTAGCACAAATACCAACTTGAAGGCAGCTCGGAACAACAGGGCCGGACTGGGAATGAAAAGCAGCCCTGGAAACATTTGGAGACCAGCCCCATATAGTTTATCTTGTGGTCGACCTCTTGTATCCACGCGCACCCCTTATACATACCCGAGTCACACTATTTGCCATACAAATAACTATAAAATATTATTTTAATCACATTATTTGTATTAAAATGCCAGAAAGCAAAAGTGTTAAAAGGCCCCTAATAAATTAAATATGTTAGACATATTGGAATCAAAACATTTGCTACTGCAAAGATTTGTAGATGAAAAAGTTCCATTTTATTCAGTGGAACAAAGAATGATCACATTATTCTTCACAATATTCTTGTAAGAAACTTTTGGCTATTAATACCACCACAACTGTTCTAGCGCTGCATCATCCAATGAATACCTCAGCCCAGATACATTATTTATTTTTTTTAAAAATGCACACAGTTCATGGTGCAAAGTGGTCTGCCAGTATGTTTATGTAAAAGGTCCTCTCTTAAGGGGAAAGGACTGTGAAACCAACGGGAATAATCAAATCAGTTCTTACAACTAAACTGGGTTTCACTGTGAAGATCCCAACCACCATTCAAGTTTCTGCGATTAATCCTTTGTGATAAAATCTGCAGATTGAAATAAGAGAAAATACACAAAAAGACACAAATACCTTTACTTTTCCTCTCACTCATTTCTGGGCCTAGAAAGTTCTCCTCAGGAGGGCGTTTTATCTCTGGATAGGTAAACATTAAATAAATCAATTACTACAGTAAGTACAGTGCACACCGACCCCCAGACACACCCACCCCCAGACACCAGGACCTGCCACCGAGACACACACCACCAGGACAGCCTCTGCCACATGGACAGCATCCAAACACACACCCACCAGGAAAGGCTCTACCACATCGACGCCCAAATACACACACACCCACCCACCCAAATACATACCAGGAAAGGCTCTGCCACACCGAAACCCAGACACATACACCAGGACAGGCTATGCATAAAAAAATTATTATCTACACTGCTTTGTCATGAACTCCCCCTAATGTATTTTTGTCCTTTTGTGTATGGATTAGTATGGATTACCGTCTTCTCCCCACAAGACAACCTTGTGTATTGCCCCCTCTGTGCCTTTATTCCCCCACACCCTTGTGTATTGCCCCCCAGCATTGATTTATGTGATGCCCCAACTACCCCCTCCCTTGTGTATTGATGCCCCCACTTTTGTATTGGTTAATGTGATGCCCAAGCACACTCTTGCGGCCGCAAGAAATGTTGGTCTGCCGGCCGCCGGGAAGTTTCCCAGTATCCCGGTGGGCCAGTCCGGCCCTGCAGAACAATTAAAAAAAAAACCCCAAAGAGTAATTTAACCAGCACTGAATTACCATGTTGCAAAGTGTTCATAGCCTTTCTCGAACAGAAGCTTTTTATCCCTCTTGCTGGCCCACTGGCTCTGCTTTGTAATACACTAAAGCCCAGTTGAGCAGTGAAAGGGTCGTTAAAGAACATAAAGCAAGCACTTTTCTTTCACATTTCCTATTTTAATTGCTTTTATTCTGTACACCTGTAATGCATATTTCCCTAACCCATCAAACCATTGACCTTTTCACATTCTGTTAACTTCCTGCACTCCCTATTGTGTTTCTAATTGCAGGAGAAAGTACACATGATTACCAAACGCCCCACACCGTGGAGAGGGAGCTCCACTTAGTCAAACAGCCTGCAGCCTTTAGAAGACACCATGGAGTTACCTCCTTACGCATAGGAGATGTGCTTAGACTTAACAGATCTTTTTGACATTCAGTGGGGAATTTATTTCACAAGAGTAATCAATGTGAAACGCAGCTAGCAGCTCAATTTAGCATTTTGTTAAGGGAAAAAACCCCCCAACTAATCAGAAATTGATTTCAACTAAACTAAGAGTCAACCCTAATGAGGCTCTCCTGCAAGAAGAGCGGATTTGGTCTGCATAGTGATATCATGGAGCTAAAATACCCAACTCTTCTTTCCAGTCCATGAACTAGATCACTCTACCATAAATTCACCTGTCGATTTCTACATAGTGGGCAGGAGACAATGAGTTGTTATCAATATAATGTATGCACCTTAACATATACAGATGTCAGAGATAATTGGCTATTGGGGAATTGGTCAATAGAAACAAATATATGGTCCTTAGCCAACTTTAGAGTTACAGTACAAAAGCGTGAAATCTACACACTTCATTTCAACAATGGTTTCATAAAATTCACCGAGTTACTGACACAAGCTTCACACATATACGTAACCTTTTTGCACATCTTATTTCAAACAAAAGTTTATCGGTCTCATAGCTTGGCCCAAATGGGCAGTTCCCCATTTGCTCTCTTCTGGACTGTGTGGCCTGGTTTAGATCTGAAAAAGCGCAGAAAGTATAGTGTTGTCATTATAGGATACAGAATGCCTGGTACTAAAGATTCTTCAACCCATTGTTCAGAGGTACTGGCCCACCTCTGATGTCATCATTATGGGGCATCTGAGGCTGTCCTCCTAATACCCACACTTCTCAAGCCCAGCTTCGCTGATGGGCATATACAACGTGTATCTACATATCTCAGAAAAATGTTACACCAAAAATGCAATTAACAGTGTGGTCGGCCATGAAGCTTCTCCAAACATCTTAAGAAAGAGAAAGGGCGCCATTAATATGTCACCTGCATCACCAACATCACCAGGGTGTTAATATGCTATCGCGACATCGAAGGACATGCAAAAGATTGCCCTTGGCGGTCATAACAATTCTGGTCATGTAGCAGCCCATTCCATGAAAGATCCAGTATCCCCTGAATACAATAGTTGAAGCCTGATAGTAAAGGTACCGCTTAGACGGTGGATGCTGAGCTTTGCTTGTGAACATTTTATAAATAATAAAATCTATCGACATTTAACGGCACATCATAAATCACCGGCAGCAAAATCACCGAGAGCAACCCGTTTGTTGTTTTTTTTAGCTTCAGGAAATAATGAAATCAGGCCTCATCCCCATTAGCCCAGCCTCGTAAATTCCATCCTCGCACTAATAAGCCATTGATGAATGGAGATCGCAGTGAAGCGAGGACGAGGATATTAACACGAAAGCTCTAAAGCGCGGCCACACGCAAACTCATTAGACTGCAATATATTTAAATCCATTTCTCTCATTAATCAGCATACAAAAAAGCGCAGCCCTCCCCCTCCTGACAAGCGCTCGCTTTATTATTAGCCCCAACAAATTGATTAAGACCCAAAGACCGTGGAGCCAGCAGGAAGTGAAGGAAGGCGCCGTGCCGCGTTGCCTTCTGGGAGTTGTAGTCTTTATCCTCCAAGGGTCTCATGCAAAGGATATGGTAGCTGGACTACATTTCCCTGCTACTTGCCAGTGCGCCGCTGTGCCCGATCGAAGCCTTTTGCTTACATTCTCACCATTGTGTTGTCTTTGCTGGCATTTTGTTACATTTCACGGGGCATACAAGCGCAAGGTGCAGAACATGGGGGATGAGCAGGAGATCATGTGCAAATTGGAGAGCATAAAAGAGATCAGGTATGGGGTTAATGTTCATTTTAGATCGTGGCTATTACACTATTGGGGCAGGCATTTTTTTTTTTGCCTGGAGAAAATCTATTGTTATCTCCATTAAGAATACGGCTAGCTTCGTACTAATCTTTATAAGTATGCCGATGTGCTTAACATATGTGTAATAACGTAAACATACGGATATGTGTGCAAATATCAGTGTCTGCTGCGATTACATACAGAAAGGTCCCTTTTATTTAAATCTCACCATTTCCCCAGATCATGTGTTCTGATGTTTATTTGACTTTTTCAGCAATCATAATATTTTCGTCTCCAAACATTTGTTACAAGAACCTTTTTTTGTACAGATTAGAATAATATACAATGATGCAGTATGTTAAAGTTGTTTTTTTCCCCAAGGCATCTGTTGAATGGGTTAATAACTAGGGATTCCATGAGCATATTTATTTGGTCTATTACAGTATGGCTAATTCCATATAACATACCTTTCATTAAATCAATATCTGCCTGATGCATTTCCTATGGGAGTCAAGTGCCATGGCAGGCATAGTCTCAACACACAATGGATGAATGAGGTCGCTGATCATCATCATCCTCTTCAATATCATGAACTCTGCATCAAATAGTAAAGCATTGTTATACCAACAAGATGCTTTGTTATATCATTTAATCTTGGGGACACAAAAGGAGTTCACTTTTAATGATATGTCCTTGGGGGATATTAGAAATTGTTGTCATATTCAAGAATTGCTTATTCCTCCCCAATATACAATGGACTCGGGGGGGGCTATATAAAAGACACATTCTGATGCAATCACCGTAGCAACCAATGGATTGCTGAAGCCGATTGTCCTACTTTTAGCTGAACCAGAATTTTGTATTTTACACAATCTCACAAATATTTAGCGAGAAGCTATGTGAATAACATGGAATTGGCGATTTACAGAATATTTTACTCTGAAAGGAGTCACGTTTCGCCACACTGCCTGTGAATGACTTTGTGAAGTGAAGTTTTATTTTTCCCAGTAAAAGTACGGAAATACGATACGTGCTTGATTAAATTTACTGTTCCTGCGCATTGAAGTGTTTTCTATCTTGGTACCACATAAAGGCTCACGTTCCAGTAAAACTCATTAAATGTGGCTAATGTAATTGACGTGTCAGTAGCAAGTCACAATGGTCCCTGTCCTTGGAACTGTGGATTCTGAAGAACTGTTATTTGTGGGAATACTGCGAGGTAACACGAGGTAGCCTCAGGCTTACTCTCCAGCTCCTGTCTACAAACAGTTGTAATTAGGTGTTAATGATATTACATCTTTCAGCAATTTCTTGTAGTCATTGCTGGCTTTGCCCCAGAGGGAGGTGGCTGCCTTTTAACACTTTCCATGCCATGGAAAGGAATTATTAAATCAGATTTAAAGGAGAACTCCCACCAATTTAATTGTTTGCTGCTGTTATCCGATTAAAAATGAGTTCTCAAAATAGTGTGCTATTTCTAATCTTTCATGTAGGATAAATGTTTTATATTGTCCCACTGAAAGCACTTTTTTATATCCATGTATTTAAGCTACACATAGAAAAGAATACCCTAGTGAGAAGCTGCAGCTCCACACCACCCTCACGTGGGCCACTGATTGGCAGCCGCCATTGGCAGGATAGTGCTCCTGTTGTCGTAGATGCCCATATGGGGTTTGCTTCAAGCCCCTTTGTTTGCAAAAAGAGACATGGCTTTATCACACTACCTTGTAATCAATAGAATGGTCTGCTAATTATCACCCTGACGCTATGACTGATGAAAATCTGTCTTGCCATAAAGAATCAGCTCAGTGTGGTGTTTGGTACAGAAAGTGCCACCCAAAACATCACAAAAATGGCAGCCTCCCGGCCAGCAGATAAAGAAAATGTATTGGACCTAAATGAAATGAAACCGATATGTCTTTTCATGTGTTTTCATGGGATTTTCACTCTAACTGAATGCCTTCACAACAATGCATTTAAATACAAAGTGCTACGGCATATTGTTGTAAAAAAGACTGTGAATTCTCACCCTGAGCACAGAATATAGAATCATTTGTTAGGGTTATAAATTAGGGACTTATTCACCTAATTGGTGCTGGCTAACAAAGTAACTATTCCATAGTGAAACAAAAAACTTGGGCTAGATAACCTGTTCTTTCTTCCATATGTTTTGGAATGTGCATCTTTATATACGCTTTATTGTGACTTTTGAAAATGTAGAATACAATACTCATTCCCACCTGAGCATCTAGAAAAGAGGGGCGAGAGGATCTGGAATGAAGAGAGTGAATATCCCTTTTTAATAGGAATTCTATAGGAATAGTTGGCCATAAATGCATAAAGGTAGTAACATTGAAGAATATTTGAGAAATACTTCTTGCTGTCCTGAAGACAATGTTAAGATATGGAGACCTTTCTGTGGTTTAGAAGTTAACTGGGAAGCTAAACGCTGGAATGTCTGAGATCTAAATGGAGTTTGCACAATCCAGATAGTAAAGAACAGGATAAAGCTGGTGAGTGGCGTTAGACTTTTAGTTGGCACATTGAAAAGTATGCTGATCTCCCATGGCATACCAATGAGGCTATTATTATTATGCCCCATGAATTGCATGCCACTCCATCAAAAGAGCAACAGGAAGCTATGTTTGTGTGTGGCTTTTTTCTAGCTACGTGTGTGTTTTTTCAGCTGGATGTCTCTTTAGATCTACCACTTTTATTCTTCTTTCATCCTTCACATACTTTGGTTTTGATTTTCATTCCACTTAAATTTTGTATTAGTAAATATGCAATATACTGGTACTTACTTCTACAATCTGAAATTACATCTAGATGGTATAAGATTTATTCTGAGCTGTGGGGAAGACTACCTAGGTTGCGTTATTAAGGTCTACACACACACATGGAAAGCATGCAGATACGGGTGAGACAGGCCAAAATTTAGACCAACATTGCATGAATTGAGATTGTGCTCCTCTCTTCTATAGTTTAGATTGTGTAGTGATTTTTTTGGCAACCCTACATCCAGGGTATAGTTTAATCTAAAAAGGTGATGCACATGTATCTTTGCAAATAAAAACATATACTTATTGTCTACTAGCAGGGGCTTTCTGTTGTAGTCTTCAAAATATCTTATTAATGTGTATCTTTATCCTTTCTAAGTGTGTTGACCACTTGAAGACAGAATGCAAATGCTTCTATAATGTGGTCAGAAAGTATTACCATACTTAACAACATCATTTGCAACATTCACACAGAAGAAGGTGACACAAATTTGTTTTGCCAATAGGAAGGTCTATATCATCAGCACTTGTAGTAAAGCTCCAAAACAACATTGCACTTAACGATAACGTTGACATAACTTTGGAAAGGCATACATCAGTAGAGCAGTTGTTTGTAGCAATTATGTTTTTCATTTTAGGAACAAGACTCACCAGATGGAGAAGATAAAAGCTCGACTGAAGGCAGAGTTTGAAACCCTGGAGTCTGAGGAACGGCACCTTAAAGAGTACAAGCAAGAAATGGACCTGCTTCTTCAGGAGAAGATGGCTCATGTGGAGGAGTTGAGATTGATCCATGCTGATATCAATGTGGTAGGTTCCTCAACTCCAAGGTGACCCATGGCTGTTTAAGTCCTCTTCTGATAATGCGGTTAAATGCAAGCTGAGCTCTTTTCTCAAAACACAGCTTTAGAAACATCATTCCTAGCACTGTTGATTGGCGAAACATTTCCCAGAAATAATTATTTTGTGATGTTCTTTATTCAGAATTTGTACTGGGAACACTGGGAAAATATCTGTTGACACAAAAGCAGAAACACATTGGTTGTCGCTATTGAAACTAGAATAAAGCTTCCTCAAGCTTTTTCGGTTGTTTCTATATTTTTTAAACCATCAGAAGAATATAATAACAAATCTGCTTAGGTATATTTTCTTAGCTCACTAGAGAGAGACATTATTGGTTTGTGTAAGTGAAACAACACCTTTAAAAGATTTAGGGACAGTCTAGTAGAAAATATTATTTTAAAACGAGAACTAAAAGTTGTGATCTACACATTCCTAGCTATCATATTAGTCCTCAATGCTGATATTTCTAAAAGAAGAGGAAATAGATACATTCTCTGATATTCACTGTCCATAAATGATCTTTTCTTTGTAGACATACATGAATGCATTGATTAACAACAATAAATGTAGCTATTCGCTCATGGGAGGCTCGTTAACGATACGGTGCTATTCAGGGTTGTCTACCAGGTAATCATTTGTATGGATGTGCCATTTACTAATTTTAAAACTTTTTTAAAAAAATCGGAAAAAATTATAACCGAATAACAGTTTATTTACTAATAGCAAATTCACAATTCATACCTAAGAACAAAAGTTTTAATGGCCACTAAAATTGGTTTACTGACCCATAACCAATATTTCCTCATTTTTATTGGTGATTGTAATTGTGGCACCAACAAAACAACAGATTTAAACTGCTCCTCTATTTTGTGGATTATAGCACTTATTTTAGGATTATATGGCAGAGAATATTTTTTTGTCAAAAATGTCAAAAATGTATTTCCCTCCTTTATTACTTATTCAGAAAATGTGGATTCTTCAACATGGTCAGTTAGGAAAGAAACCAATAGTAGGCAGAAACAAATAATAACTAAATGGGAGTAGAGTAGCTGTTCCAGGGTTTCTGTACTGATGGAAACAAAAATAAAATATGTTTGTGTTTGTCATGGAAATAATACGTAGCCTAGATTAGAAAACATCGATTTCAGTTTTTCCCAATAAAAATCGACAAGGGAGTGGTAGGGTTTTTTTTATTCTAGTAAACAATAGCAAATAGTCATCAAACCTCTCCAGAAATCAATAGTCTGGGGAGTGGAACATCATTCCAGACCTTTCCTCTAGTTCGGAAGCTACCCAACCCATCGCAGCGCACATACACAGTGCCCCCCCCCACTAAAATGGCACCCTTAGTAAATACGAGCAAAAAAGTCTGAAAAATTGTCTTTATTGTTTAATCTTTTCTTAAAAAAAAATACACAAAAACACTCAGCTCTCATTGATATCAAACAATTGCAAACACAGGTTTATTTTATATTTGTTAAATATATGTGTGGCACAGTTATTGGCACCCCATGAATTCATATGAGAAAAATAAATTTAAAGTATATTCCCATTGATATTTTACATTCTTTACACCTGGGTGACCAGGACGAGGAAATTGTTCAACCATGACTTCCAAAAACCAGGACTTTCGGCCTTGCATGGACACACAGAGCTGGTTTGTGTCCTTGTGGGGATTTGGATCTCAAAGAAGGTCCATTCCTCTTAAAAAGGGACACTAAAGAGTTATTCTTTCTAATAGTTTTGGATAGACACGTAGAGCCCGTTTAGGAAACGCTGGGCACCCAGCAAGTGATCCTTAGTTGCCATAGCGAGCTGGCGCACATATTTTGTTGAGCCCCTGACAAAACTTTCAAGAAGCCTTTTCTGTTTCTATAGCAACATGCTGTCATTAAAATTTGACTTGAATAAAGAATCATTTCTGGGCAGGCTTTGGGCATTAAATAGTACAGGGAAGGATTGCTTCTAATGAGACATTCCGTAATAAAGTTTGTTAACTTTAGCAGAGTAGGGGAAGCTGCACCTTTTAATTACTGTGTTTGTTTTGTGCAAGATCTACAGCGTCCCAAAAAAAACAACTACATTTCTCTCCCTAAGTGGATGATAAACAGATAGAATGTTAGATAAGCGGAACAGCATCCAAGCAGAAGCGGTAGAGGTTAATACAGTAAGGCAATGGGGTAGGTATACACCCACACTGAAACAGGGAGATCAGATGGGCCGAATGGTTTATATTTGCCGTTAAATTGTATGTATCAGTGTTTCTAGGGAGTGAAATAAGGAGAAAAAATGCTTACAATTAAGGAGGCAGAAATAAGGAGGCAGAAGAAACCTCCATACTAACTTAATTGTTTGATGAGGTCTCATCTTGCACATTTCAGAATTACATCTTAGCATAAAAAGTAGAGATGTTTTTCTTGCCTGTGTGAATGCTCTGAATTGTGTGGCCTATTTTGTAAGCTGCTTACAGATTTCTGTAGCCACCATGGGGCAGCATCTAGGCTTCTCTTCTTTGGAGTTTATGCCGCTTCCCAACGTCAATAGATTTCCCAACTGTAACATGTGATTAGGTTAATCCAATCTCACGCCTCTATGTGTGATGTCAGACTTTCACTACATGTCTTTTGCATCATCCCTGAGAAGGATGTGCATTAGTTCATCTTGTCAGCAAGTGGCTTTATAATAGAGATTTGTGCTTTTCCTCTAAGCGGTGTGCCATACTCTTAGCAGCACTAATTCCAGACTTTGATGAGTTGGAAAGGTTAAAATAAACCCTTTTCAGAAAAGATTAAGGAACTTTTCTTTTAAAAATCTTCAGGGTTAGTTACATTTTTGCATTCTTATCGTCACAAACAAAAAGATCTATATGTCACAGTGTTTCACCTGGAAGTAGGGTAAATGGCATAATAATAATAAAGTGCTTAATGTTACGTTTGTGTGAATTTAGTCCAATATGAGTATATTTTCATACCTTCTTTAAAATGCAGTTTTCTTTCCTATGCAGATGGAAAACACAATTAAGCAGTCAGAGAACGATCTAAACAAGCTGCTGGAGTCCACACGACGATTGCATGAGGAATACAAACCCTTGAAGGAACACGTAGACGCGTTGAGGATGACGCTAGGATTGCAGAGGCTCCCAGACCTCTGTGAGGAAGAAGAGAAGCTCTCTTTGGAGTGAGTCCTTTATATCGCCCCCACACGTGTGTTTTCTAAGATTAGGTCTAGTGTGAGTAGTAAGCAGGACGGGGTAGGCTTAGATTGTGACCCAGTACCGTTAGATGGGAAGATAAAAAATATCAAACACTGTAAATTAAACATGTTGTGGTAGGAAACATACAAGGGATGAAAATACTGATCTTATCAATGTAAAAAAAAACTGCAGACAGAGGGAATTTCTTAGTGGAAGAAATTGCTGTGTTCGCAGTGAAAAATGCATGAAATTCACAATTTTATTTCTTGGCAAAAAAAGTGATAGCCTACTTCCCTGTGTCTCCAGGTGTTTTTTTGTAATGTGCATATGCCTGAAAGGGTAGTTTCCATGGGAAATATCCTTCCGGACCTCCAACATGATGTATGAATTGTGCTGGCAAAGTTGCATGTGCATATATTGAATAAGATGAAACAATTGCCCCTGGTCAGTCTCCATAACTGCATGATTAAAGAGAGGCTGCTAGAAAGAAGGCTTCAATGGACACTAGGAAGGGAGTAAGTTAGTGAGAGGCTAATGGAGTTGGGGAGTGAGTATGTATGTATGCATGTGTTAGCGTGAGTGTATATGTCTAAGTGTGTGTGTTAGCATGAGTTTGTAAGTGTATGTTGGAATGTGTGTTTTAGTGTGAGAGTGAGTTCTTTGTATAAACATTAATTTCCCCTCATCTTGCATACTTGTATATCCCTGCAATCTGCCAGCGCAGTGTACAAATATTATACAGCATATGTCTTAATCAACAGTTCTAGTTTTACCATATTGGACACTGATTAAACAATGGTTATTTTTTCACATTTCATGCGGCACTTTATATAAAAATATGTTACAAGCAAGTATTACTAAAACAATAGCTGCACAGTTCAGTTTAAATGTTACTGTTTGTTTAGAAGAGGACTGGTGTTTTAAGCATTATAGTGCATTATCGTATACCGAAGCTTACAAAATAACATTATTCTTGATTCTTATGTTCTACATTATGTGCTATTTGTCAAAGAAAACCAATAGAAAATAGTGAAACTTACATAATAATTTCTGAATCATCTGTCGTTTCTCCTGCTTCTTGCTTGATATTTATGGGAAAAATGTCTACAGCAAAACCTAATCTGTCATATTTACATACAAAGCTGTATTGCAAAAAGCAAGCAAGCATTATAAGAAATACATGGGGGTGTGTGCATAAAAGTGATTCTTCTGCCAAATAGTATATTTAGCAATCAAAGTACTGGTCCAATTAGTAGAGTTAACACATACAAAGTTTGTCTATGTCCAAAAGTGAATGGAAAATAGTATTTTTTTTATACTTCCTCATAAATGTATGTGTAACGTGCGCCCCGACTGATCATGATGAAAGGTTGCTGGTCCTTCCATAATACACAGCTGGAGAATTAAATTTTTCAGCTCTCCTTTAGCATATACACTCCATAGAAACTCTTTAGCTATACAAAAAAGTGTTTCTAGCCACCCCATAGCCTCCAGATATGTTTGTATGTTTGTTCACGCTGTACAATATAACATGCTTATGGCGTACCACCTGTTGCAAAATGTTTGCAAAAGATTGGTTTGTAGTTCACAAACTCAAACATACTTCGTTATTTGGTTCCAGCTACTTTGAGAAACAGAAGGCAGAATGGCAAACAGAGTCTCAGGAACCTCCTATTCCAGAATCACTCGCTGCAGCTGCTGCGGCAGCACAACAGCTACAAGTGGCCAGAAAGCAGGACACGAGACAGACGGCCACTTTCCGTCAGCAGCCACCTCCTATGAAGGTAATTTTTCTCATTCCATCTTCTCTTAAGACTTTAGATGATAAGAAAGGTTAAATGTTTGCATGTGAATTGGAAGGGTGCACCTGAGATTTTACTTTAATTTATTTATTTATTTAAGAAAACATGGTTTTAATTTAAAAAGTATGAGAATGTCAATCAGGAATACATTTCATATAATTTAACTGCTGAAGGGGAGACTCCCGTTTGTTTGATTGAATCCTGAAGTGCTGATGTTTCCTTTCTCCAAAATGAAGAAGTGTATGTGTATGGGGCTCCACAAAGAACCACATTGGACACCGGACCCCACCGGATACGTGGTTTCTTTCTCCATGGCAAAAGCTTGTAGGGGGAGCAGATGTTATTGGTCCCCCTCAAAAGTGCCATGAGGGGGACCTCTGAGGTTTTCAAGGGAGGCAGGAGCCCAAAAGGCATCACCACCCCCAGGGGAGGTCTAGCAGCCTAAGGCCTGGGGGGGCAAGCCTAGTCAAGTGGCCCATTGCGCCACCAAAGCGACTGCGAGCGACATTGAAAGCGGCCATCGCGCGGCAGTCACTCCACCAGCGCATAATGAAATTAAAGCGGCCGGCGTGCACGCACCGTGCCGCCCAATGGCCATGCCTCACCTCTTCATCCCACCCCTTTTAAGATGCGGGACGAAGAGCTGAGGCACAGCCATTGGGCCTGACTGCCACACGACGCAGGGGCGTACCTAGAGTATTTGACACCTGTGGCAGATCCTGTATGTGGCACCCCACCCCCCCACACACACAGACTTTAAACCGGCATAGCTTCTATGGTTAGGCAAACATTGACAGGGGTACAGCATAATTGTTATCATTATATACTGAGGCAAACATTGACGGTGGTACAGCTGCTATCATTATATACTTAGGGATTACACTGTACC
The DNA here is from genome assembly GCA_009364415.1 of Spea multiplicata. NCBI lineage: Eukaryota > Metazoa > Chordata > Amphibia > Anura > Pelobatidae > Spea > Spea multiplicata. Next base: position 6,629,275 of record VKOC01000008.1, on the reverse strand, counting down.
ACCGTCAATGTGTGCCTATACATTGAGCCAGACACTGACAATACTGCAGTACAACCCATATCACTATATACTAAGCCAAACATTGATGTGGTGTAGGCCTACCACTTCTGTGACTGGCTTAGTATATAGTAGGGATGCACCGAAATGAAAATCCTGGACAGAAACTGAAAATTCTGCATTCACTTGGCGAAAACCGAAACAAACAAACAAACATTCAGGATTCAGGGTGGCCTGGGGGGCCCCTCGGCCCAGCCTGCCCCTGACCATCCCCACCTAAAAGCTGAATCATCTGGGATTCTGCTCTGCTGTGGCATTTTCAGTGAACCGCAGCCATATAGAAACATAGAAAGTGACGGCAGATAAGAGCCAGAAGGCCCATCTAGTCTGCCCAACCTCTGAGTACTCTCCTTTAGTACTTGCCCTTATCCTATATCTAGCTTGGCATTATGGCTATCCCATGCTTGCTTAAATGACTTTACTGTATTAACATCTACCACTTCCACTGGGAGGCTATTCCATGCGTCCACTACCCTTTCCGTAAAGTAATATTTTCTGATGTTACCATTAAACCTTTGCCCCTCTAGTTTATGCTTGTGTCCTCTTGTTGCGGTTTTATTTCTCCTTTTAAATAAACTTTCTTCCTTTACTTTGTTGATTCCCTTTAAGTATTTAAATGTTTCTATCATATCCCCCCTGTCCCGTCTTTTTTCCAGGCTATATAGGTTAAGATCCTTTAACCTGTCCTGGTAAGGTTTATTTTGTAATCCATAAACCATTTTAGTAGCCCTTCTCTGAACTTTCTCCAACATATCTATATCCTTCTGGAGATACGGTCTCCAGTACTGTACACAATACTCCAAGTGAGTCTCACCAGTGATCTGTACAACGGCATGAGCACTTCCCTCTTTCTACTGCTAATACCTCTCCCTATACAACCAAGCATTCTGCTAGCATTACCTGCTGCTCTACTGCATTGTCTACCTACCTTTAAATCCTCAGAAATAATTACCCCTAAATCCCTTTCCTCACACGTTGAGGTTAGGACAGTACCAAATATTCTATACTCTGCCCTTGGATTTTTATGCCCCAGGTGCATTACTTTGCATTTATCCACGTTAAATGCCAATTGCCACAGCTCTGACCATTTTTCCAGCTTACCTAGATCGTTTGCCATTTGGCTTCTTCCTCCAGGAACATCAACCCTGTTGCAAATTTTTGTGTCGTCAGCAAATAAACATACCTTTCCATCAACACCATCTGCAATATCACTAATGAAAATATTAAAGAGAATGGGTCCAAGTACAGATCCCTGAGGTATCCCACTGGTAACAAGACCTTGTTCTGAATATACGCCATTGACTACAACCCTCTGTTGTCTGTCACTCAGCCACTCCTTAATCCATTCAACAACATTGGGATCTAAACCCAGAGATTGCAGTTTATTTAAAAGTCTTCTATGTGGGACAGTGTCAAAGGCCTTACTGAAATCCAGATACGCAATGTCTACTGCACCACCTTGATCAATTACTTTAGTCACCCAATCAAAAAATCAATAAGATTTGTTTGGCAAGATCTTCCTGAGGAAAACCCATGTTGTTTTTGAAACCCATGTGACTTCAGATGTTCAACAATCCTTTCCTTTAACATTGTTTCCATTAATTTCCCCACTACAGATGTAAGACTAACTGGCCTGTAGTTGCCCGACTCCTCCCTACTGCCTTTTTTGTGTATAGGCACAACATTCGCTACTTTCCAATCCCCAGGGACAACTCCCGTTACCAATGATTCGTTAAATATATCAGTTAACGGTTTTGCTAGTACACCCCCAAGCTCTTTTAATAACTTGGGGTGTATCCCATCAGGCCCCATCGACTTATCTGTCTTTACCTTAGACAACTGAAGCAGAAGCTCCGCCTCGATAAACTCACATATTTCAAATGATTCAGTCTTTTTTCCCAACTGAGGTCCCATTCCATCATTCTCATCTGTAAAAACTGAACAGAAATATTCATTGAGGCAGTCAGCTAAACCTTTATCCTCTTCTACATATATGCCTTTTGTTTTTAGTCTAACTAGTCCTTGTTTAACTTTCCTTTTCTCATTTATATATCTAAAAATGTTTTATCTCCATTTTTTACTGATAGGGCAATTCGCTCTTCTGCCTGTGATTTGGCAGTTTTTATAACTTTCTTTGCCTCTTTCTGCCTAATTTTATAGATCTGTCTATCTTCCTCACCTTGGGTATTTTTGTATCTGCTAAAGGCTAACTTCTTGTCTTTCACGATTTTGGCCACTTCTGCAGAGTACCACAGCGGTTTCCTTAATTTTTTACTCTTACTGACCAACCTAATACAATTTTCTGTTATCTTCGATAAAACAGCTTTTACAAAATCCCATTTCTCCTGAACGCCAATGAAAATTGTGCCAGTCTGATAATGACTCCTCTATACATTTTCTCATTTTAGAAAAGTCAGCTTTTCTAAAATCTAAAACTTTTGTTTTTGTGTGGTGTGACTCAGTCACTGTTCGTATATTAAACCACACAGACTGATGATCACTAGATCATACATATTCCATTTGACAATTTAGATTAACTCCTGTTACTGGAGTCGCAGCCATAGATAATAATGTGCCAGGGTGAACTCAGTATATCTTTATAAGGACAGGTTTCATCAGTGGGAATTGACAAACTCTTTGAACCTGTAGTGAACAAACCATATGACTTATCTTCAAACTCACTCATACACTAGCATCTGAATTTATGGGACAAAAGTAAATCACTAAATCAAAGAAACCTTAAAGATTGGAGCAATTATGCCATTAAAGGGCAAGCAGCTGTATATTGTTCAGGTCTGTTATCTGGGCCCACTCACTTCCTACTTCCTATCATGCTGCCTTGAAGAGATGTCTATGAGTAAAGGGCTTCATTAATATTTCTATAAAAAAACAAACACAAAAACCCTCAATATGTGCTTTAGATTGGAGCCAAAATATCATGACTGCCTACAATGGTGATCTACAGATAAACGTATCTTCATTGCTACATTAAATTATAATATGCCGCACTGATTAAGAAAAGTGTATTTTTTCCTTGAGGCTCCCCTACCTATCTTAGAAATTATCTTTCAGTAGAGACATATGCAGAGAAATTCCACTGCTAAGCATCATATATTCTGTATTAGGAAACACCCGTGGCTAGTTGACAACCTCAACGTTTAATGATTAGACTGCAAATGTCTAAAAACAATATACGTATTAAGGCACTTGTAAGTCCTTCACCTTCAAGGGCACTTGTGTAATACAGTACTAAATTATGGTTCTCATCAACATAGATTACATTCTCCTCATTTCATTCTCTGCACACACTGGAAATAATCAACAACTCAGAATGAAAAGGACAAACTAATTTAAAGACAACCAAAAAAAAAACCCCAAGTAATTTATTATATTTATTATATTATGCCCATCAATACACTAAACATTGAAAAAGTTCCAGAGCAGCGGCTTTAGAATAAATTATAGAAAAACACAAAATAAGACTAATTCTTAATTGTCTGAGAGCCTTTTCTTCGGGGCTAAACACCAGTATTGGGGCAGACCCCTAACACTACGGAATCCATAAACCCCTTTGCATCAATAAGTCCCTTATCTTAACTCAATAGTGTCCTAGCTACCCACCAGGTCCGGTATCTAGTACAATATGTTGGCACCCCATTGCCGTTAGTTGTGAGCATGTGAGACCTTATGTTCCCCCAGAGTTTAATCTTTTGTAAAGGTTCTGTGCTTATTAAAAGTATAATCTTTCTTGATCATATTGCATTCAATCTGCTATGAATTGCTTGTTGTGTGTTTTGTTTTCCTATATAGCTTACACTTTACGATTGAAACTAGACTTCTTCTTCTTCCACAGGCTTGCTTGTCTTGTCATCAGCAGATCCATCGCAATGCACCCATCTGCCCCCTTTGCAAAGCAAAAAGCCGGTCCCGAAATCCAAAGAAACCAAAGCGGAAGCAGGATGAATAGAGCTTCTTTCATCCTCCTCTAATACCATTCTGCAGCTCCTTCCTTGATACTCACTAGTAATAATGTAACTGTACTTGCCCTGAATTCTGTGCGATTTTGAACTGAATTGGTGTTGTTTTTCTATTTAACGTGTTGTAAGCACAACGGGGCATGTTTCATTGCTGTGGCACCGTTGCAGTGAAAAATGGCTCTGGGCTTCAATACAAAAGCCAAATGTTCAGCTGTTTGGGCTGTTACTGTGCCGTAAAACATACATTCCCAGTGTTCGTAATTTTTTTTTAAATTTTGTTTTTTAGAAATAGGATTTTTTCTGGTGCTCTTCTAACATTCGGACCTTTAAACAAAGTCTTGATATGTTTAATGTTGAAAGAGAGAAATTGTGTGAAACTACAGTTTAGAGGGTTCTTTCTACAGATGACTGTGGCTTTTATTTGATTGCTCAAATATATTTCATAGACAATTGGATCTGTGAAATAAAATGTAAAATATTCATAGAAAAAAAGAAAAAATGTGCGTGCATTTCTTGAATAAATCAAAATCTAGGTCAAATAATGAGACAAAAAAACAGTTTCATTCTGTACCTCAGTTGACTTATCAAAGGGAACTCTTATAATTTTCTTCTAATAATTAGTTGAAAAGGAATTCCCTCTATTTTTAATTAATTTAAAAAAGTGTATATATATATAAATAATATAATAATATTCTTATTTAACACTTATTTTTATTAGCATTTTTAAGCAATTTTTTTGTACAAAAAAGAATCATTTTCAGTGGTTAACAGGTCACATTTTTCACAAGTTTCAATCATAATACTGAAGGGAAAGGTAAGTTTGTTGGTGCAATAATTGTGCAGTGACTTAACAAACATTTTTTCACAAAATTGAGATAGAAATCTTATTTTCCCTTCAAGCATAATATCTTCAGGCAGCTACATAATAGCCATCTAAGCCCAATCTACTAGACAAACACACTGACTCCTTATCATACTACCTGTGATAAACAATATAATGGCTCATTGCTACAGCAGGGTGATCATGGGTCCGAGACTGTCCACAGTCCCGTAATAAGGGCACCTGTTCTACATCATGGGCAAGCTGAATTCTGGACACTGCAATGTCCTGGATAAAAATATTGTGTCCTGAGAAGCTGAATTCTGTCCCACAACAAGATGTTCCGGCGGCTGTTCCCTCCCGGATTGATGCTGGGAAGGCAGAGGCACCGCTAGCCACATGGTGTACACACAGGCGGAAAGGTAATTCACAGGTATTTTGCAAGTTACAGGTTCTCTTTAACCATTACAGAAACAGTATGACACTACATAAATGAGCATTATAATGTAAGCACATGACTTGGCTTATTCACTATCCTTACTATGATTAGTAATGTGGCTTGGCACATCGTTAAGGGATAGATTAAGGTATTTTTCTTTTGACAAGCAAGCTTGTGTTTTCATTGCAATCTGGTGTGAGACGTTTGGCCGCTGATGACAGGCCACTTGCACCCATACCTGAGAACTTTCTGGGCTTGACCTGCAGTCTCTGGGTAAAGCTTTGCTAGATCAGGCTGACTCGACATGCTCCATTCATGAATGAGGCCTCAGCCCAAAAGGATTGTGCCACTGTACAAAAGGATCCCATTCAAAGCCTTTGAGCATAGCATTTTGCATATTTAGTAGATAATTATTACAAGCAGCTTAATGCCTATAATGGACGTATAATACATTTGGATTTCAAATCAGAGTGTTTTTTTATCATTTAGCATGCTGTGCATATTTTGTAGTTATTGTTATCTGTGCTTTCCCCAGGACATATTTACAACAACACTGCTGTTACATCCCTCTCTTGAACATTTAGCTACGCATAGTGTGTGCCTGATTCTATAAAACATTTCGGTACGTTCTTCCTCTTTTATTCTTTGCCTTCTTCTAAATGCCTACTCAATTGCATAAATGGCCATAAATTCATAGAAAGAAATCCCTCCCTCCTTAGCCGCACGTCTGATAATAAACCAAAAAACTGTCCCACTTTGGCCCTTCAAAATGCTCAGAGGACCACGTATTAACTAAATCTACATCAATGATTTGTTACGTGTGCCAGTGAGATAGCTCGGGTGGTAAATGCCCCTGTCTGCAGAGCCTATTCAAGTCTCATGGCCACAGGTTCAAATTTGGCAGGGTCAACGCATCCTTCCGAGGTTGATAAGTGAGTACCATTCATGGGGTAATAGTAACAGCTATTATTCTGCTGCCAATTTAATTCCAAGAGCAAGCGCTTTGAGGCCTGCTGGGAGAAAGGCACTGTATAAATACCTGGCCAACCAATGGAGCAGGAAGGAGTGGTGGGCTCATCTGACGGTAATAGAGGGGCTGTTTGCATAGTGTGTGCAAGCAGTTAGGAAAAAGGCTGTAGGCAGGGTAAGAGGGATCATAAAGTGAGTGTGTGTAAATGTATGTTAGAGTGAACGTGAGTAAATATGTATATGCTAGTGCATATGATATGGGACAAGGTGTTGGGGGCCACTGATAAGGTGTAATTTTTAGCAACACAAAATCTCATGATGCTTTATAGCTGAACAGGGTAATGGGCCCTGCAGTTCACGACTTATGCTGATGGTGGGGATATAGTATTAGTTTTCAGCACAGTTTTTTTTTAAAGTTATTTTCAGCAATGCAATAAGAATGCCTATATATTTTCATTATTGTGGCATTAACAAAATAATTTAATTTATGTTTTTCATATTGCTTTTTAAAAACTTTTAATATATCACCATTGTGCTCGGTGTAGGTGACCTTTCAAATGCCCATGTACAGGGCCATTATTAATGCAAGTCAAAATGGGCAGATGCCCAGAGCCCAGTCATTCCTGGGGGACCGTAACAACCATGACCACAAGGGTTGAAACTGCAACCGGTCCCACAACTATAGGGAGACCCATGTGACCACTTCCTCATGGACTGGATTTGATTTCTGAAGCGCCCACCACCCACCGCACTCACTGCATCGGAAGGACACAAAAGAAGAAGAGCCAAGAGGAAGAACAAAGAGGAGGAAGTGGAAGAGGAAAAGTGATAGTGACAGAGAAAAGGTAGGAAGTCATTAAGAAAGAGAGGGAGGGAGAGAGAGAGATATTCACTGCTCCAAAAATTAAAGGGAACACTAAGATTACACATCCTAGATCTGAATGAATGAACTAATCGTATGACATACTTTCATCTTTACGTAGTTGAATGTGCTGACAACAAAATCACACAAAAATTCTCAATGGAAATCAAATTTATCAACCCATGGAGGTCTGGATATGGAGTCACACTCAAAATCAAAATGGAAAACCACACTACAGGCTGATCCAACTTTGATGTAATGTCCTTAAAACAAGGCACAATGAGTCACAATCAGTAGTGTGTGTGGCCTCCACGTGCCCATATGACCTCCCTACAACCCCTGGGCATGCTCCTGATGAGGTTGCGGATGGTCTCCTGAGAGATGTCCTCCCAGACCTGGACTATAGCATCCGCCAACTCCTGGACAGTCTGTTGTGCAACGTGGCATTGGTGGATGGAGCGAGACATGATGTCCCAGATGTGCTCAATCGGATTCAGGTCTGGGGAACGGGCAGGCCAGTCCATAGCATCAATGCCTTCCTCTTGCAGGAACTGGTGACACACTCCAGCCACATGAGGTCTAGCATTGTCTCGCATTAGGAGGAACCCAGGGCCAACCGCACCAGCATATGGTCTCACAAGGGGTCTGAGGATCTCATCTCGGTACCTAATGGCAGTCAGGCAACTTCTGGCAATCACATGGAGTGCTCCAAAAAAATGCCACTCCACACACCATTGATATTGATTACCAGCACAGGTAAAGTGCTGTCCTGCAGTATGTGGGAAAATAGATATTTGAATACTGGCTAGGGTCACTTAGGGTCCGTTTCATTACATTCTCTTCCAAACAAATACGGTTTTCCACAGGCGGCTGATTTTTTGAGTCTATTGTTTGTACTTGCCTCATCCATGCACAGTTCGTCAGGAAACGGACCTCTTCTTTCTAACTGCCCAGGGGCGGGCTGGGCC
>VKOC01000008.1:6609171-6621083 GCA_009364415.1 Spea multiplicata | reverse complement strand
GAAGGAGGTAGGAATCCCTGGATGTGATTAAGGCACCGGTGGGTGACCTGGTAGTACAGCATGCAAGAACAGCAGCGGTGAGAGATTGCGTGTAAGAATAAATTTATAGAGTTACATAAATAATTCAGAAAACTCAAGAGTGCACAATGTGTGCCAGAAAAAAAAAAACTTTAAAACCTTAAAATAAAACATACAAGGGGCATGTACTGGCACAAAGGTTAATTGAAGTTAAAAGGGATACAGGCAACAGAAGGTAGGTGTTGAATAAATTCCACATACTTTGCTGTAATAATAGTAGTCTTCTTGGACGTACATTTAAAAAAAAAAAAAAAAGAGCCAGACACGTTTGAAGTTAAAAAAGGAAGCAGTTTTTTCTATTAATTATTAATATTATTAAACCTAGCCACACCATCTGCCCCAGGCAACTTTTGAACCGAAGTCAGCACAGGGTTTATTCACTTAATAAACTGCTGCATGCATTTAACCTGCTGCTCTATTTATGTATTAAAACTAGCCAGATATGGTTGGAAAGCAGAAATCAGTTTCCCGTTAGATTCAGTCTTAAAGTTTAAAAAAAACATGTAAATGAACGGTTGTTGTATGATTTGTTCAGGTAAGTGTAAATCACGGGCATTTTGTTTTCTGCATCCTACCATTGCATACACTATACAGAAAAGAATTGGCACACCTGACCATTACACTGCATTCTAAATACATAGACATTAATATGTAGTTGGTCTCCCTTCTGCATCTATAACAGTCTCCACTCTTCTTTGAAGACTTTGGAGAGTTTCTGTGGGAATTTCTGCCAGTTCATCCAGTAGAGCATTTGTGAGATCAGACACTGATGTTGAACAAGAAAGCCTGGCTCACAATCGCTGTTCCAGTTCATCTCAAAGACGTTCGATGGGGTTAAGGTCAGGGCTCTGTGGGGGCTAGTCAAGTTCCTCCACAGCAAACTCATCCAACCATGTCTTTATGGACCTTGCTTTGTGCACTGGGGCACAGCCGCACTGGAACTGGAAAGGGTCATCCCCAAACTGTTCCCACTAAGTTGGAAGCATAGTATTGTCCAAAATGTCTTGGTACGAAGCATTAATATTTCCTTCGCTGGAAGTAAGGGGTCTAACCCAACCCCTGAAAACCAGCCCCAGACTGTTATCCCTCCTCCACCAAACATTAAAGTTGGCATAATGCAGTCAGACTGGTAAAGTTCTCCTGGTATCCGCCAAACCCAGACTCACCATACTGCCAGAGAAGCGTGATTCTCACTCCACAGAACACATTTCCACTGGCAATGTGCTTTACACCACTCGATCCCACGCTTGGTATTGTACTTGGTAATGTATGGTTTGCATGCATCTGTTAGGTCACGAAAACCAATTGCAATAAGCTCCTGACACACAGTTTTTGTGCTGATATTAATGCCACTGGAAGTTTGGAAACCTTCAGATATGGAATCAGCATAGCGTCGGCAACTTTTATGCACCATGCGTCTCAGTGCTCGGTGACCCCGCTCAGAGTTTCTGCTGTTCCTAAACCCTTCCAATAATACCTCTTACTTGGCCGTGGAATATCTAGCAGGGATTAAATTTCATGAACTGAAAGGTGGCGTCCTATCACAGTACTGAGAATTCACTGAGCTCTTTAGAACGACCCATTTTTGTCACAAATTTTTGTAGATGCAGACTGCGTGGCTAGGTGCTGGATTTTATACATCTGCTGCAACGGGTCTGATTTAAACAGCTGAATTCAATAATTAAGATCTGTGTCCCAATACTTTTGTCTACATGGTATGCAGTAGGGTATACCAGCTTTGCTCACAGTAAATCCTTACCTTGTGGGGGTATTATTTCCATTCTTCTTGGACTCGGTACCCTGTTGTTCAAGCACTGACATGATCGAGTAGCTGTCCACTAAAAGGCAACCCGGATCTTCGCTTTGCCCTGGAACTAGCCCTAGGGGGTATTCACCCCACTTAACATATTCTGCAAGAATGTGAAGAAAATAAAACATCTTAAATGCCAAGGAAAGCAATTTCTTTCTTAGGGGTGGAACTTGCTCATTGAATCTCATGCTCCAGTAAGCAAGAAACAAAATGTATACTAAAGCAGTCTGATAATACAAAATGTCATTTAAAGTTGCTTAAAAAATTGTCAACTGTCTTCTTTTTTGTTTGTTTTTTTAAACGGAATCAGGGCAAACTATTTTGTTACTTGGGCAATACCTGTGCTGATGCCCCACGAGGAACCTTGCAACACCGCTCTCCGCTCTGTCGCCATCTTCATGTTTATCACTTGGATATATTCATCCTCATAAGACTCCTGTGTTATCATCTCTTCATCTTCTGTGTGTTCACTGGTGGTCTGCTCTTCTTCCTCCTCCATGGCCGTTGTAACGCGTGAATTATTAGCCCTGCCCTTAGATCCCTGCTTTAGCCTCCATTCCAGGCTTTCCACTGTGTAAATGGGCTGATCGCTGTAGTCTATCGACCCATCAGAGTCATCATCCTGAATGTAGATGGAGCAGAGGCACAGCAGCTTCTCCTGGGTGTCCGAAGGTAGACTGGGCTTCATGTATTCAAAGATACTGAAGAAATAACACACTAGTTTAGCTTCTGAAACTGCTTCTCTCATCTGTCTACATAGACGGTCCAAAACATTTCAATGCAAACATGTGAAGCTAGTGCATTTCTACTCAAACGAGAAGAAATCACGTATGGCTGCTGATGCTTGTTAGGCACAGGCCAATAAATTCCAACTTTTAATATTCAAGAGTCCTTTTTTGATACTTTAACTTCAGGGTTGCAGATCTAAATTAGGTTTCTGGAAACTTTGTAAAACTTTTGTTCTGAGACAAGCAAATGGTTGCAGTTTTATTGTATTCCTGGCAACGTGCAAAATGTTTATGTTGGCTCTAGGAACCTTAGTGGTTTATTTTATGTAAACAACCATAAAGCTTTAATAACAAGTCATTTGGGTTTTGGGGGGGAGGGGGTTAAGTTCTTTTAAAATTAGTCCAGATTTTTCTTATTGGTCGTTTTGATTCATCTATTGGCTAATTTAGAGATTTTTTTATTTGGATCAAACTGTGAATTATAATGTAAAGTCTGGTCTGCTCTTGGAATTACAGTAACTCCCTCTAGATCGCCAGTTTAAACCCTGTGTCTACTATCCTGAAACTTTGGTTTGCCTAAAGTACCAGCTAGCGCGCCGCAATGTTGTCCTCACGACATATCCACGTGAGGAGATCCTGAAAGCCTGCGTTTTAGAGAATGGCTTTCACCTCGGCAAATGCCTCAATTAAGTCATATTGTGAGCCGAGGATAACAGGTAGCCTATTCTGGATCTAGCGAATAAACAGACACAGACAGCAGATATAACGTTTGGTTGGAAATTGAAGTCAGGATAGTGCGTTGCTGGTCTCCACAAGTCTTATCCGAGCCATCTGTCGATCGCAGAGACTAATAAGTCCTGTGAAGGTTTACTTACAGTTTTAAGAGTTGAGGGGTAGCTTGGCATGGAGATTCCAGACATTTCTGTAGCAGCCTCCTCCACTTTAAACCCACCCTGTTAGGAAACAGCTTCCATTTGCTTTTCACTGCTGCCTGATTGCGGGAGGGAATCATACATTTTCTATCTGGTCGAGGTAAAAATGAAAATATATATATATATATATATTACTCAACACATGCAGAAGTTACAATGGGGGCTTGCGTGAAGGCTGGTAAAGCACTCATTCGCTGTGTGTTCTATATACAGAGTTTATTTAAAGTTCTACGTAATATGATTTTTTTTGTACAACGATTAATTCAGAAACCCCCTCCTCAAACCAGATTATTATATATTAGATAGAAAATTACCAAGTGTAATGAACAGGCCTAGCTAATGGCAGGCTGCCTACCAATGCCGTTGAAATTCATTAGGGTTTTCTTGGTGTAGTGAACTAACCTGCTCTGTGATTGGCTGTTAACACTTCAGAGATCCAGCAGCTCAGATAGTGGGCTCTCTGCTCAATGTCAGCATCCCCGCAAAGCCCCAACGCCGAAAACATTTTCTCCAACAGCTCCTGAGTAAAATCCTGGGAATGCAAGACCTTCAGCAATGGCTGCCAAACACGGAATAGCATGCGCGGGAGATGCAGGTTTTCATCAAAATCTGCAGCAAAGCAAATTAGAAACCGTGACGAATATAACCCGTACTTTCACAATATGGCAACCTGCAAAATCCCCCAAGTGTTTGCAAAAGGGACCCAACGGAAAGGTAAAGAAATCCCTATAAAGGCATCTTAATGCAAATGACGGCTGGACTGTCCCTTTATATGCAAGACCTTTAGCTGTATTTTGTACTTGTGCTTAGTGAGAACGACTGCATGTGTAAATCAATCAAATTGCTTATTTCCATCGATCAAAACACACCAAGCAAATATGATGATACAACCAAAATCGGAACAAAGGATAACCACGACCTCCCAAGTGATGGAGGAAGCACGCCGTCTAGTGCCGTCAGCTGTATACTTAAAAGTAAACATATGCGGTACCTTCCTGGTCAATCTTCAGGGTTACTAGTTGTTTGGCAGTAGGTATTAAAAAGCCATCCTCAAGAAGAATCTCTGCGGCAGTCTCTGCACTGTAATAAAGAAATAGGATACCAAGTATATACTGAGTATATAGGTCTATCCCAAATAGCAATGCATACATAGATTATGTCAAGGGAAGGGGGGGAAAAGACACACGCATTCAACTCAACGGCGTCACAAGACCTTCCAGTGCTCATTCATAGAAGCCCCGGGACAGGCTGCCACCACTACACACCAAGAAATCTGAAGCACTGGGGGGAGAATTCTAGGGAAGCACTGGTAAGTCGGCTGAGGGTAAGAGTGGCATATGGGGGGTTAAGAGGAATATCAGTGAGGCAGAGTGGCATATAGGCGGTTAAAAGGAATATCAGGGCATAACTGGGAGCAGGTTGGCAAATAAAAACAAAAATCATTAGCTCTTACCAAGAAGTTACACACAGCTCTTACCAAGACAATCCAGTGGTTTTATGATCTATTATATTGATATAATATAGAATTTATTTAATCCTTGTATTATCTAGAAAGGGGAGTATATAGAGCTGGTTGTTTGGAATGAACCTTAAAAGAATAACTGCAGCCAAATCCACCTTCTCATAGTTGTAAACAAGCATTAGTCAAGAGTGACAGATAAAGCAAGACTCGCTGCCCACAGAAATCCCACCAGTTCTGGCACGAAGAGGACACTGGAAGGCCAATGGCTGACTACACATTACATTCACGCCACGTGACGGCATCCAGATTATTTCACAGCCACAGGGTCAGCAGATTAAAGAGCCCATTCCCTGCATGGCCTATATATCGTTCAGTAATGTGATAATGCTCTTATTTACTAGAATAAATGTCTGTGTTCTGCTTGTTTGCTGGAAACCCTCAATAAACTATTGCAAGTATCTCCTCACACAACGTTGTGCACCTGGGCATTTCCCCATCTATTACTCTAGTTAATCAAAATGCTTTGCATGTTATGTTTTGGATGTACATGGGACAGGTTAAAGCAAATCTTGTTCTTTTAGATTTCCCCGACTCTCTATAAATGTGTTAAATTAACTCATTCTACGGAGGCACGGCACAGAAACCGAAGAGTCAACCCACACGTAACAATAATAATCTACTAGTTAGTGACAGTAAAAAGTGACCTGCTTTGTCGGATCAAGTCCTTGGCCTGTGCTATGGCCCACTCCAGGTCTGAGGTGGCATTCCACTGCTTTTTAGCCTTGGGATCCTGGAGAAGTTCTTGAAAAATCTGAAAGAATTTAAAGGGCATTTAAGAATTTCTTTCATCATTACCTGATCTGTAAAGCTATAGCAGAGCGGAGCAAAAGCCATCCCCGCTCAATGGTGTTGGTAAGAAAGCAAGTCTGTGGGTTATGGGGTTACGTCTGTCCTACAGAGAATGGCCACCATCACAGCATTTGGCAAAACTAGGTTCATTTATTACAACTCAAACATAGCTTGTGCTTTTTTTGTAATTTTTATAGATTATTTTTAAAAGGTACTGGGATTAAGGGGCAGCCATTGGCTGAGGCTGCCGTAACAGCGAATCACATGTATACCTGCAATGTAATTAAAATACATTATCCAAAATAGAATTAGATATACACTTAACATGAGAATAAGACGGGAAATAATCATGCAAATCCCCAGAAAAATAAAGATACAGCTTGCCATAGCATAGATTTAAATATTTGTTTTAATATATGCAATGGTGATGGGTACGTGAATGCCGTTTACTGGTTTAGAGTATAAAAAGTGTAAATGGTAGGCTTTGGTGCATGTGACAACTCGGAGTCCGCCACACAGATTAACATAAAAGGTCATTTTAAACGTAATTGTCTCAAACATCCAGTTAAGGAAACGTGGCTACCTGATCGTAAGGATTTGAACAGCCCTGGCTACACACGCCATCTGGGCATGTAACAAATAATAATACACTATAGATGGGGTTATTAGTGAATTTTCATCGACCAAGGCCAGAAACGACTCCGCAACCGTACTGTGTTGTTTTTGTTACATTTTGGAAGAGTATTAAAAATACAGATAAATACTCCCCCAGGATGAGTCAGATTATCAGCACACGCAGCAATTAACCCAACATGAATGGTACCCATAACCCGTGTTCGGCTGCCTTAACAGAACAGTATTATTTGCGTCTAACAGGCATGCAGGGATCATAAAATTGCTTAACGCTGCAACCATTATGGTTAACCATTATGCAGATAAAAAATAGTGTGCTCTTGTCTTGCCTACTCACCCTAACAAATGTTTCTTAAAATAAATTAAAAGCTTAAAAGGAGAGCTCGGTTTTATCTAAATGAGAGCGCAGGCCATGTTTTCCCGATTGTCTGTGACTAGAAGCTCAACTTGGGGAATCTCCCGGCAGTTTCTTTAAGTCAGTTACATGAGACCCACATGTTTCTCGGTGGCTCTTTGCTCCTCGTGAGCGCTCAATGAAGTTCAACAGCGGCTTGGGACTGCTTGACGAATGGGGAATTTGCGGCGCAATCTCGCCATTCACATATTACATACGTGTAAATAAAATACGTAACTAGGGGGTTTTCGATTTCGCCACGAGTCCTATTTTATATGCGCAATCAAAATCTAAGCATTAGGGCATTTTCATGCAAATTAATGCACTGAATGCACCCTCAGAAACATGGACACCCTCACTCTTTGCAGACTGAAAAGGTCTTTAAATCGCTAGGTCAAAGTGACCATATTCAATCTAATGTAAAGTAGATCATGTTACTTTTCAATCTGAATTCCACTCTGTACATAGTAGCCACACAGCAAGGTAAGCAGATGATTTAATGGATAATTCATACATAAGGGCTTAACTCGCCCTTTCATTCATATAGCAGTGTTACAGCCACTCATGATTTTCTTGATGTAAAACCACAAACCTTACTCGACCCATTGGTTTGTCTTATGTTCTTAACTACCCTTTTCCCAGGCATGTGTAGTAACATTATCTCTAATACACGGGAGGCCATTAAATCTATAGCAACACAAATACTAGCTTCCATTAAAAATAAGCCCGTTACCGTCTAGCTTTAAATAGGACATCTTATTCGATTAGGGAAAAACATTTAACTGATGACAGCTACTGTCATCTTCAACTTTCCTATAAAAAATTAACTTTTAAGAATGTTAAATAAGAAAACAGAGTTTCTGTAGGGGGCAATACATGGACACTGCTTCATTCAATCGCATCTGCCCAGGCAGAGCAGGAATATGTTGAAATAGTCAAACAGCGTTGTGGAAACGGGACGGAAGGAGATGCTGTAGGGAATGTTCTGCCGCTTCTAAAGAACAGAGCTGTAAAGGGGCATCGTGGCTCTTCTTTGATTGCTCAACGCTACGTCAAGCCATTTATTAATCCCTTTTGCGCTTGGGCTTTGCATGCGTCTCTACTACAGCTCAATGTACAAACGGGTATATAAAGAGGAGGAAGCAGGGAGCAAAATAAACTGTACCTTAAACTGTTCCCTTGTATAAGAGTGCAGCGTCTCTCTTAATTTAACTGCAAGGAAAGAAAAAACTGTTATCAATGTTAAATATAACGGCAAAGACAGTAAATAATCAGATAACTAGTAATTTCCTGATGAGGCAACATTACCGGTTGCACGGTAAACAGTTCTCGGGTTTGATTGCACAAGCGGTGAGAAGGGAAAAGCCCGAGCCAAACAAATATCCTGATCACTCCGTGATACTGATACGAAAGGAACTGTGTGAGATCTGATAACGTTAACTCTTTGGCCAACACTTCAATGCTTTTCATGAGCTTTTTATTACAATTAAGATGGTTTAGTTATGATATCTACCAGCAGAGTAATTTACAAAATATTGCTTCATTTTTCAGCTCGGTTTTACATGATGAGTGAGGAGAGTGTTGAACCAAAAAAAATCAAAGGCTTCAATAAAAGCATCTGCTTGATTTATATATTGTATCTATACTTGAATCCTAATGAAAGGAAGAAACAAATTTAACATTCTTAAACAAGGTAGGGAAGAGTCCTATTGTGTTTTTATCTCAAGATATTGACTTGTCATCTGATAATACGTGATCCAACTGCTTCTGGAGGAGAGGTTTTTGTTTTCTTTTAAACAAAACAGTTTGGGATCTAATAGATTGGTAGATAATCCTATTTATTATTGGATGCACTATAGAGAAATTCCCTGACCCAAGATGCAATAATAATTAGACATCAAGTACACTATATAGACAAAAGTATTGGGACAACTAACCATTACGCCAACAGGGACTTTTGTATTCTAACTACATATACATTAATGTGTAGCTGGTCCCCCCCTTTGAAGCTATAACAGCTTCCAAATCTTCTGGGAAGTTTCCATGAGGTTTTGTAGTGTTTCTGAGGGATTTTTTCCCCATTCACCAAGTAGGGCATTTGTGAGATCAGGCGCTGTTGTTGGACGAGAAGGCCTGGCTCCCAATCTCCATTGCAGTTCATTCCAAAGGTGTCTGATGGGGTTGAGGTCAGGGCTCTGTACAGCAGGCAAGTTCTTTCACACATAACTCATCCAACAATGTCTTTATGGACCTGGAATAGAAAAGGCCTTCCCCAGACTCTTCCCACAAAGTTGGAATAATTGCATTTTCCAGAATGTCTTGGTATGAAGCATTAAGATTTCCCTTCACTGGAAATAAAGGGTCTAGCCCAACCCCAGCCCCATACCATTATCCCTCCTCCACCAAACATTACAGCTGGCACAACGCAGTCAGACTGGTATCGTTCTCCCAGCATCCACCAAACTCAGACTCGCCCATCAGACTGCCAGAGAAGCGCGATTCTCACTCCACAGAACACATTTTCACAGCTCCGGAGTCCATTGGCTTTACACCACTCGATCCCACGCATGGCATTGTACTTGGTGATGCGAGGCTTGCGTGGAGCTGCTTGGCCATGGAAACCCATTCCATGAAGCTCCTGCAGCAGTTTTAGTGCTGATATTAATGCCACTGAAAGCTTGGAAATCTTCAGCAGAGTGTTGGCAACTTTAATGCACCATGCGTCTCAGCACTCGTGACGGTACCCGTGGTCTTCCAATTCGTGGCTGCTGTTCCTAAACCCTTCCAATAATACCACTTACAGTTGGCTGTGGTATATATAGCAGGGACAGAATTTCACAAACTGCCTTTTTGCAAAGGAGGCGTCCCATCACAGTACTGAGAACTCACTGAGCTCTTCCGAACGACACATTTTTGTCACAATGTTTGTAAATGCAGACTGCGCGGCTAGGTGCTTGATTTCATACACCGGTTACAATGGGTCTGATTAAAACACCTGAATTTATTTTTTTAAAGGAGGTGTGTCCCAATACTTTTGTCCATACAGTGTATGTGCATCTAACACATTTTGCTATTCTATCCACCAAATCTTCTAGACCGAATTTGATTACCTAAGTAGGGCACATCTACACCAAAAATCCTTCCCCAACAGCCTGCACTGCTTAAAACTGTATACAGATTTCCTGACAGAAGTAGTCTTGTATCAGAGGCATGTGAAAAATTAGGTACGCAGCAAGACACATTTCTGCATGAGTATGAAAACACACACACGGTACATCAAAATACACATTTATACACTCAAATCCACAGAAAATGAAAAATCTCCTGGGATCGAGAGACACCATGGCTTAGCTGCTGTTTTAATTAAGAATAAAATTACAGTAGTATTTAGAAAATAATAGATGAGCTCTCAATGGAAGTATGAGATTGCGCTCTCTATACTACATCACAGCAGTGGTGGTAACCTGGATCACAACAATATACTTTTCACACCCTAGAATAAATACCTAGACATACTGCACAACACATATAGAGTACTGGAAACAGTCTTAGTGAGATACTGATCTACTGGTTGGTTCAGTGGAATGGAAGCCCCTGTCACCCACTAGAGGGTGAAACCAGAACACAAATTGAAATTCATTTAAACGTAACCAAATATGCACATCTACACAACAAGTTTGTTTGCATGAAATGTGTTGTGTAGTACAGATGGCTTAACTTTATGTCAAATTCATTTATAGAGCCTTTTTTTTTTTACATACCCTATATTATTATCTTTTATTTATATAGCACCAACAATTTACGCAGCGCTTAATACAAAGCATATATTCAAGGGGTACGACAAGACGAGAATTGACAGACTAAGACAAACCGATACATTAGGTGAGAGAGCCGCTAGCTGCAAGTTACAATCTGAGAGTATATATAGTATATATATTATTATATAAAGCATCTCATAATAATTCAGCCACATAAGCATCAACTACGTGAGACATGGCAATTTCCCAAATGTAGAACACAATGATGTACTATGTCATAGCTTCTAAAGCAATGAAATGCAGCATAACCTGCCATCTACTGTGTAAGGGAAGGAATGACAAAAAGAAGAAACAGAAATACCATTGGTTTCTGAATAGTAACATCACACACAAAAAAAGTGTCCTACACTTGGGGTTCCTAGGAACCCCCATTCTATGTAAATGTTTACGTACCAGCAAGAGCCTGGTGTTTCTGTTCTTTATAAGAGAGTTGTGGTTGAACTTCTTCTGCCTCTTCTGATAACGACTCCTCATCTTCCACCCACTGAGGAGTTTCAGAGTTACCCAGTTGGCGTGACCAGTACTCCCGTCTCAGCCATTCCATCACACAGTCCCAGCCTTAAGAGAGAAATTGGTGTTAAAATGAGGCAGAAAGCATTGATAAATACATAATCTACATAGTTATGTATTATTATTAAACAATCTAGTTGTATACAAGACCATCTTTAAATTAGACACTTAGTGTTTTCTTTTATTAATAAACATTTTGTTTATTCATTTTTGGTTTTGTTTATTAATAAACATTTTGTTTGAAGTATGATTGTATAAACGCAAATACATATACCTTTATTGTAGAAATGATAACTAGAACAAAGCTATAATCTTTTACGGCACAAAAAGGACGTTACAAACCATAAAGAAATACAAAAACAACACTGGAAATACAGAAAAACCATCATATTTGCAAAAGATTGAGCTTGACATCAGAATTATAACACACAGTATATGTGGCTCAGCTGTGCATAAGAGAAAGAGGTTTAAAAAAAAAAAAAAAAAGGATCACCATAAAAACTCTGCCATAACAAGCTCACAGTAAATTTTTTCCCCAAGGAAAAGGGATGCGGATATTATCGTGGCAGTGCATGGAGAGTCAGAGACCAATTAAAAAAAAAAAATCCAGGCAAGTGGGGAAACACGCCTTAACGGATAAAATTGGTATCGTGACAGCGTAGGAAGGAGAGATAGCAGAAGAATTTCTAGTAGTCTAC
>VKOC01000008.1:6566360-6609071 GCA_009364415.1 Spea multiplicata | reverse complement strand
TTATCTACCCTTATCCTACCACCACCCCCCCCTTTGTACTTACCTTTCAGCAGTCCTGCAGCGACTCTCCCTGCTTGGTTTTGGTGCTGGCTTCTAATGCTGAGCACCGGAAATGACGTCATCTTCCGGCACTCAGCATTAGAAGCCGGCACCGAGACAGAGCTAGAGGGCTCGCAGAGGAGAGAGAGAGAGAGAGGGGCGCTGACAACTTGGTAAGTGAAAACCACTCGGCGCCCCTCTCTCTTCTGCTTTAAAAAAAAAAAAATAGAGGGCCGCCTGGAGCAGTTGCCCCACTCTGCTCCATGGTCGGGCCGGCCCTGTAAGAACAGACTCCAGCAGCAGACTTCTAAACACGAGTCACAAATAATGGAAAAAAGTAAACCCTCAGCGGTTCATTAACTTGGAAGTGATAACTCTTCCAAATCTTCTAATGACGCTTCAAAGGGCATTTTCATAAATGATTTACAAACAAACAGCTTTCTCTGTCTGGCAAGTGTTCACGCAGATATCATTTCACAGCAAGTGCTGCCACAAACATACACAAACAGAAACACAGTAACACATACTCATGCTAACAAAACACACTCACGCCCCCCGCCCCATTACCTTCCCTACCTGCATCCAGAAGTGGGCTGGTCCAAGTCGGTCCAGCCATTTTTTTGAGAGCATCCAAGGGGCAATAGCCCCCCTGCCTCAGCCCACCGTTGTACCAGTCACCATTTGACTGGGACCGTCCCAGAATAAAGATGTAAACCCCAGACCTCTGGGTCGCAGAAGCAGCCGGGTTGATGGCAGTCTGCATCTTAACTTCTGTATTTGCGTTGCGTGACCCCACTCTAGTAGCACAGACCAAGCTGAGGCTTCACACCATATAAGCGACAGAGGAAAGTCTCACTTGTCTCTCCTCAATTTTCTCTCTCTTTTATCTATATCTTCCCTTCTTTCCTCTTACCCCACTTTTTCCTTTCCCTTCTCTTATTTCTTTTCTCTTCCATCTCCCTCTTGTGCTCTTCTCACCAGTTTCTCTTTTTTCCCCCCCAATATGCATTTGTATCCCCTAGCTTGTCAGCTCGCACCTGCACCCCCGCGGTATACTTTCTCCCAGTCATCTCTAGTCTTGGCTCAGTGAGATGTCCAAAAGAAGAAGAAGAAATGCTTTCATGGACGCTCCATCACTAGTTTTGGGACTGCTTCCCTGGCTTTCGGCAGCCAGTTAGTGGCATTAAAGCTGATGGGGAATCAGTGAAACACTATTACCCTTGTTAATGTTCAGGTAGGGGTCCAGTGTAGTTGAGAATCAATGCTTTGGCCAGCACTAGAGCCTGAGAAATTTACCTTCTGGTATGGAGTGCAGGTAGTTTTTCTTTTTTTGTATATTAAACATTTTAATGTTCTCCTGGTTACTTTTGTTAAGAACGGTTTATAAAAATTACAAATATAAATTTTCTACAAGCATATAAAAACAGCAAATCAACTTTTGTTCTTCCAATTTATTGTATAGAACACAACTTTAATACTTTTAACGCATTTAGTCAGAAAAGAAAAAAAAAAACAAAAACAAAATAAAAAAAGTACAAGAGCATAACTATAAAGTGGTAAAATTCTAATGAATTCCATTACTGAACATTAGTCCATCACAATAAATAATTAGCTCACTATAACATTAGAGTAATGCTCCCCAAGAATCCCTGAACGCTAGCTAAGAGAGGATGTTAACATGTTATTAGGATGTAACAGGAACTTTGCGAGTTATTTAGGCAGTTAGCTGGTACACATTAGACCTTTCATAGTAAAAGAGATTGCATGCTAGCTTGGATGAATAAGCAACGAGAGGCAGCTATACGCAACATGCGATTCTGGTGAAAAGTATTGAGTGGTATGGTCCAGTCTAGTGGTATGGTCCAGTCAGTAGGAACACTTCACAGTCTACTACAGTCCACCTTTGAAACTCTGCACCAGAATCACTTGTTGAGTATGATCCCCGGCATGCACCATTTACCTGCCACCAGTTTTTTCATGTACTTTCACCTGCTGGCAGCGGACACGAGTTATAGACACAAGGTGTTCTGAAGCAGAAGCACCGTGCCCCCCTCTAGATAAGGATTCAGTTTAGTCATAGGACGTTACACGATACCTGCGATAGAAAAAATCTTTTCTGTGTAAGGTTTTACAACCCCATGGCTGCTTTGGATCGATGGTAAAGTCAGCAGGACATTAAGGTCAGGTATCTTTAAGTTATACTGGATATACATGAAGTATCTGGTCTACCTTTGTCAGCCTCATCTTTTGGGTGCTTGTTCTTACACTGTTTACAGTAAATTACACAGAAAAGAATGGTGCTAGGAAATAGAAGATAGTACATGGCTTTTTTTTATTTAAAGGCCTATTTTCTAGGATAATGTAGAAATATTAATCTATACAGCACCCCAAATACAAAGCTAGGAAAGGGGGGCTTAATACTGAAACCGGAATGCTTGACACAAACAAGAGGACGTTAAAATATGAAAGCAAATAAGAGAGGGTGGGAAACTGCATTATTACAGGGTTCATTCCCTTTTATTTTAGCAGCGTTAGTGTATATCAGAAAATCAAGATTGAGAGAGAAAAAGTAAAAAAGGAAAAAGGTGTTGCCGGAGTGCAAATCAGTTTGATGCCCCTTAAAGGGTTTGATACCCAGCATAGCTTTTTCTTCTACCAATTAAGTAAGCAATCACAATAATGATAATTAAGCCAGCAAGTGCTGCACCAACTACGATTGGAATTAAAATGGAGCCATCGTCGAGTGAGCATTCGTCAGCTGTAAACAGGGAACAAAAAACAAAATAAAAACTTGGTGTTGAGAGCAGAAGAAGAACAAAAAAAAAAAAAAAAAAAAAAAAGGAAAGCATACCTGCCAGGGGGACACTTGTTTGATTTACTATGACCTTCCAAAGTTTTTGAAGTTTATTATACATTCCTTTGCATTTAACATTATGGGCTGTATAGGATTACATTCACACCCATCAACCATTCTGAGTTTCTAGAGAAAGGGCACATCATGGGAAGAGAGACAGCGGGATGCGGCAGAATTGTGGTCATTATTGGGGTCCTGAGAAAGTTTAACCCCTTAATGACAAAGCCCGTACATGTACGGGCTCAAAATGCATTGTTTCCAATGGGTTCAGGGACTGCCCATCGTCCTTAAGGGGTTAAGCTAGCAGGAGTGCGTCAGTGCTGCAGTAACACTGATTTAGCACCTTGGAAAGCAATACTAGGCATTAGTTAGAACTTGCCAAGATTGGGATACTTTGACACAGTGGTGGGCTAATTAATACACAGGCATATAGTGTGACAATCCCTAACATTTACGTTTAAGATGGGCGTTTTTAAAGAGGGTTTCCTGGGTGTACGAGAATATCCTGCTTTGTTGCACTACGACCTTTACATAAACATCTTAACGGTCGTAGCAATGAGATTTGGATCTGCATTCTGGGACATTCATTGTTATAAGACTCCTTTACACAAAAACAGTATAAAATGGAACGACTAGGTACCATGCTAGGTCACAGGTCCTCCAGCGCCTGCATTATATACACACACACACAACATACATTCAGCGGAACCATTAGTTGCTGCCGATCAACCAAGGCTACAGAGGTAGGTTAAAGGAAACCATGAACAAAGTTATGTTCAAAATATATATATGTAAAAGATGGAGCTCCAGGTACACAGACTGTTCTCTGTAGGAAGCGTGTATATAACATGAGGTCATTTATAAGAAAGGACAGGTTCTTACCTGTTGCATATGTTTCATCACGTACACCAAAAGGTTGGACCCTCACTTCAAACGTGTTAACGTGCAAGTCCTCAGACACTACAATAACCTGCTCCTTTCGGCACAGGTAAGAGTTTCCTACAGAAGCTTCCCATAGACTTAAGTTTTGGTTTAATATGGATGAGGATGCTGAAACACAAAAACACAAAGATACCAACATGACCAAAGTAACGCAGCATTTCGCCACATTTGCAGCCCTGTGTAGAACTACATACATGGGGAGGGCAACATGTGTAGAACTACATACATGGAGAGTGCAAACATGAGTTCATCTTTATTTAGAAGGAAAAAAACAAATAGATTTGAAATAAAGTTGATTCTTTTACCCAGCAATGCATTCACCTTCTCCCCCCACCTTGTCAGTCTGCACTGCCTTAAAGGCGTTCCGTACCTTTAAGACATGGTGCGCCTGGATATGACCTCATATCCCTCTGCTCCGTGTCTTAAAGGTATACAGTGCCTTTTAAAGGCACGCTATGGCAACCGTGCAGAGTTGGCACATCATCCATATTGCACATGGCCCGGTTGAGGACATCAAAGATCTCCTGTGTAACCGACATAGCGGGCAGTGGGATATTGGGCAGTCTGATCACCTAAGAGGCCATCTGCCCCTGGTTTGGCAGCAGGGGGACTGCCACCACCATGGACCTGCCACCCTAGGCAAGAATACACCACTGCTTTTACTGGGCCAAAACAGAAAAAAGGAAGTCACATAAGCTTTTCAGGACCTCAAGTCTCATCTTTGGATATAATGAAGAGCCCTCTGAAGCCCTAACAGCAAACAAAAAACGTTGACATCAACTAATGACTCCATCTTCTCTTGGTATAATATGGCTATATCTATTCTGCAAAAGAGCTGGCTTTGAACTTAGACCGTTCATTTTAGAACAGAAAATAACAAAATTAAACCGACCAAAGTAAAGGGGATTTTATACAAGATATGTTTAGAGCACGGAATTTCTATATAAATAATCAAAACTCACCAGAACCATTTGTCAGAGTGACGTTAACTTCCTGAAGGTAAAATTTGCCCTTTCTCTGTTAGAACAACAAATTAAGAATTTAATATTTTCAGTGCACTACATACATGTTCAGCAGCAATGTGTCCACATAACTAAGCATGCAGTCAAAAAAGATAATTTTATATGCAAGTTACATACAAAAGTACTTACGATCGCAAAGTAAAATTCAATCATCACACTGGTATCGGTGAGCTTCAAAGTTGCAGTTTCATTTCCACAGGTTCCAGATGCATTTGTTGTGTTCGGGTTGATATTGTATATACCCTACCGAGAAGAGCAGTGCGTTAATGAGAGATGGGGAGAGAACAACTGGCCATACATCACTCAAATTAATACACGTGATCACAGTGTATTATGCCCCTAATAAATATTTGCTAGATTACAAAAATGAGAAAAAAAACACGCTGGAAAAAACAAACAATCTCGTCCTATAATCGAGGTCATCTTTTATTCAGACTGCAGATCCGTATCAAAGCCTAGGGGCTTGTCACTCACACACAAGCTCTCCCAATGGCTTCTTTCAGCTCCGTTATCCAGGTACTTCTGCAAAAGGGCAGATCCTTTGGGCACACCTGATTGGAGGAACAGGGAGAGGCTGTCGCCGCGGCTCCGCCCTTTTGCAGAAGTACTCCAAGAGACCAGAATATTGCAGAAGACGGAAGAACAAGAAGAGGCAAGAGAAGAAGCAGAGCTGCAGGAAAGGAGACATCGACTAAGTTATTAAATCACCCAATAATAGTAGACAAAGCTTCGATTGTCACAACCAATAAGAATCTAATCCCACCCCCCAAAAAAATATACATGCTATGGCACAGCCAATCGTATTTACAGTTAAGGTTAATGCAAAGAGAGTAATCAGGGATCCTGCTAGTTAACACAGCAACACTGGGGCAGAGAGGGCTACCTGACCCAAAAGGCAAGTCAATCACATCATGTATGTGTTAAAGCAGGAGTCATAGGTTGGGTGGTGTTATCTAATAATAGCTCTCTATTTAGGGAAAATATGGTCTCAATTTGTGAAGATAAAAAGGGGGAAATCTCTGCAGTAAAGTAGAATTAATTTACAGCCCCCTGTCTCTGGTATAAATAGCAATAGAAGAAAAACCGTGCTTTATACATGAAACAGACTTACCACGCTGCCGACACGAGAAGATGCGTTCAGCTGCAGACCCATGGAAGCCAGAAGGCATTTCCCAGACGCATTAAAAACCGAATAGTTACCGATGGAGGGTTTATCCAAAGGCTTGGAGGTGGGTATAGGGACTGTGGCATTAGGAGTAGTAGTTGGTGTAGGTGTTGGCGCAGGTGTTGGTTTATCAGCATCACAAGATACCTCTGAGGGGGAGAAAGTAAAGGAAATATAATAATTGTACAATGAAATGATGCACAATAAGTACGGGCAGGGTGCCTTTTAACCACGTATGGGGGTGGAAAGTACAGTCTCTTCTTTGGCAAAACCTGATAAATCATTAACAATAAGGGAAAACAGATACCGCATAAGAGTCCTAAGCACGCACACGCAATAAGGAACCTACTGATGACCCTTAGAAGAAGTAACTCTTTAAAACCCACATTTTTAGATCATTCATAATCAGGAAGCCTTGTCACCCACACGGATCCACAATAAGGTTTTACAGTTAAAATGGAAGGGAAGCCATCCGTCCTCATGGAGGAAATGAAAAGAATTGCGTAAACAGCAACTATAAAAAGGCATAACAATGGGATATTAGGAAAAACGATGACCCTTTCCACGATCTCTAAGTTTCCTTTCATCCAGGAAGAACTGGACAGAGATTAATGTAAACAAACGGTTAGCCCCCTATACTTACATGTTCTAGATTTCAACACTAAACAAGGAAGAATCTCAAAACTTAACACTCTGTAGGCAAGAGCTTGAAACCTCAATGAGTAAATATACGGAACGATGGGATACAGGTGGACCACTCACTAGCCATGAACCCCAAGCATCTAACATGTGGACCAAGACTCACCTTGACCAAAAGTATCATTCTGTACGAACGCTTGTAACGTAACATTCCATATGTGCTGGGTGACGTTTCCAGAAGACAGGACCTCATCGTGGATGCATTTATAAGTGCGGTTCAGAGGGATGGAATCCAAGAACTTTGTGCTGGAACTAAGCAATCCTAAATAGAGCGAGGACAGAGGGAATTCTCTTAATTATATTGGCTAAAAGTTAAATACGACAGCAAGTGAAATCCTCCGCTTTGTAATTGCGTGAATGTCTCGTTATTAGAGCGCGTGAATTTATTACAGTGTGGATTTACAGAAGGACATAAGCCATGCAGTAGAAAGTATCGGCGGCCCCCATTACAATACCTTGTGGAAGCGCGTCTGGAAAGAGCGTGGTGTCGTTCGTGTTGTAGGTGAAGGTGAGAACGCTCCCGCTGTACACGGTGTCGTTTCTCGTGAAGTTCAGCCTCCACGACAGACTTTCCCCAAAGTGCACCACCAGCAAAGGAGATTCCCCGTCACAACTACTCCCGGTCGTGGTTACAGACTGCGGTGCAGAGAAATTCACATTTTTCTGGGGGGAGAAAAAAAAAAAAAAAAGGTCAGAATGGATTATATATAGAGAACATCCCCCTAAATCATTGGGGGAGCCTGGCTTTATCCTTCTGCAACATTTGATAAGAGGTTTATTTGAGTCCATCTAATCTTGCAGAATGTACCTACTGCTGCCGTCAGTAATAAGTGTTCTTGGAACTATGGACAGTAACACTAAAAGCAGTTCAAACATTAACTTGCATTGAAAAACAAGATGTTCATTTAGTAGACGGAGTGCAGCTAAGATGAGCTCACGGGGGGGGTTGTTTTTTTGGGTTTTTTTCGGAATGAGGAAAAGCGATTTGAGTTTCAAAGCGATTTAGCGGCGAGTGCGACTTACAGATGTGCTGGTGTTTGTTTCATACTGTATGGTGAAGTTCGCCAGCAAACTGGCGCGGATACACGTGTGATTGGAAGCATCCTTAATCTCAACTTCAAAGCCTTCGGATCGCATGAGCCCTGTTGGAAGACAGATCAAAACTATTAACACACACATTTATATATATGTACATACACACACACACACACACACATATATACATATAGTTATAAATAGTTTTCAAAATGAGACACCAAGCCAAAAAAAAATACCCATAATATCTAAAGATTGCATAAATTGCTAGTATATGGTACATAAAGCTGCCTATTTCCCCTTGTAGGGTATGACATCAGAATTCCTTAAGCCCTTTACATCATCAATTATTTCCTAGTTAAAGAGAGTAGGCTGAAAGAGAGGACTGGCACGCATCAGTAGCCACTCGCAGCCATGCTAGCCAATGGGAGTAGCAGCAAAGGCTGTTTATGTGCGCTTTCTGCTTTCGATAGACAGGTACGGGGAGGAATAACATTAGCAAAATGTTGCAGATGTAGCATACACATGGTTATGTATCGGTGTTAAAGGGGAAATCATAATATAGGATATTATGGTCGTATTTGTATCTTCAGGGACAGAGAAGTAACAAAGTAATGTATATGCCATGCCACGCCACATAATGGATGCCGCGGTAAGCGCAAACAAGATCGTTATCCAGAATAACGCGAGCCAGAACCAATTGCAATAATGTTTACACAAATCAAACCGATGTGAAAACATTATTACAATTCCCAACTATTATCACGCTATCCTGGAGACCGACAACAAAAGATTATTCCATTTGCAAAACACTTTCAGATTTAGAGCTAAACAGACAGAAGGGGATGAGCGAGCCAAATTATTCCGCGTCGTAACCACGGCGCGCCCTCCGGTTCTAAAAAGGCCGCTCTAGAACGTTAGGTAGACTTTTTACGCACCAATGACCGATCTCACTGGTATTATTATTTTATATAGCACCATCATAGCCAGTAGCGCCGTACAATGGGTAGACAGGACGTAAGTATTATACAACGTATTTGACTTCGAGAAACAAGTAAGGAGGGCCCTGGGCAAATGAGCTTACAATCTAGATTATATATATTACACATTTAGATCCGATGAGGCTACGGGAAGGCAGAGAAAATACTCCGCTAATAGAGCTTTAATTAGCAGCTCCACACAGCAACATGGAAGCAAAAACGTTCCTCCTGGCTGGAGATAGTAACCAGCGACTCAACATCATGAAGACTGCCCATCGTCAAGCAGACTGGTCTCAAACGTCTGTTCTACGCTACAGGTAGAACAGCCAACTAAACAGGAGCATGATGGGAACATCCCGACAACTTCAAACTAACCAAAGAGTAACCATTTTTGTGACAAGCCTGTCACTTCTCATCTATGATCCAGATGTTTCTAGACCACAGCTCATGACAACCATCACTGGACTTTTGGTACAATGGACACCAAGGAGCTGCTAGCTGCCTAATCTGGCTTCCATGCCCTATTTAGCAAAGTGGCAGAATAGTTTGACAGCTGGCAACCAAGTTCTATTATAGAGCTTAACCTATGGCTCCTTCAAACTGCGATCTGAAAAGCGGAAACTCATTCTTCACAGCGGCTGCCACCATTGCACTCGGTCCCAAAGGGTCAAAGTCTCTCCTCCACGCGCAGAAAGGGTTTGTAATGAAGTCTTCAGGTTCATGTGGAATGGTTATTGATCAAGTTACACCAAAACAGCCAGTCTAGGTTACCATGAAACTGGATATTAAAGCCACTTTGTGGATGGATTGCCCTTTTATCAACCTTGTCGTGACCTTCCAATTCAGGACTTCTATTTCCAGTACCGCCAGCGCTTATTACAGACAATACTGCCTGAACACAGGTGAATTATAACAAAATATTTGAAATACCAAATTTTAAATATGGAATATCTAGAACACCGCTAATGCTACGCTCATCTAGATGAGGTTCTTCAGGTTTGTTCCTATAAGTACTCCGCAGGTAACAGAGAGCTGAGCGTACATCTTGGCATTGGGCGATTATTGGGTGAAGGGATGTCCGTTTTCTATGCTAGGGTTGGCTGGGGTTGAAAATGCTCCAGGCCATCTCCTGATTTACACCAAAGGTACCAGCTCCCCTCACCAGACACGGTGTGCGTTTCACATCTCCTGGGTACGAAAAAACAGATGCCAGCAACGGCCACCTTCTCAGACACCCTCCTAAACTTGCCAGGCTCACCATCAGCTGGCCACAAACTTTATTCCTGCATCCTACTCAGGATGAGCCGTCATCCCCTACAGCAGATAACCCTACGCTCTCTGGTCCCTCATCATAAGTCTATATGGTTTACAAGCCAAGGGGGTCAGCCCCTACACTGTAATTAGCCCTGGGGGGGCTAGTCCCAGGACTATTACTCATATAAATGCCCCAACATCACGTCACCATTCCTGCCCCTTCCCATCAGGCTCAGTGATGGGTCCTGGTCACCATAACCTCCCAGTGTGATCATGGAGAAGCACTCTAGTGGTCCTCC
This sequence comes from Spea multiplicata, assembly GCA_009364415.1. NCBI lineage: Eukaryota > Metazoa > Chordata > Amphibia > Anura > Pelobatidae > Spea > Spea multiplicata. The sequence goes on along the minus strand of VKOC01000008.1, from coordinate 6,598,782 downwards.
TCACCCACCCAGGATGACCTCACCCCACCAGCTGGATGTTGGCTTTCCCTATAGACCACATCGCAGCTGATCTATGGCCGGGCCCATCCCCCACTAACACCACGTTTGCCTCCTCAGCCACACATTAGCCCCCGACACTCACCCAGGCTCAGCAGGCACAGGCCAATAACAGCCACGGAGCGCTCCATACCCCCAGACAGTCCTACTGGAACACGGAGCCGACGGGACAAAGTATAAGACTGACGGCAGAACAACACACCGAGATCACATGACCGGCCCAGACCGCGCCCACCAATCACAATCAGCTACGTGCGTATTGTTCTTGTGTTTTACAGACTCTTTGTGGGCTGAAATAGGTGCGGTAGGGAGCCAATTGCTAAACGTGTCATTTTACACTTATTATAATGATTCGTTTATTACTAATCAAGAATTCAGCTTATTAGTCTTAGAAGCTGCTTAATAATGTGCTCACGGCAGCCAAGAGTAACTGACGCTGAAGGGAGATTGGTGCTTGAGCACCTGTGAATTGATCAGTGCAACGGTTTTGATGGAGTCACCTGTGCTCAAGCAGAGATAAACAGAAATGTTGGTCTGTTTGTGGCTCCACCATGAGGCTGGGAGAATAACACCCACGATGTGTACAGTGCTGTACATATGATGAGAGGAACTTCGATGGCGGGGCCACAGAAAGCAGGTGGCTTGTAATGAATGAAAAATATAAATATATTTACAGAGTCTTAGTTATTGAATGATGTGATATACCTGCTTCACCCTCATAGCCTCCATAGATATCATGGAGCAGTTATGTTATTGATATCAATATATTTATTTATCACACATGCGTGAAGAACACCCATTCTCGTTATTAAGAATGTGGCCTTGGGCCTAGTGGGGCATTTCGCCTGCTGCATGCTCTCCAGAGACTCTGCTTCCACCTTGGTGGCGGGTGAAGGCCGGCGCATCCTTGCAGAGCATGTTGCGGAGCTCTGTGACACGACGTCATGGCTAGTGGAGAGGTCTGTGGCTCCACAGGTTTTCAGATCCAGAACTTGGTGGCTCCTGGCGGGGGCAGCTGCGATGGGTCAGATGGTTCCATATGCACCTGACGTGTCCTCATTGGCGATGGGTCCATGTGCACCTGACGTGTCCTCATTGGCGATGGGTCAGGTGGGTCCATGTGCGCCTGACGTGTCGTCATTGGCAATGGGTCAGGTGGGTCCATGTGCACCTGACGTGTCCTCATTGGCGATGGGTCAGGTGGGTCCATGTGCGCCTGACGTTAGGATTTGTCTTTTAGGACACTTTGTGCCTGTGAGAACACGGGAGCTGCCCGTTCATGCCTAGTACACACATTTAACCAGCAACCTATTTATCTAGGCCTGGTCAGAGCCCCTTCCACATCCTCTATTCTTATCGCTGAGCACTGGGGCATTGTGTTCTCTAGGAAGAACATGCGATGGAGGCTTGGGGCTCAAGGTACCAAATCACAAGTGTAATTGGGCCGGATGAGGAAAGCACAGATCTCTTTTGTAACCGGCCCATTGAGCAGCAGCACATTGGAAGCCTGACTGGCCAATAGGATGACAGGGCCTAGAGGCAGGATGGGCTTGCGGTTGTAGAAGGGGCTTGGGGGAGGACCATCTACCTGTTTACATGTCACGCCACCGTAATGATGCATTGAAGCAGAATGATGGGATATGATGTCATACAATGCCACTCTGCTTCAATACATCATGAACTCTTGGGCCCGTGTGCTTCTGCCGAATAGGCTCAACTGCCCCATTTACACTATCCGGGACTACGCCAAGCCAACACAGGCCTCCATTAGACTTCAAAGCCCTGCAACTTTATTTAAACACAATGTTAACACTTTTGTAATACATAAAAGCAACGTGGCCAGATGGGCGTGAAAGATTGGAACCGCTTTTATTGTTTTAAAACAACAGATACATTTACTTGCTTTATTGTACTAGGGAGTGCAAAGCGGGACTGCAGCTTTAATATTGGAGGGGGTACGATGATATTTCAATTTGTCCATTTGATTTCTTTTGTTTGAAAATGCATTTAATAAATGAAAAAACAATCAGGGATGGTGAATTCCTTTTATGTCTTATCCAGCTGAGTATAATTAGATGTGTTTGGTGATAATGGAAAGGGAAGGGCATGTGAAACAAAATATTACACAGCTTTAGAGTAAATGCTGAGTCAAAGGTGCTTGTGCTGAGGTCCAGGAGTGCGTTTCTCATGCAGCGGCCGTGTGTTATGTCATTTATTAATGTTAGTTACAGAAAATAATAACCGAAACCCAATCTGCTTTAGGCCGTAGTGTAGGTTTTGGTATTCTATCGAATAGTAAGAAATGTGAATTGTTAAATAAGATGCATATACACAGTTAGTGGTACCGGGGTAAATCGCCTTAACTAAAATGGACACACAAACACACAACCTTGCTCTAATGCCGTAAAACGTACTCATACATACGCTTCCCTCATTTTCACCACTAACCCTAGGTCATTCGATACTCAACATACACCCATGCTAACGCCATACGCCAACATACACACACACACTCATGTAAACGGCTAACGCATACACACTTTACACCATGCAGTGACACATATACTAACACGTGCACACTCTACAGCCATACACTAACACATACACACGCTAACACTGTACAGTCAAATAATCCAAAAAGCAAAATGAATCCTTACGAGGCTTCTAATAACGATAGGTAAGACAGCACCTGACAAAACTACAGCCGTTAACGAAACGAGTGTGGGACAATTTTCTTTTTTCCCAGGGTTAAGAGGGAAAGTCACTTATTTAACCCCTGCTAGAGTCTGGGATCTATGTATGTGGTCCTGTTTTTTGCTTTGATCTGAGTGAAGGATGTTCAGGGCTGTTACTACTTTGAGTTGGTAGAATGTTACTTTGGTACAGGGATTAATAACCGCTGCCTTATGTTCATATGCAAGACCGAGGCTGTGAGCATCACACATATATTTAGAATAAATGCCAGTTTCATAACATTTTTTACTAAATAACCTTTAACGGTTTAATACACCCCTTTCGCTGCGGATTAAATGTTATATTAAAAAGTCATTTTTACCTTTATCCCACAGGCATTCAGGATCTCTTCTTCCCTGTTAAGCATAATTCACATCACAGAGGTTATGGAAAGCAGATGTCCTTCAATGTTCAGTGGACACTCAGTGGACATTCAGTGAATACATACAGCAGGCCCCTTTAAATGCTCATGGTGTCCCCCTTTACAAATACCTGGGGGGGGTCTACAAACAGGATTCATGCGGGAGATCCGGTCAGCTGATCGCACCGCCAGTCCGTGTCAATAATGCATATCAGTACTTTACACACATGCACTAATATTGTTTAGAATCTCTGCTGGGGGCTTTAAATGACATCCAGTGTAATAAATCAGCCAGATTAATTTTAAATTTGAAATTAAAACAAATCATGTAGGACCACAGCGGATAAAACCACACAAATAATTTATCAACACAAAAAATAAACTATTTAATATTTATTAAATGACACAAAATACCTAGATAACAGATTCACTCTTTTTTGAAGGGACACATTATTTACATTATTTAGCAACTTAGAAAGACCTTGTACCCTCGTCATACTTTGTGAAACAATAAAAAGGTTTTACCTTTGTCTTAAAAGGATGCGATACGGTCACATGGCCTTTTAGATCACATTAAAGATTTGATACAGTGAACGCACACATTACATTTTCTCAAAGCCGCAGTGAAAACGCGCCCTACAGACAGGGGGCGAGCTTTTCACGCCACATACCGAACAATTGGCATATGAAAAGTATATTACATTTCAGAATGCTGCTGCACTCTTCAGAGTCCAAATTCCCCCATGTATTTAACCCATTCAACGCACGGAAAAAAAATAAAATCTGCAAACTGCCACACGCGGGGGGGCTTTAAAAGAACTGAGAGATGAATGGCTGCCAACAACGTGGTGCCGACACTTCACCGTGGATCAAACTGCCATTTGCCACATGATATTTATCTTTCCATTCTGCGTGCACCACTTGCTTTGTTCTGTGACCCTCTCTACGCGTTAAATTAGAAGAGGAAAAAAGTGCTGGGACGCTTGTCAAAAATAAAATTCAAAGAGGTCGCTGGGAAACCAACTTGTACCTTTGTCAAATACTATATGAACTAAAACATCTTGTTTTTAATTCTGCAATTTTTTTTTTGCAATATGCTGGATTTTGGCACCTTCGCGTAATTTAAAAAAGACAATTATGACCTCACGGCACAAAAAAAAAACATGCACACAACAAAATAAAAGTGAGAAGTTAGACAACCTCTCTAAACTTAAAACAGCGGCAGAAACGATGCAGTTTTACGGGACATTATTCCTAAAGAAAACATTCCAAACAGCTATAAACCAGAAAAAAATAATCCTATTTCATGAGAACTCGACATGCCGATAATCACCCCAAAGGAGCGTCAAACAGTAACTCTAATCCTTCCTGCATTCAGACAGCGACATGGATTCCAGCTACGGGCGTCACAACAGTACGTCCCAAACTCGATGCAGAACGGGTACCTCTGAAAGTACAAGAACCGCCATATCCATTCTCAAGCCGTGACAATTAAAATAATCTGAAAACATACAAAACAGAACATTTTGCTCGGTAACTTCCTAAAGCAGCTGCAACGCTTTTCCAAAGACTTTCCTCGGCACAAACGAGAGCGAGAGACAGAGTTAAGCCATGGTTAGAATTTGATTTGCCACCATTCACCACATTAATGGGATCTTGTTTTAAAAAAAAAAAAAATCGTAGAAAGAGGCATTTCTTTAAAATAATGAGGAAAGACAACCTTTGGCTTAATTTAAGAATAAATGTAGTTTCCACGCATGTAGTAGCCCCACAACGAAGCTTGTATGGCATACGATAACTACTGTCTGCCATTTACTGGTCTTTTCAGAATGAGTTCGTTTGGTGGGACAATTTTAAATAAAAGAAAAATAAAGCAAAAGGCAACAGTGGTAACCCTGTATATGGATGCATTTGCTTCCGGCCCGACCAGAAGAATTTAAAAGCCAGATATACTGCAAAAAAAATGGAGCAGAAGCAAACGCGGTTGTCCAAAGCAGCAAAAAGGCATGATTGTGTCTCAAAGCTACTCCTTCGGTCTGGCTATGTGAAAACATCAATTCTTCCCAGGTTTATAAAATGCCAAAAAGGTTTCTTATATCCCTTTGGATTTTGAACAAAATATCTAAGACACCGGGTGCCTGAAGCACAAAGTCTATTTTAATCTTTCATAAAAGGCACAAAGATACATAGAATCCTCTTTTCTAACTGATGCTTTTTATTTTTCTAGAATGCCTGGGAACCTAATAATTTCAGGCTAAACCTCTAGGCGCTCACTAAATATCCTCTCTGTGGCGGCAAAAGACGAGATGAGACTGTCAAATCCCTTAATTACCAGCATCAACCGCCCCCCCTGGCTCAGATAGCTGTGCTTATGTTGGTAAAACAAATATGCCCCAACTCAGATCTCACATACATTCCTAATTCTAGATATTCCAACATCTTCCATCTGATGCTGGGCGGCTGTACTAAAATCTTAATTAAGATACTCAAAGTACATAGCGATAAGAAACAAACATGTATTTAGATTTGGCAAGATGGCAAGGGGAAGTTTGTAAATTTCCTTCAGGGGTTTTCTCATTGAATCCCAGTTTACATCACACATCAATTAACAGCCACGCTACGTTGTCATTAGAAGAATGTTTATGCGGTAAAAACTAGCACTTAAGCACACAAATGATACAGCCTCAAATAAAAGTCATATTCATATACTTGGGGTACAGTGCCTTCTGTTTTGGTTGTGATGGAAGTGCCAAATGTTCAAGCTGCGAATTAACAGATCACGCGAGAAGCACACCGTCCATGAGAATATCCTTGACCACATCCCTAGCTGTTGTGAGAGTTTGCATGCAGCTTCAAGGAACAGCTGGAAGAAAGTGCCGCTTTGCCCTTTAATATTGTCTTCACTTGTAGAGCAGATAGAACTCTGGAAGTCACTCTTAAAAGTGTTCTGCACATCATTATAAATAACATGCAAAGAGTTCAACAGCATTCTTTTTAAATGTAAAATGTATTCTTTAAAGTGGGTATTTGACATCACCGAAAATGTTGCTTACGTAGCTCTTTAGGCAGTTTGCATTCAGTTAGTGATGATGTAAAAAGAAAGATTTAATGGGATCGAAAGGCTAATTTTATTATCCATTAGCAACCCAGCGACCAGGAGCTCATAAAAACAAAGGCGACGACATTTCTACGCAACGTAATTGTACTGGTTGGGATTTTCCTTGTCCCTTTCCATGTAGTCTCTGTCTATTAAGGATTCTATTCTTTTCTTCAGATCTGCAGGCTGGAAGGACAGAGAAAGCAAAAAGTGTTGTAAAAAAAAAAAACAGAATAAGAGGAAACTAATAACAGATTCGGTTATTAAGGACCAGAATAAGGTAATCTTGGAGTATAACCCATGACTAATATTTATATACAATTAAAAATGTCACTATGACTCTACAAAATAAAAATCAGTCTGAATGCATGATTTGAAACACACATTATACATACATAAATACACACACACAAAGATATATATATATACATACACACACACACACACTTATTGTATATAAACACAGTGAAACCGTTACAGTAGTACAGTAGTGGAATAGCCTCCACTACTATTTCAGTAAATCTTTTATGCTTAAATAGACTTAACGCCATCACTACTGGGCATTTCTTGTACTCATCATACATATTTTGTCATTTTTACCATATATCGGTTTAAGCAAGATTCCCCTTTTCTGTTTGAAGTAACCACACAAAATTATACAACTTTTTTTTCGGAACGAGTAGGGCATTAAATTTAATCCATAGAAACATGCAAGAGACAACAATTGTGAGTCCTAGTATGTAAAAACCCTATACTAAAATAAAATTGTTTTGCAACTTTGCACAGCAGGTGGCACTCAGACATCCTCCACATATACATTTTCTTTATGTTCTAGAGGGCCACATCCATCCCTTATATAGTACCCTATAGGGTAGTATTTGTACTAGGGCAATAGGATAGCAGGGCTTTTTAAAAATAGTTTTTTTACAAATACATTTTTAACCTGTTTATTTTGTACCCTTGTATTTGCCACATGATATCACATTGACATCACTGAGCTCACTGTATTACTTATCCGTTTTATTTATATTTTGTTAAAAATCATCTTTAGTTTTTCCCTTTGAGGGAAGAGGAAGAAACATTGTTTCTCACTCTCATCCCCTTCACTAATCACACTGTGATCTAGACAGACCCTGCAGAGTCTGTCGTCCAGTGAAGGGGTTAAAGCCATCTAGATGGTCCGGAAGTTTTTTTTATTTGCTGTCAATGTGCTGTGTGTAGAGAATAAGGGTTGTGCAGTCTTCAGAATCCGTTACCTTGACTGGGAATTTAAGCTGGTTGTACACCTCGGAAACCAGGAGATTGTGGCTAAGAGCCTTCCTCATTTTCATTATTCGAACAATTGCTGCATCAATCTGGTACTGTCTGTCTTGGAATACTCTCTCTGTAGTGCTTGCTTGCTCTTCCACCTATATATAAAGAAAAGAAGCGTTGAGTGCATCAGTTGAGTGTTTTACAGGTGGCTCTGTTTTGTTCTGTGGCCAGCAATGCAGGACAGTGTCAGATGTAAGGCGTAATACTTACGATGCTTATGCAGCAAATCAACCTTAAAACAAAAATGACGTAAAACCACAGCGGTAACATAAGGAACACAATCTCTACCACTCAACAACTGGATTAAGTTGTTTAGTGGTATAGTGGTTAAGATATATAAAAATAAGTAACATACCGTTTCTTTCATCTGAATTTGATTAATCCTTATTCTGAAGAGCTGATGCCGGAAATCATCGTTGAACGTGAACTTGTCTCCGTCATCAACATCTTTACTCTTGGGACTCTTGACAAGAACCCTGGCTCTTCCGCATGCTACAGACTGCAGCGTTCTTCGTAACTCACTGTCCTCTGCAAAACAACACACATTAAACATAATATAATTTTCTTGAGTCATTTAAATAAAGTAAACACTGGTAAGATTCCTACCTATGCCAGTTGCCTGCCTAATCTCCTCAAAACTGAATTCTTCTCCCTCGTTAAACATCAGCAAGACAAGCGTTTGAAACAGTGAAACCTGGAGCTCTTTCCTACCCTGGAGAGAGAAGAAAACAAATCAGAAAAGTTTACTTGCCACGCTATCTGCTGGTTCTACAGAGGCCATTATTTACACAAGATTATTTAATTAGGCTACAAGCAAGCAGCCACAAGCCACCAAGCCTAGTTAAGAGAGACTTCGAGATGTAGATTTTGTATACAGACATATTTGCTTTAACTCATTTGTAGAAAGAACCGTGCATGAGCGGCATAGTGACTGTGTGGAAAATACCGCGCAAACATTGCTCCTGCACCTCCACAAGCACTGGTCTCTTCCACGTCTACAATAATAGCAGTCCTTGGTGGGCCGATTAGTAGGGGGTAGTTACAGCCACAGCAAACACAGTTGGCATGACAGCGATTATTATATCATTGTTATACTATCAGCAATAAACGTTTTCCGTCCTAGCATTCGTTTCATTCCTTATTCAGCGCTTCAGCAGAAAATAACTTGTGCATACAACCTAGTTTTCAGGCAAACAAAAGAAATCTGCGTTAGCCGGAAGAACTCACCTCATTGAACTCAGCTTTTAAAACACACTGTCCTAGTGTTGATTGCCACTGCAGTTTTCTACCGCTGTGCTTTCCCAGATAAAAGGTCTTAAATATCTCCTGTAGTTTTACCATCTAGAAAAAAAAAAGAAACTGATATTAAGCACATAAACATGACCAATGTGAAATCAAAAAGGGAATGTCACGTCCCAGATGACTCCACTCATTCTTACACCTAAGCACAAATCCGGTTTCTAATCGTGTTCTCTTTTCACCATGCTTATAATAGGATATAAAATGTATAGGTCATTGTATTGCGCTATATATCCCATAAGTTGGTCCCAGGATATTTCGTATAACTGTTTTGCAGTTAATCTGTATGAAGTAGTCATGTGGACTTCTAATGTTTTAGCTGTTTCTATAAGACATTTATACATTAACTGCCTTATATATTCACTCGAAAATATTGAAACATTTTTCTATCTGGCTTTTTAGAGCTTTGAATATTATTTTGTTTTATAGTTTGGGCGTTGGAACTCAGAGAGTTTCCAATAGAAGTATGTCAGTATTTAATGAAATACAGGCAGACCTCTATTTGATTCACAACTTAGACTGTGAAAGACTCAACTTACATCATATTGCTTTCCTCATAATGTGCTTTTGGCCACTTAGTTATGCTGCCCCACTTTTCTTCCCATTTATATATTGTCAGTCCTATTGTGGATATGCTCTGTAAAATATACAGTTGTGCCATGTTTAGCTCCTAATGTAAAGCACCCCCTTCGATAAGGCTATACTGTACTGCTCAGTGTACCCAATACACTATCATAGCATTTCGTCTTTGGGCATTAAACCAATCATAGCATTTGTACCTATGTGAAAATATGGTTCCATTTAACGTACTTTGCTGGAAAAACATGATGCAAGTATGAGGACTGCCTGTATCTTAGTTGCCAAAGAACTGTAGCATTCGCTTAATGCAAAGTTTTTTTATTTTGTTTATTAGTTACCCGCAGATCAATTTCTTGTTATAGGAAGAGACTTAATTCTAATAGTATCAGCCACCTTAACATGACGTAGTATTGCAGTTTAGGGACGGAAATGTGAACCACATCTGTTGCTGAAGAGGCTTGAACAACTAGAACACAGGTACATATATACACACACTTATTAGCAATCTTAGCATTTCTCGGTAGAAGACAGCTTGTTTTTTCTTACTGTCTGTGCAGAAGAGACCCAAAAGAGGGACAGGGAACTTACTTCTGGAGGCAGATGAACTTCCATAGGTACATATGTTGGCCAGTATCCCATTGTGAGAATGTTTACCGTCAGCTCAATATTGCCCGGGACATTCTGGTTCTGCATGTACTGAAAAGAAATATGCATATTTTTACACACGATGCTAGGTTTACTTATCATATTGATAAAACAATCCAGTACTCTGTGTACATAACATCACTGTTTTAGTTGAGGGAGCAGTCATTCAATTTGTAAATTTGCTCAATAGTCCAATACAATTATGGTATTTGTGATATTTATAACATATATCATCCTTCAGACAAAAGACTTTGATGAACATCACTGTAAGGGTTAAATAAGGAGACTGTCCCCGTGATATAACAACTACTGAAAAACGATCTTAGGAATTGGTTTTCTTAACCAGCGCAATCCCAAACAAAAATACGTCCCTTAAAGGTATAGCTGTAAATTAAAGCACAATGTTACTATAAAATTGCAAATACAAAAGTAAACATGGACACTGATTTTACCTGTTTAAAGTGAACCATAATGTCTTTTGATAATTCCATGTCTTTAAACATTCCTTCAAGTTTGCTGGTAAAGGCGGCCCCGCATTCTACAAAAACACAAAAATTATTTTAACATTTTCTTTTCTATTTAACAATCACAACTAAATTATAGTTTACATGGCACATCTACAGCAAAAACATAGAAACCTAGGGCTTCTACTACACCTTTCTGGGATAAAGTCGCAGAACAAACTAAAGTTTTAGGTTCAGTAACTTTTAACTTAGATCACCATATTATCTACACAGTGTTTTTATATAGTGTATGTATAATAGGTAGTACAAGGTGTGTTACATACTCTAAAAGGAAATCCAAAGCAAACATCTGACTTTGGCAGCAAGACTAAAGCTATCATGCAAAAGTTTTACATGAAAAAAAGCAGATTCAGAAATGCCAAAAAGCATAGGTAAAAGGCTGGATTTTTTGCAAATTGAAAGCTTAAGTTGTTTATACATACCATGCTTCAATTTGGAAAGCATAGATTTTTCAGCATCTACGGAAGCACTTTTTCCAACAAGGAGCCGCTTGGCCAAGTCTTTCTTGTAGAAAGCCTCAAACACATCCTTACCTAAGGACAGAAGAAATTCAATGAGGGTTTAGAATAGTAGACATATTCGATTTTACAGTACAATACGAGAGGCCATGAGCGGGTGAGAGTCCTGATCCAGCGAACCGTAAACAGAGAAAGTTATTAGGTCCCGTACCCCCTAGCAATTGACAAAATGATAGGATTCCAAGACTATCGACATTTTAAACATACCTAATGCGGCTAAGAATCTTTTTCATTCAATGTTAAAGTTTAAGCAAACCGTATTAGGTTACCATGTCAAGAAAAGTACTAAAACGTATCTTATTAAAGAAAAATAAAACACAGTTGCTTTATATTAGAGCCCCTTCAGCTTCCTAATGCTCTTAAAAGTGTTTGCGTGAAAGGGCATGTGTGTCACTGGCCCAGATAGTTCACGCAGTTCTAAACTCTGGCCCAGTACCTTCTATCGTATTGACAAAGTTGGATTTTTGTTAGAACCATCTTAAAGTTTTATAGGAACCTGACACGTTTCTCTTATATGTCAAACCTACTGCATATTTGAAACATACCATAAATGAACCTAAATATAATCATAATTTTATCCAGCATCTTTTCAAGCTCTTCATCAGTAGCTTCTTTATTTCCAGTCCGCAGCTTCGAATCAACATATTTAGCTAGAATCAAGAACACATACAAGCGTTTTTGGGGGATTAGCAAAGATAATTTCAAAAGAAAAAAATGTACTTTAATACAGAATTTAATTTCTCTAATAAATCAACGTGAATTTTATGCATTCACAATAGAATACTATTTATTATAACGACATGCGGTAATTTCCTTACAAATACTTTAGAAACAGCAACCAGTGCCTACGTAAAGAATGCTCCTAGCCCAGTATAATAGAATATATGTTTATCTTTTGATTTAACTTAATTGCATTCAGTATTAAACCCCCCCCCCAAAAAAAAAAAAAACGAACTTAAAGCTACATAGAGACTAGATGCGTGTCTGGGGGCGTAAAGCAGATAATATAAAAAATATATATACCTATTAGTTCTGCGGGTTTGTTTGGTCTTTTGTTAATAAAAGTTTCAAACGCTTCTTTCATAGCATTTACAAACTTTTCATTCTTTAAAAAGCAGACATCTATCACATTGTCAACTTTGTCCTTAAAATCCAGCAGCTCTTGTACCATTGTCTTATCTTTTTCTGGATTGATCACAATGGTGCTACCAAAGGCCTAGAAAGAAAGAAAAACAATAAACCGGTCCCCGTGTTACAATGCAATAAAAACAAATCAGTTGGTAAATAAGTAAATGGTATTACTTGAACCCAACTCCTTATGTCCATGTGCATTTTTTTTAATGTACTATGAAAATAAATTACAGCATCAAGCAGGTCACTGCAACTTCGAGGGACACTCCAGGCATCAAAAGCAAAGTAATGCATATGGTAGCTTTAAATTAATTTTTCCCACCCAGTGTCCAGACTTGCAGGAGATACGCTCGAAGGCCCCTGTCTGGCCTCAAACGTGCGCATGTTCCTTCTTGTTAGTGATTGACAAGCATCCAGGTACGAAGTGAACAATGTAAGCGATGGGGTACTCTATGTCTCTTTAAAAATACCTTTATATATTCAATCCAGTGTTGCAGAAGAACCTGTACTCCACCTCGCACTCGACTGAACAATTGATACAGCAAGGAAAGGTCTTGAATGCGATTTTCATCCAAAAGGTGATTTAAACCTGTCGAGCGAAACATCCAATATTAATCGTGTCCATTGTGATGCAATGCGGACTTCAAATGCAACGTGACAGAATGTTATAGGAAATTACCTTTCTGGAGAGTGGCCGTTAAATGTTCACCTAGAAGCTGTTTCTCTACAGTAGCAATTAATGGCTTCCTACAAAAAACAAATTAAAACATTCATTCAGATCATAATCAGTCCTTTGTCTGGTCTTAGTTTCGTGATAACTATGACTCTCATGCTTGTTTAAAATTGCCCTACTGCCCTACTGTGTTAACCTCTACCCCTTTACTGAGAGTACATTTAAAAAGGCATTTAACATGAAGACAGAGTTGGAGTACATCTATATTCTTTTAACCCCTTTAGGGCCATCAAGGCTTTTAATTAAAACCATATTCATACAAATAAAACAATTATTTGATAGCAAGAACACAAAGTGGCGCGAAGTTTGCTTATGGTTTCTTGTACGGTCTCCCAAATAACCAATTTATATACAAGAACATTCCCCGAGTCTTTAAATTGATTTAGTGTGTGTGTGTGCGCGCGTGTGTATACAGCTTTTATTTAGAGCTCTTCAGTGTAACACTATTACAGCCTCTCAAGCTTACATAAGGGGTCAAGAAGGACGGGAAAAAAATGTTTTGAGCTCAAGAAACCAATGTAGTCAGGGGAAGGGACTGATTCATAACATCAACAGCCATCATGTAATCACATCACGGAAAAAACTAGGAGGTGGTGCTCCAGAAAACAAAAATCGCTAGTTACTCTATGATAGATAAACCTAAAAATATAAAATTAGCCAAATATATCAAACATTAGAGATGTAAACTCACTGTGTGCTTTGATCTAAATATTTAATTACACGGTCTGCTTCTTCTTCTAAGCGTTTGTTCACATGATGAAGGTATTCTGGAACCTGTACCAAGAGAAAGCAAATTTACCACCCCATTGTCGTCATTAACTTTAACTGAAACAATAACACAAGTATACAGCTTTAAAAAATAAAAAATGTTAAAAAGTCAGTAGAAAGTTTCTTTAAGATATAATAAAGCATGGATAAGGAGTATAACATGCAAGTTAGTACAGTGTGAAAATTATATTCTTGGTAAGTTATTAGTGTTTTTTCTCTTATTAATACATTTGAACTTTACAAATGTCAGTATTATAGCTTTTTATATTTTAGCTACACATGAACCACAGCCATAGGGCTTTATTCCCTAAAGAACTAGTTGTTTTGACTGGCAGGTATCTCCAACAACAAGGGCTGAGATGGCCCTTATAATACATAATTCAGTGTGTAAAGAATTCCTGTAAGTGAACAGATCCCAACGTCTATTAACTTTAAGCATGAAGTTAAACAGAGGACAAGCATTAGCACCTTATAACAAAAGAGCTAAAGTGTAGAAGCAGACATGCCTTCTGTGCTCGCACAGCAAGTTATATAAAATGATTTCACATAGTGCTGTAAAGCCAGGTCATCTGTCACCAGTCTCACACAGACTGCAACGTGTCAAGTACGAATTTCGCATTTAGTCATTTTGCTAACACATGTGGAAATAAAGAGCTTTACGACACACAGTTATTAAGCCAACAAATATGAACCTCTCTGCAAAGCCGTCACAGCATGCAATGCACACGGACAGCATTTTGAGAGAAAATGTGGACTGTGTACCTATGCATGGAGCACAACCTAGCAGAACAACAGAGTTATAGCTATGCCTGAGGATGACATGTCCGCTTTTAAAGGCTTTCTTGTGTCCCTATAAACTCTAGCAACTTTACACGATTGTCAGTTACAATTTACATCGGCCACACTAAGAGAAAGCCTTGTTACACACCTCACACTCCTGCATGAGCCGCTGGCCTTCCGCAGCATACAGCCGGTTTGTCTCTTCTAAGAACCTGTGCTCAAACGAGTCCTGATAAATCTGCAATGCAAGACACACATTTTATATTCAATGGAGAGGCAGATAAAGGTTCTTTACATTTTTAGATTTCCTTATAGAATGCAAGCTATTAGCAGAATATTCCCTTAATGCATTAAGGCACAAACGAGACATGAACTATATTCATGCAAGATGTACGAAAGTTAATATGCTGGTTGACCTTAAATGTCATAGTGCTGTAGTTTATTGGAAAATACCAAAGCCAACATCTCAATTTCCCCAGAGTAAAGAAACTAAAATGGGTCAACAAAAAAACTTTTGTGCCTTCTTCTGGATCAACCAAAATGCATTTGTGGAATGGTTGCACTTGATAGACAATATGTCTTTTTCCCAACCTAATTAACCATGTAACTATATGAATCAACAAGTAAGTTATATGTAATATTATAGTTATAGAGTATGCATGCCCATTGTACCTGTAAGTCAGAGAGCATACTAAGAAGGCTTCGTAATAAATATCTGTCGATCGCTTCTCCATTTCGTTCTCTCTCAATCAACAGAAGAATTCCATCAATGGTCTTGTTCTGGACTTTCTGATCACTGATGATATGGTTTCTGAAGAGTTCCAATCCCATATCCCTGCAATAACATGCATTTTGATTTTAAATGTATTACTCGAGAGAGGTTAAAATAAATAACTCCATGCATTTACAGCCATTATCCTGTAAACAAATTGGTCATATATAAAATGTATTTATAGCATCAATGAAATACTGAGAAATTGTATATAACAATTAAAAGTGCTGGCAAATTGATGTTATGTCTTTACAGTACACATTGATGGCTAATCGTCTATTAACCCCATAACCTATTTAGTAGCCCAATATCAAAATTACAGCTACATTAAAAGCGCAGCAATAATTTACTTACCATATAGATGGCAACATTGAATTTTGCAGAACATATGTTCTGTCCAGAAATAAGAATATACTCCGAATCATGATCTTTAAGACAAAAAAATGAACAAAAATTGATATTTGAACTTTTGAAATACTTCACATTAAATGTAGAACTGCCCCTATAAAGCGTCAAAACTAAAGTTCTAATTAAACAGATCCCTACATACAGCTGATCTGCTCCTCCCAACAAATATTTGTAAGAATGAGAATTATTATTAATCGTTTTATATAGCGCCAAATTCCATATCGCTATACAAAAGGATAATATTAAAAAGAAGATCCTAAAAACGGAATAAAAACTTCACTAGAACGGGTAAAAATGTGAATACCAACTAATGACTTCTACACAGCTCTCATTTCCTTAAAGCAACAGACACTGTTACACAAAAAACGCGCATCGACATCCCATGCGCACCCACCGTCAGTAATAGAAAAGTCCTTCGTACGGCAGATGTTCAAAAACACTGGGTATTAGATGTGTGATAATAAATGTTTTATATTTGAGACAAGTACGTACAAAGTTTCCCAAAGGAAAAACACAGATGCATGGAAATATTTACCATTTGCCTGCAGTGGTCCTCCCAACATTTGTTTATTATCTTTAGAAAAATGACACAATCCAATGAATCTGTGATTAAAGTGTTAAGGAAATATGCACTTGCAAGCAGCTGAATAATAAGAAAAAAGTACACTATGCAGAAAAGTACAAACTGGTATGTCATTGAGACATAATTATGGATAGTGTTCTAGGTTATGTTTAATTACAGTGACACACCAGTGTCCCAGAGACAGCATACTAAAACAATTCACATGAAAGGACAATAATATGCATTGGTTAAAAATGCCAGTGCTGGGGGTGACTGGCATTAAAGCATTGTACATGTAAGGAGATCACCTGCACTGAAAATAAATGGGGTGAGGAGGGAAAATGCATATGCGAGATTCTACAGAATCCCTGTATGCAAGTGTAAGTGGGACATCATCAGCTGTCATAGTTGGAGTGTCATTTTAAACTTTAATAAATGATTCTTGAACAAAGTTACCTGAATATTACACCAAGTACAGCACTTACACTTTCAACTAGAAACTGCCCCCCACCCCCAAAAAAAACAAAAAAAACAAAACTGTAGTCGCTTACACACAGACCGCAAACAAAACCAAGTTAAACTAACAAAATTATTTTAGATACAGACTCGTGGTAAAATAGTCCTTTTTATTTTAGAGCAACTATATGTTCAGAAACGTAATTTCTAACATAGCCAGTAATTAACGCCGCAAATCAACGCAAACGATGAACACATAACACTATTCCAAAAGGATATTCTCTGAATTGGTGAATTTGTGCTTTGATGTGGTCCTCACAAATCTGCCTCAATTGTTTGTAGAGGTTTGCAGAGATCTTGTAAGAACAGAGGTTTTCCACAGCCTAGAAAGACAAAAGGAGAAGGTTATTAAATCAGCACACATGGATAGTGAGTAAACCAGTGAGTGAGAGTCCGTCAGAGCGGCAGGTCTTCACAAATGGGGGCTACAGAAAGCAAAACATTAAATATTTCAAAATCTATGGGGTAAGACTCTTGTTCTGAAACTTGGCATTCATCATTATAAGAGAGGATCGTTTCACTAAAGTTAACAAACCTGGTACAATTCTTCTAGGTTGTATTTTATTGAAGTGCTTTTTTGAATGGCTTGTACCGCTTCCTTCAGTTTCTGCCAGGTTTCATCACTGTAATTTTCAGGCAATTTAGGTTTATCTGTAAAAGTAAAGAAGGAACAAGCGCTGCTTTATTTGCAACCAAAACATGAGGAAAATAGGTAGCCATATAAATACACAAGTTAGTTAGAAGTCAAGTGCATGCTGGCAAAGGTGTTTTAAACCAAAAGTATAAATAAGAGCAAACGCGCGATCTAAATACTAGGAGGACACAAGGTATATATTTTCAGACACAATGACACATGGGGTATTAAGTCTCATATGCATACTTGTAAAGCTGACCATTCCAATAAGTGATAAGGCATCCCTCTTCCATGCAAAGTATAAATAATTTTTTTTTTAAAAAGCCATTGGCCCCTATCGAACATGAATGTGGGTACTTTAATAACTATTCACTGAACCTGTACAGCAATTCTTCCTAAGTGCACCAACATTTCGCATCACCGAGCTTCAACCGAATACAAAGGTGATCACTTTCTGCGCATACATTTCTGGTTAGACCCCCCCCAGGATGCCAAGCCAGAAATGGATCTGACAGGCAGTAAATATATTGTAATGCAGGAGATATGGCAACATAAACACATCTCCCGCAAGCCAAACTGCTTTAAAGAGACCATTCAGCCATCATATAAAGAATGTCCCCCAAGTAAGTAGTAACATATAAGTAATCTCCTTTTTTATTTAAATAGTTTGCATTCAAGATCTATAATAAACAGATACCTTCAGCTACTAGCACCTGCCCCGGCAAGCACACTTACCTTACTCTTGTAGGACAAGAAGCCAAAGTAACTAAGCAATTTAGTTAACTTAGCCACAGTATTTCGAACATGCGCGTACATATTATACACATACAGTGCACTAGGCTCACAAATAAGCATTAGAAATTTTATTAACACAGCACAATTGCTCCTATTGAATTTCACTCATGGGGGGCCAATACAATTTCCCTTTGTGTTTCCAGGTATGCATGTGTAAATTGTATACAGAATCTCTACGAATAGGAAGACAAATAATAAAATTTAAAAAAAAATTTAAAAATCACTCTTTTCAACACAGTACCACCGTAGAATACACACAATGCCAAGCCCAATGTCACAATAAGAAAAGAGCTCCTTAAAGTGCATCAAAGCAATTTAGATCAATGTATAATAATAATCAGCAATGCATTTTTGCTAAAATACATTTAGTTTATATAAACTTGCACATGGTCCCTTTATTGGTTGTGATAGAGGTAAAAGTAACTAGGGGCTGTACAAAGAACCTTGCAAACTCTTGGATACGTGCATCTAATTATTCTATTCCACGACAGGGGAAAAAAACCCACACAGATTCAAAGATGCAATAATAATAATAAATATTTGTAATAGCAATAACCAAGTTATAAACAACAGTCTGGAAATTACCCCAACGCATGGCTGAAAGAAGGGAAGGATGTATATATTCTAGCACAATAAACAATTCTTATAGTTCATCGCTAAAAATGTTTTCTTTACATTTTGATACAAGCTCTTGGAATTTCCCCATCATACGTCACTCATTAAAAGAAAGGTTTGGTCACCCCTCAATCGATCATATACCTTGTTTTGAAAAATAATTCTCTTATCTCAAGGTAAATGTTTAAAGGGATACTCCAGGTCCGGAGAGACCATGAGGTTCCCTCACTAAAGAGTTTGCAGAGAGTTGGAAATTTCAACTACCTGGCATCACCATTCAATATGAATGTCACATCTATGTGAAGACCTGAGCTAGAATCCAGTTACCTGCGAGATTGTAAAGTTTTTTCAGTTCCAAATGGGTTCAATAGACAGTTTTAACTAAAAGTTGTAAAACTATAAATTTGTGGCTTGTGACAAGACATAGCATATATAGATCACAACCTCCCTTTTTTCTACAAAAATGTCAGCCCCAAACACTTAAACAAAATGACACAAATAAACACGGTTGACAAGATTGTCTTTGGAGCGTAAATAAAAGGACCATTAAGTGCATCAAGTTGTTTTTTGGTTTTTTTTGCACACAGGTCCATAACCAGAGTTTACCCCTTCAGGTTGAGCTCAATAATAATAAAATACTTGGATAAACGTTGACTAGCACACAATGTATAGCTGGGACCTTATAAATGAACAACGCAACCTCTTGGATATTATCATCAAATTATTGTATGTTATCTTTTAAAACCTTTGACTGCAACATTATGACAGGCATCACCAAAAACATTGAAATGGAAAAACTGCAAAGAACAGCGGAGGTTCAGAAAGCGAGAACAAACTTGCGCTCAGCTCTTCTGAGTGACAGGTGGAGCCCTCAGGCAGCTGATGATCACCGTAACGGTAAAACCAGTAAAAGGCTTCCTTACGGCAAAAGCGCCGCCAACGCACACATCTTTTACCTTTAAAGTTCTTGATTACTAACTTCTTGGCAGAGCCATGCTTGCTGTTAGCAAAGCTGGACACGGGGGAGGCTTTGGTGAGCCCATTGGCATGATGGCCAGCAGCCACAGGGGAGATCAGTACGTTTTTACTCCTCAGAGGCTGAGGAGCATTGGAAGAGCACGAAGAAGAAGAGGGGGACTCCTCAGCCATCTTCACATCGAGTCCAATAAAGTCCAGGGTATCGTCAAACCTCAGTTTCTTCTGTAAGAGGTTGGAGGAGGAGGAAGAGTGTTTGGGGGAGGAAAGGGGGTCGAAATCGTCCTTTTCGCTGCTGCTGCTGTTCAGCTTCCTCTTCTTGGAGGAGCCGGTACCCTCTGGCCTGACCTCCTGAGCTGAGGGGTTTGAGGACGATAAACCTGAGGGAAACATGAAAACAGCACTACTTAAAATGAACACAGTCCTGCTTGTGTGTCGGAGGAGTGTCTCCTCTAGCCCCAGGCCCGCGCTCGCAGTCTCTCTTGGTGGCTACAGCTAGGTGCTGTCAACTTATCACTGCCAGACACCACTCGATAGGCCCGGGCCTGTCTCGGTACTCCGGATAGCCCCACTTTCCGCTTGTTTATTGTCAAAAGAGAAGCGACCAAAGATGGCTTCACTTCCTCTCACAAGGCATTTCGGGTAGCGAGGCCCAAGAAGGCACCGGCGGCAGCTTTCACTCCCGCCTCCCGTCAATAGCACAACAGACCCTCCCACAATCAAAACGTGTCGTAAACGTTACAAGAATAAATAAATAATAATAAACAAAACGTGGTTTACACTAACCGGAAGGGCTAGCGACGAGGTCTTTCATAATGCCCGACCGTGCGGGCCTCATCCGTTGCCTTTCCCTCGCCGAGGCGCTAATTTGATTGGTCCCGGCAGGGAGTTCGGGGACTGGTAAGGAACGAGAACAGACACTTGGGAGGGGCGGGGACTGCATGGCGTCAGAGCGCCCTCCTGATTGGATAAGATGACTGGCGTGGGCCGTCCGCATGCATTCTTGTTACCGCCTTTTTCACCTGGCGAATGCTGGATTCTTGGTGCGTTTTCTCGTGTAAGTGCGCGGTTGTTTACCCAGCGTGCTCCGGCACTGCGAGAACTAGAATATTCCTTTTGATATTACGTCACTCCGGGAGCACGCGATCTGTTTCCAGCAGCATTCACAAGGCATTAGGCCAACAGCTATTACATGTATGTTAATAAAAGGACATTTATATCGTCTGTCTGTACATGGCAACTGGCGAGGCGTTTAAGTTGGGGCTAGAGATCTACACCCTGATATGGATGGCTTTAAAAGTAACGCTCCAGGGCTTACATCTCACTTTCACCTTTGCTGACGTTTTAAGGAGTACCGTCTCAGGTGTACACCGCTCACAGTAACACGTGATTGGATCAATGGAAGCAAGAAATTGGAGGAAACTTCCCTCCTGTACTTTGTTAAATCCCATTAAGTGTTTCTATCACAGCCCCTCTCTCTTCTCTCCTCCAGTCTATACATATTGAGATCCCTTCGTCTTCCCTGATTATTTAATGGAATGTGATACTGGCAGCCCCCATCTGGTTATAAGGGGAGATGTATACATCAGGCCCAATGGTAGATGTAATGTTCTTTTTTATATATTTACTTGATCTCATCTCTTTTTTAACATTTTGAGGTATTTGTAATTTGATTAGTTTAAAAACCGGGACAGACGAAGGGGATCCTTGTAATTAGCGTTCCTGGGAATCTTGTAATTACGATAACACCGACACTTCTAAAATTGATTCATTCCTTCATAAGTATTCTCTGTATGACAGATGGTACTTCCTATTGTCCCGTTACTGCGCCAGAGCCTATGCAGATCCTATGTATGAATATGATGTCATCATCCAGTGCTACCCTACAAACCCTTGTTTTTGGTCCAACACCGGCAGGTAATTAAATTGCAATTGATCTCTGTATAAAGACCCTTTGGGATATATTGTTTTGGGAGCTATCAGGCCGCACCGCCATGTGGGAGCATTGCTGTAGTGTGGGTGCCCACCTTTGACCTATATTTACATGCAGATGCTACACTAGCTATCCCGAAACGTTTATGTAGAGAAAGAACCACTATCTCGAGCTGTCACACATTCGCCTCCATAGCAACAGTCTTTTTCCAGTGCTCGTTTCACACTTTCTTCTGCCAGGAGTAGGTAATCATTTCCGCCCTGTGTACACGTCACGTCCTCCAAGACGCAATGAGTGTGTCAGCGAGCCAACCGGCGTGCGTGGAGGGCTGATCCGGACCGTGACCCGGATGTAAACGTCTTTCCTCATCATCTAAGACCATAGAAGCCTGTGTGCCCAGTGAGAGCATCAGCATGTTCAAGAAGTGAGTGTTTACAGTCATTCCTTTTTATTTTAGTAGAAATAAATAATAGCACGTGGATTTATGTGTGAAGAGTGCTTCACCTGCCAAGCCGTGACCCATGCACACATATACGTACGTACGTACATACATACATACATACATACATACATACATACATACATGAATTCATTGCATAGTATGTAGGACACTGTGTGATTTTGTGGTTAGAACGCTTGTCTAATGGTAATAGCAGCGATCACCGTAAAACCAAACTGTGTTTCTAGAATTGACATTTATTTTTTTTCTATGCCTTCACTTGTATAATAATACACTGAATTGAGACAATACCTCCCTTTGTTCCCCCGAAAAGAGAATCCTGGTGACCTAAAAAGAATATTTATCCATCTCCTTCTGCGCGGTATTCGTAACACTTGTTCATGCTATTTTCAGTTCTGTATGTTTATTTTAGCGTTATTGCCAAGCTGCCATGTATGGAAAATGCGGTCTCTCTATAAATAAAATGTTGTTTTCTCAGAGAATGCAATGTGTCAAAATCCTGTCCTTCACAGCATTTGAGTTATACTGGCTAAAATGTAAAATGTGTGCTATCTTTAAACTCTGACATCAAAACTGCCTTCCAAGGGGGGGGGGGTTGGAATGATCTTGTAAAAAAGTATATATACTAGCGCACCAATATTTGTTTCCTGTTTTACGTCAAATGAACGCATTTTCCTGGCCTCGACAATTTTTTTTTTAAAGCTGTCTTGCTTTGGAACTGCAGATTATTGTTGGGAATTTGAATTGAACTACCTTCTTTTTTTATCTTTTCATTCAGATTTGATGAGAAAGAGAATGTATCCAACTGTATACAGCTGAAGACTTCTGTGATAAAAGGCATAAAAAATCAGCTGACTGATCAGTTTCCAGGCATAGATCAATGGCTGAACCAGATAATGCCAAAAAAGGACCCTGTTAAAATAGTCAGATGGTAAGTACCAAGGGACATACCGCGTCAAGTGTTCAAGATAAGGGGTTTAAATACTGTAATGAGTGAACTCGGGTGCAGGGGGGTGGGTTGGGGTTTAAACTATCAGCCTAAGTCGGGCAGCCCCGCCATCCCTCCCTCCATGCTGCTGTCCTTACTGCAGAGGGCCAGGATATGATGTCATTTTAAGGACACATGGGGCTGTGCGTAAGCGAACTGTGGAGGCTATGCTGACTCAACAATGTTAGTGGGCCAATTGGGGAGATCAGTAATTTCCCTTTTATCTGGCCCACTCAGCAGTGATGCTCCCCCCAGCATTGGCAAGGTACAAGTGAATCTGCTACTGTGTCATACTGATGGTCGAGTAACTTTTGCCTGAGGTCATGCCCTCGCCCTGTCTTTGTTTTTGGGTACAGGGCACCTTCTACAAATAGCTTAATAGTAAACTGTCTGCTACTTATTGGTTTACAGTTTCATATTCTGATTGAAACGGTAAATTGTATTTATGGTCGCCAATTCTGTAATGCAGGGAAATACAGACTAAATGAAGTCGGGTTACGAGAAAATGTACCACTATATGGTACGTTGCACCACCTTGCCCTATTTATTTCTACAGTAATCTGACTTTTTTTTTTCTTTTCTACTTGTTTCTGACCTTTTACAGCCATGAACACATAGAAATTTTAACTGTAAATGGAGAGCTGTTATTCTTCAGACAGAGGGAAGGGCCTTTCTACCCAACATTACGATTACTTCATAAGTGTAAGTTTTGATGAAACTTTGATGGTAACTGAAAAAAGTAAAGTGTATCCAATGTTTTCATAGCCAACAGGACTAGAGTAGCAAACCATGCAAGTTGAAGCAATATGTCTGTCTTAAATGGTTGATTCATTAGCCCTAAATGGATATTGCTAAAGTGTGATGGATTATAAATCCCTTTATAAAAAGGAGATAACATGTAGGAATATAAATACTCTGATCTTAAGCAGTGCATATTCAAAGTTTGGGGTTTCATTTAATACAAACTGCGTGTTTTGGATAGCTGTTGGATTTATTTATTTTTTTAACCACATTCAGTCTTCAGAATTGTTCCCAGTAGCCATCTTATATATATATATATGTGTGTGTCTGCTACCACTGATGGCTATTCATTTCTGTGTATTAAAATCTTGTATATAATCTGGTAACAAACACAATACTTTTCGTTACAGACCCATTCATACTTCCACATCAGCAGGTAGATAAAGGAGCTATAAAATTTGTCCTCAGCGGAGCCAACATCATGTGCCCGGGTCTGACATCTCCCGGAGCTAAGCTATACCCAGCAGCAGCGGACACTGTTGTTGTATCCTTTATTTACATTTGCATATGTTATTGTGTCTGTATGTATAGAACACTTGATTTTATTAGAAGCATCCCATACAAACTGGATTTTCAAAAATATTGTTTTCCATTTTAAAACCGTTCTGTTTTTTAAATAGTACAATATTTTTAGACAGTTGCATAGTTGTCATGTGCTCTAGGTCTGTTCTTTTAGCCCGAGCTACTGTCATGCCCTGTGCTTATTACCTAGCCGGACTCTCTGACTAATGTCAAAGTCTATAGCGAAAAGACTAAAGTAGGACTTCATTAGTCTTGCCATAAAGAATCAGCTTAGTGTGGCGTTTGGGTAAGGAAAGCCACCCAAAATATTACAACTGACAACAATGGCCTCCTCCTGGTCAGCAGATCACTGTATAAAGTGCTGTATCTGTCTTTAAGTACGTTGATAAATCGTTTCATAAAGATCCTTAATGATATAAATTAGTTGAAATAACATTTCAATTGAGATCACACTGCCAAATGTACCCAGGGATAGTGCTGTTGTTGTGCTTGTGACACTTGTGTGTTTGTCCATTTACAAAACGGATCCAGAGGGACGGGGAGAATGATATAGTACGCTTCATTGGTATGGTGTCCTTCAAATGTCTATATCAGGGATCTCCAAACTCAGCCCTCCAGCTGCTGCAGGACTACATCTCCCATAATGCTCCTTCAGCTAAGGGGCTGGCTGAGGAGTATGGGAGATGTAGTCCTGCAGCAGCTGGAGGGCCGAGTTTGGAGATCCCTGGTCTATATGACAAAAATGTCTCCCTACAAATGCAGCAGAGGGTACCTGAATATTCTGCATGCGTGGATATTGGGAACATATATATCTGTATATTCAGACAGGTTGTGGGGTCCCGGTTAGCCCTACATAGTATATTTTATAGCACTAGAATGCAGAGAAGAGGAAAGTCTGGATTTTCATTATATATATATATATATATAGTGTGTGCACAGGCACTTGTTCTGGGCACCATACTTCACAAGGCCTTTGGTGGAAACAAATTTCCTTAAACCAGGAGAATATAGGTAATGGTGCTTAAAGTGTTTGTAAAATAGTGAATCTTAATTTCTACTAAAAAGAAATCCGGTGTTTTTATCTGGTTTATATTCCTAAACTGCTACGACTAGGCGATAATGGCAGAGGGAAAGCAACATGCTCTCTGTGTTGGAGTCATGAAGATGTCTGCAGATGATATGTAAGTTTCACAGCCTTCTATTAATCTGCTTTTATGCAGCGATATATTTTTGCATTTTGTGCCATATAAAGGAGTAAGGAGGGAATTATAATTGTCACCATAGGACTGCTCCAGTTGAGGTTTTATTAATATACTGCATTTTTATTGGTTGTGTATAAGTTTAAGGTCTAGTGTGAAACGATAAAAAAAAAATGGGGCACTTTAGCAAGCTGGTTTATTTTTGTCATTTTGCTCTAGAATTGCAATTAAATGTCAACCGCACCATTTCCCTGCACGTGGTATATCACACACTTTGTAGCAAGGAAGCACTTTTGGGTAGCAACGCTCAGTTGTCTTTTAAATGGGGACTGATAGATATACATTGTGACAATTTCATTAAAATTGCAAACCTTGTCAGGATGTATATTTTTCCTTTTTGTTTATTTTATTATACATTTTCTGCAAATTGCCTGCTTGTTTCTCCCATCATTCAAAAAAGTAACATAATTCGATAACAACAAAACTTTTACAGCGAACGTCTAGATTCTAAACTATTTATAAACCTAGGAGAGCCTAGATTACATGTTTAATTTATTTTTTAGTTAGGCTGACTTTGATCTTCAGTTTATTATGCAGTGAGACCCTTTGTGTAAATATTTCACTGGATGGGAGATTAATTTTAGTCTCTCGCTGTTAGGGACTTGCAGCTGAGTAGGGAGATGGATTGTCAGCTTTAGGGTCATTTAGGCTGTCCTAGACTAATAGGTAGTTTCTTATCCAGAATTTCACTATAAAAACTGTACATCCGCTACGTCATATTTAGTTTTATTTTATAGTCCCTTGTGAGTGGGCATTATCTCCCCTCTGTTTTTTAATTTAATATTATAGTATAATAATTTTATATATTAACTGTAAAATATATATTTTTTAACCTGTATTATATAGTTTTTTACATGTTATATAAGTTAATTTTTAAATCTTCAGAACATTTGGATTTCTTCCTTCATTGTCTACTTGCCAAGCTATCTTATTCTTGCCAGTCC
This sequence comes from Spea multiplicata, assembly GCA_009364415.1. Lineage (NCBI taxonomy): Eukaryota > Metazoa > Chordata > Amphibia > Anura > Pelobatidae > Spea > Spea multiplicata. Next base: position 6,572,059 of record VKOC01000008.1, on the reverse strand, counting down.
ATCATCCTATACGGAGCCTTAACGTTTATTGAATCATGTCCCTTAATTTAGAGATGAGTCGTGATTGGCTCTGCCCATATAACATAAGCTCCATGACATAGTGGCTCACCACGTGCAGATTACACCCCACAGTCATCTGTTAAGCCTATAAGAAAAATAAGCGCAACGTGCAGCATCTACATTGGAGTTCTTCAGCTTTCCAACCATTTTCTTCTTTTAAAACTAGCATTAAACAAGTAAGAATATCCCCAAAAGTGTAGATAATACATTTTCCAGTGAGTACTTGGCCATGTGGTGGCGCCACGCCAAAAAGAAAAAATAAGTCACATGGTTGAGAAATCCGAGCCACACACATAAGAGTACTCGGGATAATGTGGAGTATTACGTTACTTGTCCCGCTTGCCTGCATATACTTGAGGTCTTGCTGTGTTTCTCAGCGTGGGGGTCCCGGGTAATCTCACCTATAGAGCCAGTTCATTGAGCGTGTGGTAGACATCTGAAGTGCCGCTGCCAGGGAAGCGTCCGTGTATTACAGCCTTTTCGTGGTCACTCGTTCCTACGCGTGTAGGGATAATGAGGATGCTTCCTAGATGGCTCTGAGTGTTTAGAGAGGATATAAAACTGGGGGGGACAGGTAGAGCTCCTGCTACAGCACCGAACGTGCAGAGTGCAGCCCTTCAGCAAAGTATTTAGATACCGAGTCACCTGCTCCAAGATCCACCGACATTTTAAGTCCGATTGCCCCCAAGGACAGAATTAAAGGCCACATTGATTCCCTGCAAGGTAGCGTGCAACCATCGCTGTGAACCGTTTTCCATGACTGATATTTTTTTTCTTTAAATACCTTAATCCAGCAACAGACGATTACGGTGTTCTATGTTTTTCTTTCTTTAACAGTGAAAAGGTCAACAAAGGAATCGGCATAGAAAATATTCACTATTTAAATGATGGTTTGTGGCACATGAAGACTTACAAGTGAAGCACTTGAAGGCGGTGTGGATTGCGTGGAAATATTTGTGACTGAATGTGAAACACTTTTTGTGCTGTATTTCTGCTTAATAAAGTAAATACACCATAAGGAGCTCGTTCATGGCATATTTTATGCTACTGATGCCCTGCGTTGGCGAATGACATGGGCATTGGGTCAGGCAGGGTGATGTCCCTTTACGTTACACTGACAGATGGGAACCCTGGACCGTTTTTCAATAGGGAATTTGTTGGCATCTTAGGATATGGAGTCTGTGCCACAATTACTCTGTACGACCATTGGTTTAACCCATTAAAGATGATGCATCTTGAGCCCTTACATGCACGGGCTTTGCCGTGAAGGGGTTAATTGTTTTGGAGATATGATGTTCACCTCTGTGGCATCTCAGACCACAAAGGCTGCCTGATCCAATCTTTAATCTGCGGCTTGACAATAGTCAAGATAATATTATGGGTAGGAAGAATTATGCTCATCCTGATAAATTGTACAATAAATGTGGTTGATACACACAGACAAAGGATAGTTATGATGGCTTCTCCCATGGCATACATGTAAGGTGAGTATATATAATATATATATATATATATATAACAACCTATTTACATCTGTAAACAGATCAGCTTTAACAATAATATCTGTATGGATTAGTGGTGTTCATCCAGTCCTATCAAAGGATAGAGGATACGTTTCTCATTAGCAAATGAATATATGCATTGCGGTCACTGGTGTCTTCACACCCTTTCCAGGGTTCAAAGTTCAACTGCAGAAGAATGAGAAGGACAAAGAAACACTGATAATATAAAATAGGATTTTATTCATAGAGTTTTCGTATTTCAAATTTCCCCGATTTTACAAAGTTACAAATATTTATTTTACAACAAATGCTGTTAAGTTTCCACAAACCAACCGAAAGAAAAAAAATAGAAAATTTATATATAATATAACCCGATAGAGCCCCCAAATCTTAATTTGACAGACATGTATATCACACACAGATATTGATCACTGGCCCTAAAGAACAGGTTTACAAAGCTGGTTGTTTGCTTTCACCAACAGTTAAAAGGCTTCTTGCCCTGCTGGAGAGGCGTTGGAACCCTCAGATACCGAATGCAACCCACAAATATAAGCTTTATTAGTTTTTAAATCCAGTTCTGTCCTATAATTGGAAAACAATTTTAAACAAACAAAATTAAACTCCAGCTATAAATGATGGGCTATTTTGCACAAACATAAGAATTTCCTGGTTAACCCCTTAATGACAAAATGCATTGTTTTCAATGGATTTAGGGAGTAACTCATTTGTCTGGTACAAAACTATATAAAATGTCCTTGCGAAACAAAGCTTTACATGGTGGTCATCTTACCCTTAATATTCAGCTTTTACATATATGCCGGTATAATATAAATTTGTATGTATGTATATATATATACATACATACCTACCTGTTTTTCTTGTTCCTCAGGCAAATAGATCTATACCCTCTGTATTTCCAACTAAATTATTTTCTGACCTCATGTGCCCATAAAAGATAATTAGTCTGGGGCAATACACATCGATTAATGACAGTTTACCACCTAGAGGGAAGTTAGATTTCTTCTACCATCTGTTAGCAAACAAGGGCTTAAAAATGATGCTGCACTATTAGAACTATTTCAGCAATGACACTTTGTAAGAGACAGAAGGAAATGAACTATGATCTCACCGAGTAGTACTGAATACATAGCAGCTAACCCCTTTAAGGACAACAGGTCCTTCAACCCATTAATGACAATGCATTTTGAGCTTGTACAAGTGAAGTGGTTAATACAATGGTGCTCTTACCTATACTAAAGTAGGTGTTGTAACTCACCAATGTGACGGGACTTCATAGACAATTGGGTAGGATGGGGTGTACTCTTCTTAAACTATGATAAAACTCCATCAACTTGTAGACCTCACGACTTTCATGGGGGGGGGCATTTCCCTTAAAGTGACTGCTGGAGGAAGTTCTATGATGCTGCTCGATTACACTGCTCAAGAAGCCTCAACCAGCTTGATGATGATGGAAGTTGGACTACAGAACTTTAAGGAAGGTGTGGTGCTTATGCCATGCCAACAAACAGGTCTTGCCAAACAAGGACCTATCTGCATTTACATAGGCCGACCACCCATGGAAGGTAAGGGCAGTGATGCTTTATACAGCTCCTCAGTACCATGCTCACCGTTGCCTCCAGTTTCATCACAAATGAAGCTTAATGCTATTAACGATATAATGCTTTAAAGGCAAACATTTACAGTGCTAACATATCTTCTTTTGGGAGCGACTGCATTGGAACACAGATAAGTCTTACTTATGGGCATAACGTAAACCGCTGGGTTAGCCAGTATTATTAGAGGATATTTTTCTGAGCCAGGAAATTATACACCCACAGAAACCAATGGAAAATTCCCTTAAAAAACAGATTCTAGCAGTAAATTAAAAGCCATTACCAAAGGTAACGATAAATAACAGAAATTAAATAAATCTTGGCAGCGGAAATTTGCTGTCCCATGGGCACTTACAGGGTTAACATAACTTACATTTCTTAATTATTAAATTTCTCCATTGTTGCTGAAAGGTGTTCTCGATCTTAGCGAGGCAATGATGTCAAGTAATACTAGGTATCTGTGGGTGAATACAACGTAATTAACGCAACTAGTAACATAGCACGATGGAACGGCGCCTACGGCAATCTGGCAATAAGAGCGGGCATGTTTAAATCTCCCACAGGGAGTACTCCAGAAAGTCTCCCATTCATAAACAATCACCCACAGCTTACAAATTTATAAAAATAGACTTTGAGTGCAAAAAATGTAAAACTCTGTATAATTACAAGCCAACAAGTATTTTGCCAGTCTGCACAATTGAAAGAGAAATCAAATAAAGGAAATTAAAACCCTGTGCTGTTCACAAACGTCTTTTTGGAAGCTGGTATGTAAACTGGCAAGACACGCTACTGTCGGAAACATCCTTTGAATTAAGAAATCTTGACACACGAAAAAACCCAATACATTATAAAAATCACCAATGTTCTCACTATGGAGGTGCACTTATAATTTAGGAAGGGGTAAACAATATCAAGTTCCTCAGCTGCTATTAAACTACTGTTCCCACAATCCTCTGCTCTAACTGGCAGAGAGGACTGCTGGAGCTGTAGTTCAACAGCGGCTAATGTGTCACAGGCTGGCAAACTCTTGATTACAGTAAAATCTTCCTATAGACCGGTGTCTTCCGGTTGTTTGAGGAGATGAAGCCAGTAGCTGTTTCTGCTCCGCGAACTTCAGTCGTTATTGGAGTCCGCCGGTGGCATGAATATTAAAGCATCGTTAAAGCTGTGTCCATAAGCTCTTAATCTGTACACTCCATACATCATAACCTGCATATGGTTAGGCGATAGGCCACTGAAAGTGATAGCCATGTCTGAGCAACAGCCCTCCACCACTTTCTGCGGATCACTGGCCATCGACTCCTTAATAAGTGTACCCACTGATTTTGTGTTGAAGACGTCTTTTCCCTCAGAGTCTTCTGCGTTTTCAGCCATCACTCCTTTGTATTTCAGGCACATGGCCAACTGCTTGTCTTCGGAAACTTTCCATATGACACCTCCCGTCTCTGGACACTTTTCGGGCTCATTAAAAATAGAAATGAGCCTGTTTAGGGACTCTATACTCAGGACAATTCCCCCCGCAAAGTCCACGTAGTCCAAGTCTCCCGACTTTACAGTGTGACCGATATAGAAAGGCTCAGAAGGATCTTTTTTTAGCAAAAAGTATTTTAGATTTTCGATCACAGCAAATGTGTTTGGTTGACTTATGAAAAACCAGTTGTACTCGTTCTTGTGGTTATTATATGCCGTTTGGACTGCTTTTCTCATCATTGTCCACATGTCATTTGTGTTGACGGAGATCGATTCAAACACTTTCATGTGCTCTGAGCTATAAAAGTCAGCTTTGTCACAATGCTTGCTCCAGGTGTCCCTCACTGCGGCCCAAAGGCTGAGGTCCTTTGGTTTTACAAGGATAATACAATAGACACGTACGCTACGGCTCATCTCCATTCGTTCGGTGCCAGAAAGTTTCCGAACCTCCTCTTTGTCTGGAGCTTGAACATGATGATGTTCGTGGGGGGCAGCTGGTTCATGTCCAACCCTCATTTGTCCTATAAGGGTAACGACAACACAAAACGCCCCCCCTATCAAAATTCCTCGAACAAACGAACTTCCTTCTGAAAGCATCTTTCCTAAAATGCAAATGAAAGAGGAATTAGAAAAAATGACTGCTGCACATGCAATAAAATCTCTAAAATACTGAAAAGGTAAGACACAGCGAACCTCACTAACAGAATACAAAATTAAAGGGGAGTTTATCAACAGAAATACCATATGACTTGAACACAGATTGACCCTGTCAAAGTCAGATGTGTCTTGACCTAAAACGCTGTGACTGGCCAATAATAGACCACATGCAAGTTATATGACCAATAGCAAAAATGTATCTCGTACTCGGTCTACAATGGCAATTAACTCATTTTGAAGACTATGAATTGCTTCTTATATTTTAGAGAGGGGGGAGAGAGAGCAATAGGGAAGGTGAGACAGACAGAGAGGGAAGGCGAGACGAGGCGAGAGAGAGGGAAGGCGAGACGAGGCGAGAGAGAGGGAAGGCGAGACGAGGCGAGAGAGAGGGAAGGCG
>VKOC01000008.1:6443527-6532818 GCA_009364415.1 Spea multiplicata | reverse complement strand
TTAAACGCCAACCAGACTTCCGGCGCGTTTGGCCACTTTCCCCGCAGGGCACCAAGCAACCACCACCAATCCCAACCAGTCACCCCAAAACTCCCAGTGTAAAACACGCTGCCACCACCAAGAACTTTAAAACCGGGCGTCTTAGGTTACCCAAAAACAATCAGACTGAGATAACTACACAATCCCCAAACTGATATCTATATAGTTAACTGCTTAGTAACGTGACATATCTATATGTATACAAAAGGCTATCTCTTGGGCTGAATTCGATTAGAGAACAAAGACAGAACTGATTAAAAATGTTTAATCTGAGTAAAAATGGGTCACAGTGCTGTTACATAAAAATGCATATAAAAAGAGACATAGACTTAGATAGTACAAGTACAAAACAGTATAAAAATAAAAGGGATAAAACAGAGTATCATACCACACTTCCTTGGAGCCTTGATGTTGTCTCTCTGATGGTAAAAATAGGCTCTCTCCCATTACCAATTGCCCACCTTTTTATCCCCCCTCCCAAGACCACCCTTTTCCTGTTACCTGAGCAAGGGGATGGGAGTAGGGGGTTCAGAACTATGACCTTCTGAAGGCGGGGTTATATCTTCTCAACTTTGGTCTGGGATCCCAAAATATGTAATATGACGCCGGCCGAGCTTGGCATAATTATGACACCAGGATCATCATAATTCTCTGGTCCTAGTGATCATTTTCATACCAAACTCCACACCTGTATCAGTTGGCACAAGGACACATTCGCATAACACTCGCTATGGACATGCCTGCATGGGGTGTTTGGTCTCCCTGAAACCAGCACATCACAGCCATAATGATGCCATGTATGGTGGGGCCCAAAAGTTATGTACTCATCATATTTTGGACATTATGCATTTAATAATTTTACCCTGTGACCCTTGATACCCTGTCTCCACTCCCCAGGGAGATGTTGCCAGGATGTCTGGCCTTCCACTCTTCCACAGGCATTCCTTCCTGTCCCAGGTGACAATACCCAGCATGGGGTAATCAAGTTTTATTTTGGGTTCTGGCTCCAAAAGAAGAGGTGTGAACAAATGTTACTGGACTCAAATCCCTTAACCCATTCAGTGCCAAGCCCCAGTTACTCATGCCATGGCATGACAGCAGTCATGGTTGATGGGGTGTTAAGGGTTAATTTTAGGGGCAGTCATGGTTGATGGGGTGTTTAGGGTTAATTTAATGGTGAGGGTTAATTTAATGATTTTAATAAAGTTAGCTTAAGGTGCAGTTGCAGGTAAAGGGGAATGTAAATCCTGGGGGCAGTGATTATTAATGTATTATTTATAACAGTATGGTGATATTCTCTGAATGATTAGAATGCCAATGAAGGCAGAGATTCGTTCAAAGATCCGGATCTTACAATGATCCGGATCTTACAATGATCCGGATCTTACAATGATCCGGATCTTACAGTGATCCGGATCACTGTAAGATTCGGATCCCTGTAAGATCCGAATCTTTGAACGACTCTCTGCCTTCATTGACATCACTGGAGGCAGGGGGGAGGATTCAGAATGAAAGGGGCGGGGCCAATCGTTAGTGTGCCTGGACGGAGTTACTGGAAAACAGTAACTCCGTGCAGACACACTGAGTGATCCGAAGATCCGGATCATGAATCGGATCATTTCAGTGAACGAATCGAAATGATCCGATTCATTTTAATGATCCGAACTTCCCATCACTAGTGTGAACAGGGGAGGAGCTCCCAGCCGTCAGATCCCAGCCAACACACTCATCTCCCTCCCCAGTGACTGACACGAGCTGTGCATTAGTTTACCTCTATGGACAAGTTATGGCAGCTTCTATTGCATACACATGCTTCCTCCATATGCCCTATCTCTTGTCAGCTTTTTCTCTGCAGCTACACACACTCCTGTCCGTTCCTCCTATGTAGCTTTACATTCTCTCACACACTGATTCTCTCCCCTCCCTTTTCTAGCTCCCCCTCCCATCTCTTCTGTCAATTTGTCATTTCAAATGGATTTGGCATTTTTTCCAAATATTATATTTTTCAGTTCCATGCAAAACAATTGGAGGAGGCTGCTTGGATGAAGATGAGTCGATAGAATCCAAATCTGTAGAGGTTGTTGGTCATTCATTTGGCTTGATTGGGATAATGGCTATTGATTTTTACAGGGGGATGGAGTGACAATTCCCCTCCAGTTTCACTAGAGTGTAACTCTTATCTGCCCACTTACAAAGAGTCACCTGCAGCTTAATTTCCAAACAAGGTTGTTTACAAGTGAGGCCGAGGAATTTATAGGGCTACCTCACATGTGCCTCATATAAAAATATGAAGTTTATTGGAAAATAATAATAACAAAGCCAATGGAAAGAAGTCTCACATGTTTCAATTGGACTTCCAGGGGTATTCATCAGTTGGAGTATGGAGAGGCATTAATTGCTCACACTTCGTTCTTCATTGTCATGTTTTGTGGCTGGGATGTGTGTTTATGGGCAGGTATTTGCAAGAGTAGTGTATTCTGACAGTCTATATGCATTATTGTTACTGTTTTGGGCCTAAAGGGTAGAGAATGAATAATGGGTGCACCGGAGCCAGCCTGAGACCCGAGACTCACTATGGGTTCAATCTGGTTGCTGGGGTAAGGCTGAGAATGCCACCTGGGTGCTGGGCAAGTCCTGTGGATGCAATCTGGGTTCTGGGGCAAGTCTTATGTGTGCAATCTGCGTGCTGAGGCCAGTCCTATGTGTGTAATCTGGGTGCTGGGGCCAGTCCTATGTGTGTAATCTGGGTGCCATGGCCCTGCCCCAATGGTGGTATACAAGGGGGGAAGCCAAAGTGGCAGCAAAATTAGCTTTTGGCTAAGGTCACAAAAACCTTGCCCCAGCCCTGTGTATCATGTGTGTATGCTGTTTATAATTCCGTTGACCATATCCATGTAGGGCTGATAGAATTTGCTGTCAACCTCTATTATTTCCACTTGCAATGTCAGTTAGTCTTCATTCAAGAATTGAAAGCGCAAGCTGCCTAAGCACCATGCTAATTGTCCATTGCTGGACATTAGTTATATAACAGGGGTCACTAAAAGGTCAGGAAAGTCAAGGCATAAAGTTTTGGCGGGCTAGGTTAGCTAAATCGAATTCTAGGTTGCTGGGCAGGCAGTTTATTTAGCGCAGCTGATTGGTTAATCAGCTGTGCTGCAGCACGAGCGTTTGAGTGGGCGTTCTGTGCGGCGGGAAAAATAAGCACAGCTGATTGGTGCAGTCAGCTGTGCTCACGGCGCGAGTCAACTCTAAAATAAATAAATAAGCTGCGCGCAGGGAGATTAAATTCACCTCAAGAGAAATCTTCAAGGAGCTGTTGCTGAGCGAGCGTAACACCCACCCTCCCTTTTGTGTTTAAATGTAAGATATGTAATATGTTATATTGTCGTAGTTTTATAAGGGGTAAAGGTCGCCTCTGTGTTGAGGTGGACAGAGGCTTGGTGTTACACAATCTGGCTGAGAAAGGGGCGGATTGTATTTGGTGTATTATATATAAAAAGTTATTTGGTTATTACATTAAATGGTTTGGTTGTTAATGCCTCTTATACCCTTTTAAATAAAGCTACGGCTAATTTTATCCAATTTACAATTCTGTGTCTGTGGTTATTTTTATTGATTTGTTAGGGGTTAATATGTACATGCAATGGACAAATCAATACACAGCTTTTTAGGTTTTAAAATACATTTTTATTTAAAACTGTAATGTTATTGTAACAAAGCATAATAACTTTACAATTGTACACTGCACAAAGATGATCACGATAGAAGCATTTTTAAATAATCTTAAAACTTAAAATATTTAAATAACATATGAGTGTTTTTAAAAGAAATAACAATATCAATACCTGGGGTTGGAGAATGTTTTCCATATATTTGTATACATCTCATAACTAATATGTGTACTTTTTTAACATTATTAAAACGTTTTGGTAAAAAAGTTGGGAGCGTGGTTTTGAAAGTTCTGAAACTCATCTGTTCCAGCCACAAGAACGGTTGCTGGAAATGTTCTAGGACGTTCTGGGTCCTGCAAAAATGAAATATTCATATTAATCAGTAGCTGATTATGTAAACATGCAGAAAGAGTTAACTAATTCATGAGTGGCATAAAAACAATCTTCTTTTTTATATAGATTGTAGTAAAATCTATGAAACTGAGGAGTTATGCACATTTAATACACCATATTACAAGCTCTGATTTCTAACCTTAACAGGATATGCTGCGGTGGGAACATAACGGATCACAAATCCACATCTTCTCCTGTTGGACATGTTGGGTTCACTGGCATGAACAGTCAGTCCATCATGTATCTGCAAATGTTAAAAGGAAAATATTATTTTAAATACCGGTATACCCTTATATTTGAACTTGTATATTTGGATCCCCGGCTACTTTTATATATCTGCACATGTATATACACTTATAGACTGGTACTTATACATGATATTCTGTACCATTATCTAATTGTTCTACATAGTTGTGTTTTTTTTTATAGAAATCCCACTTTTTTTCTTGGCACATTACTGTTTCATTTAAATTTCACACAGGTAATTTACTTACAGACATTTGCCCAGCTTTAAGAGGACACTCAACCGCTTTGTCTGCATTCACCAAATGCTTTGGGATCTCCTGGTTTGCTGTCAGCATGTTTCCCGGTATCTCTGCAGTTTTGTGCTCAAAAATGCCTTGTTTGTGACTGCCTAAAAAATAGAGATTATTTATATTATTACATTGCTGTTTTGTAAGATTTGCTCCCATGATATGTATTTCCCACATGTATAGTACTTAGGATAGTGTAAATAATGTCTATTATTGTTTCATCTATAAATTGTGTAAGATGACTCTTCCTACTTTTTTATTACACTGTTTAAAAAGAAATATTTCATGTAATAGTTATAATATTTTGTCTGTAATTGTGGAAAATAAAAATGTCTCTTTCAAATATATTTCCTGAACATGTTTTAAATTGATTAAATTACATAACAGTATACCTGGAATTATTTGCAGTACTCCATTTTCTGTGTCCACATCATCAAATGCCAGCCACACGGAAGCCACTGGGCCACCTTCGAAACCCCAGTATCTGCATTACAAAGGGTAACCAAGTGTTAGGGGTACATTGGTGCAAATAACTTAGTAGTAACTTATTGTCAAATGCGTTGTGAACTAATTTGATTTGTTTCACTTACTTGATGTCCTGGTGCCAGGCTACATATGGTGCAGTGTCGCCTTTATGTGGGACATCAGATGAAGGATATTTACAGATAAACCTAGAGTCTAGGAGGATAACATTAGGTCCCAGCACTGCGGTGATTGCATGCAGTAAATTGGAATGGGAAGCCAATTTCATCACCCATTCATATTCCATGTGGATGTTGTGCAGGCTGTACTGAGCATAGTCCTTTCCTGTTACATACATTAAACAATTATATTTTAGAAATCCACACATTAGTAAAATATAATCATGAAGATACAATGTATATTTTTTCTAGTATCCTGTTCAATGCAATCAAAAGACATCATTATTTTAAACAACATGTTGCTGCTGTGGGTTATCACTCTCATCATTGGAACCATTGTGGTTAACTTACCAAATTTTTGTTCCAGTTTTTCATATTCTTTAGATGCAAGTTCCAGCTCATTCGTATCTAAAACATTGATTGATGTCAGGTAGCCATTGGCATCATATAGTTCTTTCATCTGGTTGGCATTCATCTTCATTGTTGATGAGTAAAGTTTCAGTTGGACTGAGACTCTTAGGAGTGTGTTGGTATTAAATGTACCTGCCTATGTTAATACCTATCTTATATACACCTCTCCACGCCTCTTGCAAGATTATTTTTAGTAAGCCGTCACTTTCTTCACTAAAATTATAATTTCTTCCTGGAGGTTTGAGTAAACGTTTTAGCCTGTTGGTACACAATATGACTAATCTACACTAGTAATGGCTATTTCCTTGTTTATATTGTGCTTTTAAGGCAAGTTCTTGGTGCTGGAAATTCCGTCATGATGTGGTAATCCAGGAAAGAAGAACATTCAAAAATGAAAGCCAGTCTTGTTTTGTGGTTTAATCTTTATATATTTTACAATGTCTTGTTTATCCTGAGTATTGTTAGGAATATAGGAGGGCACTGGGTAAGATAATGTATAGGGTTCATTGATTGTTTTAACAAATGTAAAGAGGAAACAATTCATACATGTGTTTTATTATTATTGTATCTGATATTTATATGTACAAGCAATTATGTTGAATTTTACATATTTCTTTTGTTTATTACATTTTATTCAGTTGTATATTTAATATAATTCCTATACATCAAAATACACTACTATTCTCAAGAGGAATCCCCACCTCTTCCCACCATTATTATTTTTCTGTATTTGTGTTTGAAGTGTTGCGAGGCCACTTTTTGTGTGTTGGGCAGCTGCTCCAATATATTTCACTTTACCCAAAGGTAAAGAAGGAAGCCCTTCCATCTATTTTGTTTATTTAACCCCTTAAGGACAATGAGCGGTCCCTAAACCCATTGAGAACAATGCATTTTGAGCCCGTACGGGCTTTGTCATTAAGGGGTTATTCAATGTATATGTGTGTTGACGCCAACATGTTATATAAGATAAATTACTGGTATGGGATAAAAATATTGTGTGGCTTTTCTCAACACATTTCTAGTTTTTGTATAATATAACAGTCAGTTTATGTGGTCTAACTGTAGCAATACAAAAGTTTAGTTTTAACCACCAGATGGACACTCTGACTAATGAACGTTTATGGAGGAAAGGATTGCCCTGAAGGATCAGCTCAATGTGGTGTTTGAGCAAGTCATATAGTACACACCTGACAACAATGGGAGTCTTTAGATCTCCAATAAAGGAAGCTTATTGTAGCAAAATTATTATTATTTATTGTTTTATATAGTGCCATCAAATTCCGTAGCGCTGTACAATGGGTAGACAGGACATAACAAGTAGCATGTAATATAACAAATTGACTAACAGAGACAACAGGTGAGGAGGTCCCTGCTCAAATGAGCTTACAATCTAGAGGAGTTTAGATTCTTCAAGATGGCCAAATAATCTATGGTCATTATTTGTGTGGAATATAATGTGTTTAATAAGTAAACTGTACATTGTATGTGCTTTTCAATAAAAGACAAAAAGTACCAATACTGGAAAATAAATTACCATTTGACACTTCATGACTTGTTAGCTGAGCAGACCAACATCCCTGATACATGCATGCACCTCATTACCTTTGTAATCAATCGCATTTACTATTACTGTTCTTATGAGGAACTGGATAGGGGGTGCCATGCAATTTGGGTCCATGCTTTCCCAAGGTTATCATAACCTTTATTCTTTGAGGGGTGATTGTCGTCACTTCCTGGTTAATGTGTGTTTTTTTATTTTTTTACATTTATTCTATACTATGATGGTTTTTTTTGGAATTAGCAACTTTCTGATTAAAGATTTTTTGAAAGTTGTAGTTAGTGAATTCGTTAGGTGGACCCGTGTGAGTTTGCAAATTCTAATTTTTTTGTCAACTAGCAGGCACCTGCAGTTTTGTGAATAGATCCCGGAGCTTTTGTGATTAAGAGGTTAAAAACGTAGATTCCTCTATTGTGCATTTTCTAAGCATCTTATAAAAGGCTAACCAATGATTTACTCAGCCTCCTGACACTCAGATGATTTTTTCAATTTCCTGAAACTTAAATAGAAACTGTAAAAAGAATTGTTGTACAATTCAGGTTTTTCCCCATTTATAATGCATTATACATTGCTGTAAATGTTTCAAGTTTGTAAAATGATATCACTAGTTATCTCTTCTGAATATATTAGCAACCTAATTAAATACGTCATTCCAATTGTTTATCACATCATACAAGGAAAAGAAAAAAACCCTTTTTGTAGTTGTAGATGAAGAATCAGTGAGTATTTTATAAAAAAAGATTATTTATAAGCTGAATAGCTCATATTAATTAATTTGAATAATGATAATCAGTGGCAGGAAAGCACCCCCATTGAACATATTTGGCTGAACACATCTCCTGCATGGAGAATCACTGGGGATGGGCAAAGAGGCTAATGCATATAGGGGGACACTACATAAATGTAAAGGGGCTTCCTAGCTATTATATGTATTTAGTTAAATACTGGAGTGTCCCTTTGTCTATTTTGTTAGTTAGGGAGACACCAATCTTGTTTCTCGTCTTGACTTGCCTGTTTCTCTTGAAACAAGCATTATAGATAAAAATTAAAATGTGCTTTTGAGACGCTAAATACATACGTAAAATAAATTCCTAGCTGCTATCCACTTAAGATGTTATAAAACAAAAACTGAATTGTTTTACTTCTAGTCAACATAACATAATAAATAATCTGCATTTATAAACGTAAATGCTCAAAGATAAGGTAACCTTTCTTTCACCATTTCTCACCTAACAGTTATTCTTCTCCAGATTAATTGGAGTTGTTCTCCAGATTAATGCAATGATTAAACATTCCACTGATATAGCTCTAAGGCACAATAATGGAATGCAAAAATATAGCAAGATGGGCTTTCCTAGGAGGAAATCATAACCTTCATTGTGTCACGTCTGATAATTAGGTGTGTATGTGCTATATCAAAGCACCCAATTATACGTAATTCAGTCTTTGCTTATGTAGTTTTTGTCCACAGTTCCTTGTTTATGTAATTTAACGTGATAGTTAAACATGAACCAAACTAGCCACTAAAAACTAATTTAAGCATAGTAAATATCTAGCTATAATATCTTGAATCATTATTAAATCATACACGAAAGTTTCAGCTACCAGATATACTTAACCTCTTAACGACCAATTGGCACATCATGGCACTAAACAAGCTTAGAAAGGGATCTAAGATCACTTTCTTCGCTTTAAGGGTGTAGCTAATAGGGCATAGTAGCAAACTGACGAAATGTCAAAATGAAGAGAAAAAAAGAGCACCTCCCAAATGTGGCCTTTTAACCTCCAAACAACCCGACAAACCCATGGGACCCAACAACAATTTGGGTGAAAAAAATAGAAAAAATTACTACCACAAAACTTGGGAAAGGCTAGTGGTAAGATTTTTGTATGGAAAGGGTTAAAATATCAACATTCAAAATAGCTTGGGGTGTCAAGTTTTAAAAAATATATGGTTTCATGGCGTGAATTTAATTGGCCGACTTCAATTAGGACAAATCAAAAGTCCAAGTTGAAAACTTGAATTGCTCATGTCTCAAATGTGGCCTTTTGGCTCCCAAATAACCTGACAAATCCATGCATGGGTGGTTTAGCTGTACTCAGGAGATGTTGCCAAACACATATCGGGGTGTTGTTTTGAAATGACATATTTCAGGAACTGTAAATTTATACATGAATTACAATTTATGTGAAAAAAGCACAAAATAAATTACTACCACGTTTGACAAAGGAAGGTAGTAGAATTAGTGCATGGAAAGGGTTAAAATACCAGCATTTGAAATACCTTGAGGTGTCTAGCTTTCAAAAATATATGGTTTGATGGGGTAAATTGAAGTGGCCGGCTTCAAAGATGTACCAAATAGCAGAATGGGGCAGAAAGAACAGCCCCGGAAGGAAAAAATTGGACAGAGGGGCCACATGAATGTAGTGTGGACGAGGTACCTATGGTCAAGCCTGTTTAAGGGGTTAAGGCATGACTAAGCGGAAATTTTGGCACTGAAAGTGTTAAGTATTGGTGGCACGTGCAGGGCCAGAAGGGAGGGGGTAATTACCCTCCCTGGGGGGTATATAAGGAAGGGTTGTGGCCTATAGGGGCAATCATTTTAAAGATAATTTTCCCACCCATCCCTCCCCTAATTTTGGCATTTTGCCGGTTACTCTGGTTTTTAAGCTGGTACGGTGCAGGAGTTAACCATCTAGGTATGGTTACTTGTGGTGCACAGAGGTATAAGTGCAGGACACTCCAGGGGCATTCGCCCCTGTGAATCGTATGGTCATGTGACTGCCGCGCTAGGGGACGCCGGCAGTTTCAGCAGGGATACAGGTGGTCACGCCCATACCAGCAGGTTACTTATTTGGTTATTAATTTGGTTATTAAGTGGTTATTAAATGGTTACAATTGGTTATGTTTGCTTTCATTTTACAATAAATTATTGATATATATTGTGTCAAATTGGTTGTGTTAATAATATTTGACACTTTGTAACGTATTAATAAAGGTTGAGTGTCGCGGTGCTGAAGTTATTTTAAGTCCGCACCGTGGACAAATAATTCCATATCTGATGTTTAATAAAATTTTGAAATAAAGAAGTGTCTCTTGTTTTATTTGTAAAAGAGGTACCGAAACTGGACGCTACTTCATTCATGACCAGATTTTATATAAATACTATAAATACTTGCAAAAAACAAAACAAACAGACATTAAAACAGTGCATATTTCTAAACTCAGGACAAATAGTAGAATCTATTTAGCCATTTTTAATTAGCTTTTGTAGATAAGTAAAATATGTTTCAAATAATAGTGAGAAGAGGTTTTTTTTTTTTAAAAAAAAAGAAAAAATATCACCACATTTTATTATTTTTAATTGCATTTTTATCAGAGCCTTTCCTTGTCCTGGAATGTAAGAATACAGCAGGACAGGATTTTCTAGATAGAAATAACACACTACATTGTGTCCTTTTGTCACAAGATTCCTAATGATTAAGTAAGTGATGTTTGGTCATTATGAGTAATGTGCTTCTCCCATTTTATTTTAAGGAATAGTTTCCTTAGTTTGAGTGACAGTAAAAGGTGTGGCAAACTGCTCACTAAATATTTGTTTGAGCATAATTACCGGTAATACCTAATAACAAACTTTAGGGAAAAAATCCCAGTGATGTCTCCAGTGAAATCCTCCCAAGGTAATGGACCATGAAAAAAGCACCAATATCTACTTTTATAATGTGAGGTTATCCAGCTATTTTATGTTTGAACATTTTTATTCATTGTCACACAGAGTATCACAAAATAAGCCTTTGAGGAGCAGGAGCAGAAATACAGGTCAATAAAATAGTCAAGTATGTGGTCCCAGTGACCTATGTCAGACCTCTTCCGCAGTTTAACAATACTCAAGACATTCGTAATATATAGTCTGTAGTGGTATCATGAAATAATATAAAGCCATACATTAAGTGTAATTGGCATCCTGCCTTTAGGATTCCATTGTCTATTACAGAGTGTAGAGTAGTTAGAATTGTGTATAGAGTGCCGTTAGGACACCCAGCGAGACAACGCAATATTTATATACGGTAAAACTCCAAAATTAAAAAATCCCTCTGGACTGGCCTCCCATCAGGAAACTTTGACTCCCCTCGTGGGGCATCCTAGCTGTCCAACATTCCCCTTCCTTCCCGCTCACCTACTCTTTTTTATCCAGCTATTTTCACATTGTGATGTTTTACTGTAAGCAGATAATGATTTTTAAAACAAAATCTAAATATATTTTTATTTATATGTTTAAAGGAGAATAAATTATATACCCTATTAAGTGGAATAAAAAAAAGATATATGTATTAATCCCTTAAGGACCAAGGTCATTTTACATTTCTTTCCACTTACTATGCATTTTTGGCACTTTTTGTCACCGCTCTCTCTCACTAGTTACACACAAATTACATATATATATATATATTATATTATATATATATTACATATATTGTTTTGGGGTTTTTTAGGTTAATCAAGCTTCTATATTCATCATCATGAGAGATAAAAAGAAATGGGAGAGATAGAAATTGGAGACATAAAGGGAAAGAATAGGAGAGATAAAGAGCAAAGGGAGAGCTTAGATAAATAGAAATGAAAGTGATAATGAAAAAGGGGAGGATAAGCATGACCTAAGTATCGTCAACTTCGGCCCCATTCCCCAATAAGACAAATAGACACCGTATGTAATCAAAATGCTTTATTTATTCGATTTTGGATAAATTTGGCCACAGTCAAAAATCAAGTATTCTCCCCAACCGTGATACTCATTATATCATATTTCTTAAACGTGTTGTGGTGTTTTTAAAACACCACACGTGTCTATTATAAATCATAATTACCCACAAATTTGGCTTAAAGCCAACCGTATAACACAGTAGATGTACAATGCTTGTAAGGGTGTAAGTACTCCACGTCACCTGTAGAGGCTGCCGGCGTCCAAAACCCAGCAGCCACACGTCAACCAACGTATCGCCTGAGCAACGCACCCAGGGAGTGTTCTGCACTTCCGCCCTTAGGCATGTGCACCACGAGTACAGCCATACCTTAGATAGTTGTCTCAAGCACCGAACCAGCCAACCACATTTGAACAATGACCATAACATAAACACCACACACAGCAATGGACAATAAATAAAAAAGAGGGAAGGGAGGGTGGGAATTTCACCTACTTAAAAACCTACAAGCTCATCTGTGAATAGGTTCCCAAATTTATTTATCTGATGACACCCAGTGCCCTCCCCTTCTTCCTGTTGCTGAATATTCAGAATGGGGGGCAAAAAGTTCACTCAAAGGCCAATCAGTCATAGAGGACGCATGTATGTAACAAACATTTAACCCCTTGTTAGGTCATGGGGTGCTCCTTGTTCACTGTGGGTTCAATATTTTGTTGAAAAGAAAGAAATCAAAACGTTGCTAATTTAGAAAAGGTTTTGCAAATATTTGTGTGTATATATATATATATATATATATATATATATATGGTAACCTGGTATCTTTCGCTTCTATTTTCTGTCTATGAAAGCACACACAGACACGTTTTGTCTTCAATCAGGCTTCATGATATTATTATTTAATGTTTTTTATAGTACTATCATATTTTGCAGTGTTGTACAATGGGTAAACAGGACATAACAAGTAGTACACATAACATAACAATTTGACTTAGAGAAATAAGAGTTAAGGAGGGCCCTGTTTAAACAAACTTGGGGTACACTAACTGAGAAGGAGAGGGGAGGGGTTACTGGAGGGAGTTATTGTAGAGGGAGATGTTTAAGGTACAATAAGAATGGAAAGCTGTGAACCAGGAGAGAGCAGTGTCACGGAGAACAAGATCATAAAGGGACACTTACTTTGACAAGCGCAACGCATCAAAGTTATGCTTGCACCTGGCGAAAACTTATCTGCCAGTGCATTTTTCAGTATTTGCGCAATCACTGGCTACATAAAAAGGTACATGTAAGACATCTTTTTATTGTTCTCTCAATGACGGCGAACCTACGGATTTCTGCCCCCGTTAACCCCTGCGATACTTCGTAGATAACAGGAGCGGTAATCAAATAGTCGCTTCTACGGACCTTTAACTGTTGGAGCAGGGAGACCAGTGGTCTCTGCCGGCCAAGTTGCTGGTCGCCAGCAGGAGCCTCCTCTGCCATCAACCAATGAAGTACAGGTGTTCTGAGTTTTAGCCATTACCCTTTAGCTATTTGAAATATTGGGAGTACAGTAGAATGAGAAGAGGTAGAATACATTGTAGGTTTTTAAAGATAATAAATTGTAGTACTTTTCCCAAATCAGTAAATGTAAATGGACATGACTTTGATATATATACATATACTATGTATATATATATTTTCTCTATTTATTTGCTATAGACTAGAACTCTCATCCAGGGGTGTAAACACACTTACACAAATTACACAGGTACACATTCATTCTAACACACACTCAGCCCACTTACATGCTCACACACAAACACCTACACATCCATACTCACACACAATTACACATCCACCCTCTCTTTTACACACACACACAGCCCCATCGCTATGACCACTGCTCTCATCACTCTTACTAAGGCAGCAGTATCGGAGAACTTCCATTGTGATGGGGAGTAGGGTATAGGCTATAGGCTGTAGTCCTCACTTGCTATTAAATTAAAAGAAACACAGGTGTGTAGTTTTTGCTTTTTTTTGTGATACAGATATCTTAATTTTACTAATATAGATTGTATGATGTGACAAGGTAATGTAAGAATAGTGTTGCCTGGACCAGGAAAACATTGGTGAAAATGTTACTAGAAGAGTGGAAGAGGAAATAAAGTAAGAGTAATATGTCATACTCTGTCTGTGGGTGTGACTTCACCTGGAATCTCCTGTATAAGCAGAGAGGTGACAGCATAGAGTTCACTCTTTGCCTAACCGTCTGTACAGCTATGACTGAATCCAGGAGAAGAGGAGAGTCGCTGCATTACAGCATCGGTATCCTGGCTATCAGTGCAGGTAGGCAGGCAGGGCAGCTCAGCACGCATTTTAACAAGGTAGCTAATAGCTTTCCAGATGTTGTTTGAGTATAACTCCCATGATTCTCAGCCAGCCAACCGATGAGCGAGAATTATGGGGCCTGTAATTCAGCTATGTGTTTACCTATTGGCTTTGCAACATGTAACCCTTATAACTAGCCCTTACCCAAAAAGGTTAACCCATTCAGTGGGGTGTTGAAGCTTTCCCATTTAAGTGATGCTTTTATGTTTGTATATGTTGACTGTTTTCTTGCACTGTAAATACTAACAAATATTATGTTTTAGGATCACTGCTGTTAGCTATCCATCACTACAGCACTATCTCAGCTGCCAATTTAATCCCCATCTCAGCACTTGGTATCCTGCTCATAATTTTAGCGGTTGTTTTGGTGTACGCAGGTATGTAAACGTGTAAACATTTTATTTTGTTAAAAATTGTTCTAAGCTGATAAAAGTGATGGTATGACTGCAATACAAATAGTGTTGTTTGTTTTATTTAACCATAGCACCAATAATAACTAATTTACTGATGCTAACAACTCTTTATAATATATAAATAAGTGCATCATATCTTCTCTCTCGTGATTCTAATATTTAACTCTTTAATGACCACTGGCAATGCGAGATCAAAGCCCTTGGGCCCCCTAGGCACCCAACACTCAGCCACACAAAAGGGCTTAACCAGACAGGCACCTGGCTTCCCTCCACCAATATGCCACACTAATGGATTACAGCAACTTCTAGATTATATAATACGGCACCAGGAGTTTGGGGTCCCTTTCTGTAAGCTTGCGAGCAGGGCTGTCTCCACCTAATGTATTGGTTTGTCTTTGTCAATTCTCGTCTTGTCATAACCCTTGAATATATGTATTGTATTAAGCGCTGTGTAAATTGTTGTCGCTATATAAATAAAAGATAATAATAATATAGAGAATAAATCTGCCTTGACCCCTGGAACACTATATAGCTAATATGTTATGTTCAGTGACATCACATTACTTATATTCATATGGTTTATTGTATCTCAATACTTGAATAACTAGTCCATCCTTATTTTAACTGTTCATACAATATATATATAAAAAAACATCAATGCGGGAAACTTTTATTTTGGTTGGCTATAAATCGCCAAGTCGTGATAAGATGACCTGTGAGAGAATCAAATTTTGAGTCCATCATATTACTTGGATCATATGTACTTTATTAACTCTGAAAACTTGCTTTTCACATTTAGGAATCAGGAAACATTATGGAAACATTTCATTATGTGTCACATTTTACTGGACTGTCTCAGCCTTGTGGTGCAGCTCAGGAGTTAACTTTATACTGGCAGGAAATGGCATCATCAACATCTCTGATATGAAGAATGCCATGGTTCCCGGGCTAGCAGCATTTACTTTAGGGCTTCTTATTATTGGAATTGTGGGGGTACTTCAAAATGAAGCTGTTGTTGCTTTAACGGCACTTGTGCTTTCTCTTTCATCTATTCATGAAATTGCATTGTTCTATAACAGCAGTGTTGGTACCTCAGCTATTGCCTGCAATTATCTTATTGTCACACTAATTGGGGTATATTTCTTCAGTGGTCGTGTTTTATATTTTCTCAGTAAAATGCGTATTAACCTACCTGGAACAGACTTGTCTAAACTAAAAGATAAGGACCAAGCTCCATCAAAATTTTCCAACAGAGCAGAATTTTCAGCCACTTGTCTCATTCTGAACATGGTAGCCTCTAGTGTTTTTGCTTGCAGACTACTGCTTGTTACAAATAACTTATTTATCGGACAAGTAGCATGGCTGTGGACTGCAGGCATTTACCAGACAGGCATATGCATTTTGTCATATCGTTCTTACAACATGCTTGATGCCACATCTTTTGCCTTTTTTTCAATTTTGAGGTTTTGTGAAGGATACTCCCTATTGCAGCTGTTCTTTGAGACAGGCGATTTAACTTTCCCTATTCCACTTTTTGTAGTTTTTGCCATCCTGTTTTTTACTGTATCGATATTTACAAGTATTAAAAATTTGCTGGATTCTGTATATTTACTCTTTTTTGTTGCATATTGCATTGCTTTGGCCTGTGCCCCCAATGCCTTTTTTCATGGAGGGTCACAAGGGGTGAATATTGCAATATATGTGGCATCCACAATTCTGGTACTTATTAAAATCTATAATTTAAATTCTTCCCCGCAAATTCCAACTGGTGAGGGAATCATCCAGAAAATGTTTATGAACAAAAACTCTTTCAAGCTTCGGCAAGGAAAAGATGTAGATGAACCTTTTCTTGGCTATTCAAAGTATATGGATGCTGAGGTACTTGCTTATGCATGTAGTGTCCTTGCAGCGTTTGCTATGATAGTGCCAGGTAATCCTGCAACACCTCTTGCTACTGTAGTCCTACCATGGATAGTAACAGCAGGAGGGCTTTATAATCTCATATGTGGATCTGTGGCTTTCTCACGTGGAAAGACTCTTGAGAGTAGTACATTTATTCTTTATGGCATCATGTGGGTTATATGGGGGATCACACGGTATGGTGGTCTTTATGGAATGAACAGAGGTTTCAACACTGCTGTAGGTATTATCTGTTTCATTCTCTTCAATACTTTCATTGTATTTACTACATTTTTTATCACAAAAGCATGGCTTGCTTATTCGCTTACCTTTCAACTTATTCTTATCAGTTTTCTTCTGGATTCTCTGAATGCCCTTCCTCTCGGCTATGACATTGCTGTCACCATTATTTTTGGCTTAGCTGGTTTCTACAGCTTCCTTGCTGCTCTATTTAACAGCGCCTTTGAAGGTTTCCAAATACCCGTTGGCAGCCCTTTTATAAAGATTAGTGGTTTTTCCAAACACAATTCCAAGTGCCCACATCTGATATCAACACGGACCAGTTCAGTGAGGCAAATTGCAGGTAAAGTCATGCAAAAGAACCGTATATTTTTCATAAATCTGTATATGTCTACTGAAAACATTTCTTTTTGTCTGTACGCATAATTAAATACAATTTAGCTTGGGTTAGGTGTTTAAGGTGATATACTTAATAAAGATTTAGTGTGTTTGTCTAGAAGATATAATATACAGGTATAAAACAAATTGTATAATTGTTTTGAAACACAAAGTAAAAAAAAGTGTGACAAGACTTTTCTTTACAGCAACAAAATCTTATCTGTACAATAGTCTGTATTGTAGTCTGTACAATAGTATTCATCTTATATATTGACTTTGTATTATTATTAAGTTATTTGGTACCCTGTTCTGTTATTTCAGATATAATGAAAAATGGAGGTATTTGTGGCATTCCAACGGATACAGTGTATGTTCTGGTGGCAGCCTGCAATCAACCTGCCGCAGTTGAGAAAGCATACAGGTATGTAATATGTAGTTACTGTATCCAGATACTTTTAAAGGGGAAGCCCCATGGCAACCACTTTTTTTTTACTTTGTTTCCAAACCATATTCACACAGAAAATGATAATATTTATTAGTACTCAAAAATAAAAAGGGTAACAATTTTACCCCCAAAGGTTAGGTCCCATGTCTCAAAAACATATGTTCAGTGTCTGACATTCATAGATATTTGGAGGGCTTAAATGTTACATTACATACACTGCCCTGTGTTCTAGGCATTTAAGTTATTTTTAGTTAAAAAAAAGTGAAGATGTGAGGGTAGAAACTGATTTGGTGCTTAATAGACACAAGTAACATTAGCCTTTGTAACCAGATGTTACGTTTGATTTATTTATTTGAGTTGTTTTCGTATTTTTATATATTTTTTTCATTTTTATGAAAAGGGAAAAACTCTTCTGATTTTCAAGTTTGTATGTTTATGTGCATTTTGCTTTTACATAGTACTAAACGACAGGCTCAGGATAGGCCAATGTCACTGTGGATTTCTAACCTGCAGCAGTTGGAACCAGCAAAGCACTTATTTAGCCCTCTCTTATGGGACTTCATGCAGGCTGCCTGGCCATCTTCAATCAGCTTGGTCATTCCACGAGGTAAACATATAATACTAACTTTGTGACTATTCTAAGCGTTATGCCATTACTGCAACATTTCCAATTATGGATTATGTAAAAAATGTAAAGATAAAAACCACACACTTAGACTAAATAAAGTTGCATGTATGTAAGGCTGTATTCCTTAGGCGATGGACTAAATACTTGCCTTGAGTTGTCTTTAGGGGAGTGACTGAAGAGGACATGTAGGTGTAGTCACATAAAGACTTTTATTCTATTGTTTCAATGAGTAGGTACAAATACTGCTCTGCTAGTCTCCATTAATGATTTAAACAGAATTAATTTTTTTATGTCTTATTCCAACATTTTTTTATAGGTCCATGGCTTGATGTATTGGGAGCCAAAGACTCAGCGAAATACATTGGCACCCCCCAAAGCATTGCTATCAGGATACCAGACTGCACTATAACCACACACTTAATAGATATGGTGAGGCGATTTATTAAAAAAAAAGCTTACATAACTTTCTTCCTTCTTTCCTTCACTGTATATGCACAGTACCAGTGCTGGCCCTGGCATATAAGTAATCTAGACAGATGCCTAGGGTGCTGAGTTGATAAGAGGTGTGACCAAGAATGGGGTGCTAGAGGCAACAGCACTAGCACTTTAAGCCCTACTTATACCTGTTTTCACTCAACGTGCCTGAATACAGGAAGGGTTTTCACCTTTGGAACCTTATTGCCCCAAATAATATACTTTAATTTGTATCAATACCAATGTCTACATTATTTTATAGGTGGGTCCTATTGCAGTAACTTCTGCTAACCCATCTGGTGAAGCAGATACAACACATCATAATCAAGTCTATGCCAAGTTGGGAGATAATGTAAGTTATACATTTGTTTTTGTCTTATAAAATGTAATTTGTAAAGTTTTAGAAAACGGATGAAATTTAATAAATACCTAATAGATGTGTACATTATCAGGTCGATGGAGTTCTTTGTGATGGGGCATCACCTGAAAACATAGCCTCAACAGTGGTGGATTGCACAAAAATTGATAGTGGAAACATTGGATTTTTCAGGGTTGGCATTGTACCAAAATCACAGGTAACTATTAAGGAAACTACGGTAATATATTATTAAATCAAAAAAACTTTTACGAACCAATGGATAAACAAATTAACAATTAATCAGTATATCTGTGTTATATGGAAATCTAGGCTGCAACCAAATATGTGGTCCAAAATGCCTAATATAATTAGGTAATGTGAGTACCTAACATAAATATTGAAAAGATATGTCTCACTAACATACCTCAGAACTTTTGGGCTCCAGCTAACGGGATTGTATAGAAAAATAGAGCACAAACAAGCCCTGTGTTATGGGTCTTAAACATCAGAGAACTATATACCTTTAGCACATTCTAGCTGTTTGTCTACAAGTGTTCCTGGTCCATTCTAATTTTATACATGTTACATATATAGAAGGTTTGCAAACAATATAATAAGTTGTTTTTAATGTGATACTTGGTTTGTAAAACCTACATTAATCTGATTTTAGGTGCTGCAGATATTAGAACAAGTTCAACAGAAGAACAAATTAGGCTATGACAACAGTGCCTATTCCAGTTCCATTGAAGATCTCTCCGAAAACTTTAATGGTTCAAATGACAAGTTACGACAGGCTGCAAATGCAGACTATGACATTTCTGAGCTAAACACATGTGTGAATGTTGGGTTAACACTGGATGAAGTCAATGAAAAATGCTAAGCTTTTTCTCTGGAATGAGACTCTATATATATGTTTTGTACAGAACTCCTAGAGTGTCTAGTTTCTACATATGATGCACATCATGTGAAGCACTCCGGACCAAAATAGTTGATTTAATTGTACATGTGTATTAATGTATATTAATATTTGTGTTTTGTTATAAATTCATTGAGTCTGTATTTATTAATATTTATATACATGTTTTTTAAATAAAACTTATTAAAATATTTTTGTAGTAAACCTGAGTTTCCTTGCATAATTATATATTTGCAAATCATACGTAAACAACGGCCTGTTACCTCTCTTTGATATAGTAGGGAAAATAGGTGCAGATGTTATAATTGTCCACATCACTAGAGTTTTCTGCTGTCGTTACTCTTAATCATTGAGGGCACAGATTAGGCTCGGGGGCCCCCGTCTGTCCATAAGGCACTTATCCTGCAACATGATCTGCAACACCACAGAAGGATAGTAACAACAAAATATTAAAAGTCTCCAAAACTATAAATTTGTTGTACAAAGTTACATCAACTCCTTTATGTCCGAAGTGTTTTTATACCATAGTTGTTCGGGGCAGAGGATATAATATTATGCCCTTAGCTACTCCTAATTGATGCCGCGATTGGTGGCACGACCACCAACCGGAGACCCAGGCAGATCAGCCACTTCCTTCATGTGATTGCTTGGGGAGCTAATCACATGCATGTTGCCAAGGTAATGTCTGTCAATTTTGCCCTGGGCTGTGACTGCTGCCTCTATGTAATTGTGGGAATAAGAGAGGCAAACATGATAGCTGAAGTGAGCAGAAAGTAAATTTGACTTTTTGAGCTGCTTGATCATTCTATTATAGAGTCTTTCTACAGCTGCCTGCTTTTAAGGGTATTTTTAAACCCTAAATGGTTAATGTTTATTACACTTAGGTTTGGGTGGGTGGAATGTTTAGAAGAAAATGTGTTATGATCACTGCTGTTTGAACCAAAGTTCCCTCAGCCTTTAAGCATAAAACAATCCTAAATGCTTAAGAGATTAATAAATATAAAAAACTAGGTTAAAACTGTTTTTTTCTTCTTGGTTTTACGTATGATTTCCTCAATATGATAGTCAAATATGTTGAATTTTTGTTCTACAACATCCCCTGATTACCACACAGTTTATTAATAGGGTAAAACTTTGTTTTTCTCTCTTCTCACTCTGGTCTCCCTGTGAGCCGATCACTTGGTGGTCTTAGAGCAGATTTCTATAGCCCAGGATTTCTATAGCCCAAGGACTCAATCCTCCCCTTCATATGATCAGGAATTTAGTGAAGGTGTGCCAACCCTCACAGGACTACTTCACAGAGCCTGTTTTTTTTGTACACTGTGTGATCTCCCCTTCATGTAAATGAAGCTGGACAAACAGACAAGATGGCCAAATGTTGTTTCTTTGCGCAGTGCTTGAACATTTCCAACCCCTGCTTGAGTCTTTTTGCTTGCTTATGTCCTTCATGCTTTAGAAAGACAGATCCAATGCTCCCAATGGTCATTAAAATACTGCAGAAATTCAAGCTTCAAGAAACACAAACCTTTCTGCTTTCTGTTTGCACATATGGTTCATATTTAGCATTGACCGCATGAATATGCCATCAAACTATAATGTCCTAAATTAATTATTTAGATAGAATAGCAATATGCGCCATCAAAAGAACGGCTCGATCAGGTACCCTACACTGTTTGGGACCTTAATCTGTTTTTGGGCTGCAAGGTATTGAGACCTTGGCAAATACACAATTGTCTTATTTCATGAAACAAACGTGATTTCAATCAGTCCTGGCTAAGGAGAAAATTGACCCATGGTTAATGTCATATTATATCACATCAAGCCTTTACAGATCTTCTCATCATACTCAACATCTCATCATATTATACATTACTAATCCCCATTTCACTTTACTAATCCCCATTTCACTATTAATGTCAATACATTTATAATATCTAAACATTGAACTGTATGAAGTCCATACGTATCCATATACACAAACACCTTTAATATGCATAATTTATATTTAAATCAAAGACGTAATATGAAAAATAGTTTTTAAAGACATCTTCTACAACATACAGTACAAGGTTTAAGGGCTTAACAAAAGCTTTTGTATTCCTTTAAACTACCGTATATAGTTTAGAGTATAGAGCCACTGAAGGCCATCTATTGCTATGTTTACGTTATGTTGTTAAAAGCATACTTTTGTTATGTTGCACATAAATTGCAGGGGGATGAGTTAACCAGGAAAGGAACATCCAGGTGACTAAAGGTGTGGTAAAAAATTAAGATGAAGAGAAGATTGTTGCATTGGCAAATAATGGAAAGGTCTAAGAAAAGGTATCCTCCTAATATGTTGTAATAAAACAGAAAAAAGCCCATACAATTTAACAAGCAATATAAAAGAAGCCAGGATGTAAAATGGATGATAAATATGTATGTAGTTTGTAGGGTACTATTAAATGAGTAATCCTATGTGAGAAAGGTTAGTAAGTATGTTGCAATAGAACAGAAAACAACATATATAACCAAACAATAAATATAAAAGAAAGTGTAAGCGAAAATACATCTGTAAAAGGGTATGTATTTATTGATGTCTTCGAAGTTAACATATTTCTCACGAAATCATATACATATATAACGTTTTACTAAAGGCGAGGGATCATCTCTTGTTTATTATTTGCAGGATGGCATCTTCACTGCAGCAAACATTTTACAATATCATACTCAGGCCCTACAAAATTATTAACTTAAAAATTAGCCCCACATTGTATATTTATCCCACCATACTGAAGCCCACGGGGCACAGAATGGGCCAGAGTGGGCCCTTGACTGGGTGCTGAGTAGGGCCTAGGGAGTAGGGAGGGGTTAATGGAGGGTATTTAAGGGGTGGGTGCCACTAGTTTAGGCGCCATTTTGTTGTCACCTTACCTATTGTTGTTTGTCCCACCCCCCTGTATTGCTGGGTTTTCATGGGAAATTTGTTTTTTGTCACAGTCATGTGGAAGCTTACCAGATATCTAGGGGTAAATGCTACTGGGTGAGCATTTGGTGGTACTTGTGGTTGGCATACCTGGGAACCTCTGGGCTCCGGCTACCCGGAACCTTCCCTCGCGGGATGCGGCCAGGCGGGAACACCCCCATTTAAAGGGAAAATGGGCGGGGAGTGGGGTGTGTCAAGACCCCAGCACACCCTTATGAAGCGATGCCCCCACACCCTTGGGTATTGCCCTCAACCAGCCCCACAATATGTATTTCTACCAACAAGCCAGCCCCCCCCCCTTAGTATCATGTCAGCCCTGGCATCCAGATTGCATCCACAGGACCTGCCTAGCACCCAGACTGGAAGTATAAGATTTGCCATCATTGCCCCAAAAAGCCTCTCTGTGGCATCTTTGTCCCCAAACAGCCTTCCTGTGCCATCTCTGCCTCAAACAAACAGTCTGCATGTGCCATGCTTCTTCCCACTCACACATCCATGCTATCACACACATTAATTCATTTACTCATTCACAAATATTAATTTACTCATTTACAGATACTCATTAATTCCCTCATCCGCAGATACTCATTCACTTCGTACAAAAGATGTACACTATGCGAGCAACGCACAGGTAAGCAGCGGGCCCCTGCGGAAGTGATCGCTGGGCTGGTCACAGTTGTGACCCCTGCAACCGCGGTTGCTGCCCCTTTTGCCCTGCGGGCCAGACCAAATGATTTTGCATTCCTTATATGGTCTGCAGGCCGGATGTTCCGCAAAAGAATTGTCTAGTTCCTGTCAATGTAGCATCATAAATTCTTGCACCTAACATCCTCCTCTATATGGGTAGGTTCACTTGAATGCAAAGGAACGGTAACAATGAGGAAACAGTGTGAGGTGACTTAACATCACATGTATGAGTAAGAAGGAGGTGTACAAGTATAATGATGAGCTGGATCAGTAAAATATTGTATGATAAAAAATGTCATTTTTAGAATTTGAACCACTACTCATAACATTAGAATATGAGCAACACCGAGAAAAATCTTCACCGTAATTTCTTCCTTAGAGCCAAATATCAAGAACTCCTATAATCAATAAGTATCATCATTAGAACAAATACTTCACTTACATATGTGTATAATAAAGGGACATGGTGATTTGTATGATCAGACCCTTGTGTCTAAGGCCCATTATATTGTGCAGCACAACAAATATTGGGCCATAGTAAAAGAATAAAGAAGCAGCTTATCCTATAAGTAAAACGATTGTATTTTATATAGTAAAAAAATCAGCACTATCATACTTAAAACAAGAACACTTGATAGTGATGCTCACGTAGTCTGAATGGAATGGAGCCGGGCTAGTTCAGGGGGTCAGAGAAAGTTCAGATGGGAGGGGGAGGAAGTGAGGGGGGTATATAAGGTTGGGGGGTTGGCGCATAAGGGGGTTCTGGGCTTTTTGTGTGTGTTTGTCCCACCCTCCCTCCCTTTATTTTGTGATGTTTCATATGTTTATGTGACCTTGTTTACTAATTTCTTTGTTTTGTTTCAGGTTTTGTCACAGCCAGGGGCGGTAGCTTGCCAGGTTGCCGGGGGGTGTTATGCGGTTATTGCCACTGGTGTTAAAATGTTGGTGGGAGGTTCCTGGCTGGGCGGTTGCTGGAACCTCAGGTGGGGGAGGGGCATCATGGTATGCCCTCCCATAAGGTGATGTTTACGGTTCGGCCTCGGTTGGGCCTGGCAAGCTTACGGATGTTTTATTGCATTTGGGTCATTGCCATGTTAATTCACCTTTTTATGTTTACAGGTTGCGTGGCAATGACGTTAATAAATCGGCTGTGGCCTTTATTCAACCCACATTTGGTGTCTGTGTTTTATTGGGGGGTTAACTGGGATGACATAGCCTGAGAGTCGAGGCTACCCCTGTCATGTCCCTTTGTGCCCTAAGTGTAACACCCAGTGATGCATTTACCTAGGCCTGATTCAATTGCCCCACCTCACTGCTGAGCACCAGGATATCATATAATACCCTGGTGTTCTATGTCTCAAAAGCTCAACACAAGGTCCTCTTTTGTAACTGGCCCATTGAGTAGAGTTGTTTTGGAGTGTGTAGCCATCCAGGGTCCAAGCATTATTACTATGCGAAGCATACCTCTGACTAAAGGTTAGCAGAGAAGCGATCACTATTTTTCCTCACTGATCTAAGGGAAAAATAGGCTTGAGTGTCTTTTTACCTCATCATCAATATGACACACCATTTTTCCTTTAGAAAAGTTTTAATTCACTATGAGGATACTGGTTTGAACACAAATAACACAATCCCCAGTGTAAGACTAAGCAGAGGACAAAGTAAGGTCTGTTTATCATGGAGATAACCTATTGAATTCTAAATCTGACTTGGAAATATTAAATGTTGGTTTTATTGAAATCATATTTTCCATAAATCATTGATAAAATGACAAAATAATTTAACAGATATATACTTAGTAATTACTAAGAAACAGACTGTGAAATAATAATTCATAGGATCTCTTTCAAAGATGTGTCAGGTAAAAAGGCCACAAATTAATGACGTTTATGTGTGCAACTTTTTTAAACAAATACTGAAAAACAAACCCAGAAAACAACCATAGAAAAAGGTTTGGAACCAGTGACACAATTACACATGGTAATTACCTATAACAAACAGATATAAGTTAACGACCAACAGTTTCTTTGTGGTGTTCAGGATCTAAAATGGATCTTTCAGTTTCCCAAATCTAATACTTTAACTTTCAATACGCTAAATAAATGTAAAGCTACTTACATAGGGGCGGGCTAAGGCGAGGTTAACGGATGCATGGGAAGTCATGCAATGCATGTTACTTGACCCTGCGGTAGTAAGGTGGTAGCTCTTACAGAGAGTCCTTGTGTATGGCTAGTCCCACTTCTTCATGAAGCCACTCCCCAAAGAAGGGGAACTACGGGTAGCCCACCCTGGGACATTGTTAGGTATGCCTATAGTATCTCAAGTACTTGGGATCTAAAGACCCCTGGTGATTCCTTGTTGTACAGACAAGCACAATACATATGAACAGATACTCCATGCTATCCTAGAATGACAAATTCTGCCATTTTCTCCAACAAATTATTCTCAGGTGATGCTGAGGCCACTAACTATATTCTCACCTCTGGCCTCTGGCTTTTGTCCCTGAAGACATATTAAGCCAAAGGGTTAAAAATGAAAAAGTGATAACAGCAGTAAAAATACACAATTTCAATCTGTCTTTATTCAGTTAGGTAATGAGGCAGAGTATGATTCAAACTCATAATTTAATAATTTTATAATCAAACAATATATTGGAAACATTATTCCTAGTACTCTTAAATGACAAAATTTGTCTTGAATTACGTAAAAATGTTTCTTTCATATTTTTTGCCACAAATGCGTGTCATATAACACAAAAGCAGAGACTAATAGGGTGTTGCCATAGAAATGTTTTTCTTTTTGTGCTTGAAAAACCTTGCCAATGCAGATAGATTGACAGAAATCATGTAATATAATATGTTTTTTTATTTTTTTTATTCACAAATTAACAATACAAAAATGACATTACAATGACCTTAAAAAAACAAACATAACATACATGGATTCCATTGATATCGACTATTCTGTCTATATATGGTGTCGAGTTTCTCTGGACAGGGTTCCATTCAATAGTAAATTGTCTAAACATCGAGTTCTCCGTCAAAAAGAAGTTTTAGCCAGTTTTCCCATATTACGTACTTTGTGCTACTCCATGTTGTTTGAGACAAAATCCCCTTTTCCATCTGACATTGGTAGATTAATTGGGATTTTATCTTTGCCCATATTATTACCTCGGAGGATCTCCAATTTCTGGCTATTACTATTTTTATTGCAGTCAATAAATGCAGTAGGAATTGGGTATCTTTAGTTACGAGATTGGGTAAATTTAAGTGGAGTAATGCTCTTTCTGGGGTCAAGTTCCAATGCGGGCCAAATTTATTGACTAATCTGTTTGAGACTTTTAACCATAATCTTTTTATTGGCAAACAATTCCACCAAATATGCATCATGTCTCCTTTTTCCGCTCCACATCTCCAACAAGTTGTTAGGAAACATTTTTGTTAATAATGTGGGGACCAAATACCATCTGTTCATAAGCTTATATTGAAGCTCATTTAAGTTTAGGCAGTGTATATACTTGTAAGTTAAGTTTAAAGCTCTATTCCAGTCTTCATCATTTACTTTAATATTTAAATCTTTCTCCCACTTGGCTAATGCAAAAGAAATATATTCGTTTTTACAAGCCCTAATCAGTTTTAGCGCTTTTGCTAATAGTTTTCTGTGGTCGGAGCTTTCCACCAGTTGTTTAAAAAGAATTTGAGCTGCCAGACCCTGATTCCAGTTTAGGGCTTTTGTCAAAAAATTCTTAACTCTTAAATATCTAAAGCATTCACCAATAGGTAAATTGAATTCCGCTTGAAGTTCATTAAAGGACTTTAAAGTGTCTCCATCTATCAAGTCCTCAATTAAAATAATACCACTCTGTATCCAGTTAGATAGATTTAGATTTTCATTCATGTTTTCTATAATAAGGACTGGAAGGCTATTTATCAACTTATCTTCCAGTCGAAGTTTGTTTTTCACATAATGCCAATTTCTTAATAAATGTCTCAAAACCACGCTAGTCCCCATGTCGGCCACTTCTATAGATTGCTTGGAGGAGGTCCAGAACAAAGTCCGCAAGTCTCTACATTGAGATCTTCTTGGTAATTCCCCTCTATACCATGTCTCTTGTGCGGCATTAATGTTTTGTGTCCGTATGGCTTGGGCAAGTAAAGCAGCCTGTGCGTATTCCTGAATGAGAGGGACTCCTAGGCCCCCATGCTTTCTATCCTTAACTATAAGCTGTAGTTTTAACCTAGGTTTTTTTGCTCCCCATATAAATCTATTTATTGGTCTTTGGATTAATTCGATCCAACTATTTGGAATCATATAAGGAATCATCCTACAAATGTATATGTACTTGGGAGAATATATGCTTTTACTGCATTTATTTTCCCCCACCAGGAGATAAACAATCCTTGCCACTTTTTAAAGGAAAGATTCATATCCTTTATCAGGGGAAGAAGATTAATTCCCATCCACGTATTTGGTGTTGTATTAATTTTTATGTAATATAATATGTTTGTGTTTAAATATAACAAAATACAAATAATCAGTCCTGTTAGTATTCTTGGATTATTACCAGCTGTGTGAATACAAGCATAGACATATATCAATCCTTTTTCTCAAAGGCAACATGGAAAACCACATAGCTATAAGAAGTCTTTAAAAAAAAAACAAGGAAAACAAGTTAAGTTGTCCACGTTTTTTTTACATTTTATGTTTGCTATGTAGCAATAACATGCTCACACCCAACAATGAAACTCAAAATGTTTCGCCACTGAGGTGCTTTAAATTAAATTTGAATATTTCTCCGAGCTATATTGATTCAATATGATATTTTGGAGGTTGTGTGAATAATCGCACTTCATGTATATCCATGATAACAAGTTGGTTTCGAAATCATGTTGAATTGGAATGCACACGTAAACCCCATGTCCTAAGAAAGGAAAATAATTTCCAAATTGGTAGTTCCATTTCTTATTCATGACACTAGATAATGATGGTCACATGGCAGTAATATTTTATGTATGCTTCAGCTGGGAAGAAAATTAACACCTTAAGGACAAAAGCATTTCTAGACTTTCTAAACAGAGCATTTTGTTTGTAACCACGCATGCAGGGCCAGACTGGGAGTAAAAAGCCACCCTGGAAATATTTGGACACCAGCCCCACAAATTTATCGTGTATTCGAGCTCTTGTGCCCATACCACACCCCTTATACATACCTTCCTGAGTCACACTGTTTGCCACCCAAATATTATATTAAATTGTTCTTTAATGATAACAGAGTACCATAGTGTGATTATTAAACCAAAAGTGTTTAAAGGCCCAAATAAGTACCTGGGGAACAGACCCCCACCCCCCGGCTTCACATGTAACATGTCCCACAGTGCCACCTTTCCTCCCAAGCAGCATGTTTGTGCCATCTGTACAATCTGTACAATTTTGCACAGCAACAGCCTTGGTGTGCCATTTTGCCCCCCAATACATCAATGCTAATACACAAACCCTCATACATCCATGATAACACACACTTATAAATTCATCACTTATTAATTCATACTTCCTCCCACATGCCCTTACCTCACCTGCAGCTTTCTCTGTGGAGCTTGCACCCTGTCTTGGCAACCTCTCTTTTACCGCTCAGGGACAGCCAAAACTCACGTACCTTAACTTTTTTTCTCTCTCTCTTTCCCTCTCTCTCTCTCTCTTTCTGTCTCTCTCTCTCTTTTATCGACTGGCATTTGTTTTGATGAATATTTATATCTGTAACATGAATATCCATGTTTTGATTTTGCAGTTTTTAACTAATACAGTTCAGTTAAAAAAAAACCCATGCAAGTGACTGTGAATGCAGTTTTGGAAAAAAATAAATCTATGTAACTCATTATTCAGTGGCATATAAATTAGTGTTAAAGGGGTAGCACAGTGGCTTTTTATACTAAAGATCATATGCTGGAAAAGTTTAATTGTCTTTGAAATACTGTTTTTGTCTGTCTCTTCGTGGAGCTTATTTTACAGAGGGTACAGTTGTATGCGTGTCCTTTGGATTCTAGACATTTTTGTATGACCTGCACAGTTTAGATGTAAAAATGTATCAAATTAGGATATGTTCCTTAGTAGTAGCCACAAGTCTAGATTTCACAACAGTTTAGGGTTTAATCAATGTATGCATTTTCTACTAATGTTGACATCAAATAAGGTTTAGATGGATCATTAAATCAAGCTTCAGATATATTAAACACATATGACAATGGTTTTAATCACTACAGGGAGTAAAAGCCTGCTTATGAACATAATGAATATAGACATGTTTGTGACCAATGCAAAAGAATTATGTCAACCTGTGGCATTGCATAGGTGTGAGAGTCTTTTGATTTGTACTATCAGTATATGTTTGAATACATTATGACTACACCTACAAATCAACAAACCATTTGACCATATCAAGCAATATAATGCAGATAACATAAGAGGTTACGATGAACAGGGAAATGGTTCGTGTTTTCCCTGTACTGGTCATTGCTTTTGGCGAAGCGGAGTTTCCCTCTGATCATTAATCAGCATTTATCTTTGTTTTGTAGCTCAGCATTGAGCAGTTCAGGATGACAAGGTAATTAACCAGGTTTAGCTACTTTGTAACATGGCTCATTAAAGGGAAACTCCCACCAACTTGGTTATTACCTGTAAATTGGTTTTCCATTTTCAAAAATAAATGTTTTCAAAAGTATTGTGCTGCTTTCCTCTTTTTATAAACTGTTCTAGTTTTTGCATAATATACCGTATTGGCTAGAAAATAGGTCACGCCCACGCCCTTAAAGTTTGGTGCTTTTTTAAAGAAAACATTATTTTTAAAGAAAAAATACACATTAGTGGAATGGTAAAGCAGTATTTTATCTAATGAACAGGCATACGTGTCTTTTAACATTTTTGTATCTATTAGACAGTTTATCCCTATCTATCTTATCTCTCCTTTTATGCATTTCCCCCCACCTTTTTATGTTTATCATTATAGACTCCATTTCTCACAGTCTCTCCTCCCTATTTCTCTTTAGTTCTCACTTTTCTCACTAGCATCTACCCCACCTTTCTCATTAATCTCTTTCCTTTCTCACTTAGCCCCCTCTTCCTCCCTCTGCCCCTTCTCCCCACCTCTTACCTTTGTCCGCTGTTCATGCATACACATACACTGCCCATGCACACACACCTATCGTTACACACACAAATACACTGTGCTTAAACACATGCACACACACATAGAGCCTTTAGACACCTGCCTATACACAAATATATACACTGCCCATGCACACACATATACACTGCCTGTATTCACACACCTGTTCATACACACACACACATATACACTGCCCTTATACACGCTTGCCCATATACACATATACACTGTTCTTAGACATGGCTGCCCCTCACACACATATACACTGTCTTTACACATATATATATATATATATATATATATATATATACTGCCCTTACACGTGTCTGCCCATACATACACTCATTGGCCACTTTATTAGGTAAATTGCTTGTTAACACAAATAGCTATTTAGCCAATCACATGGCAGCAACTCAGTGCTTCAAACCTAGCATTAAAATGTTGAAGAAAGGGGATTTAAGTGACTTTGAATGTGGCATGGGTGTTGGTGTCAGACGGGCTGGTTTGTGCATGTCAGAAACTGCTGATATACTGGGATTTGCATGCACAACCATCTCTAGGGTTTAAAGAGAATGGTCCAAAAAAATATCCAGTGAACGACAGTTGTGTGGACAAAGAAAGGAGAATGGTAGACTGGGCAGACTGGTTCAAGATGACAGAAAGGCAACAATAACTCAAATAACCACTCATTACAACCAAGGTATGCAGATTACCATCTCTGAACGCACAACACATCAAAGCAGATGGGTTACAGCAGCAGGAGATCACACCGGGTGCCAATCCTGTCAGCTAAGAACAAGAAAATGAGGCTAAAATTCGCACAGGCTCGCCAAAATTGCATAATAGAAGACTGTAAGAACGTTGCCTGTTCTGATGAGTCTCGTTTCCAGCTGTAACATTCAGATGGCAGGGTCAGACTTTGGCGTAAACAACATGAAAGCATGGATCTATGTCACAAAGCTCACATCATCTCAAATACGTTTTTTGAACATGACAACGAGTTAACTGTACTCCAGTGGCCTCCACAACTACCAGATCTCAATCCAATAAAGCATCATGTATATGCAGCTGGCAAATCTGCTGCAACTGTGTGATGCTATCATGTCTATATGGACCAATATCTCTGAGGAATGTTTCCAGCACCGTGTAGACAGTATGCTACAAAGAATGAAGGCAGTCCAACCTGGTACTAGCAAGGTGTACCTAATAAAGTGGCCAGTGAATATATATACACTACCAATACACACACACGTATGCCTATACACACATATATATATACACTGCCCTTAGCCACACCCGTCCCCCACCACACGTATACACTGCCTTTTACAAATACATAAACACTGCCTTTAAACACATATACACTGCTGTTCTGTGTTTCCTTTCCCCCTATCTCTTTCATTTCTTCCTCTGCCTCCTTCTCCCCACTTCTCTTGTTTCTCTCTCTGCCCCCCTTTATCCCCATCTCATTCATGTCTTGCCCTGCCTCCATCTTTCCAGCTCTTTTATTTATCTTGCTGCACCCTCCCTACTCCCCATCTCTTTAATTCCTCTCTCTCTGCACCCTCCCTTTCCCTCATGTCTTTCATTTCTCTCTCTGCACCCACCCTCTCTCCATCTCTTTCTTTATTCTTTATGCCCCGCTTCTTCCCATCTCTTTCGTTTCTCCTTCTTCCCCTTTTTCCCATGTCTTTCATTTCTCACTCTGTCCTCTTCTACCCACCTCTTTCATTTCCTCCTCAGCCCTCTTCTACACATTTCTTTCATTTGTCTCTGCATGCCCTTTACCCCGTATTAGTAGAATCATTGAAGGCAACAGACAATTGTATTAGGTTGTCTGTAAGAGCAAAAAAATAAATAAGGTACTCCGCAGGTTGCCAGATTAGCAAAAAACTAAAATGTTACAATTAATACAATAAGTACAAAAAAAACAAAGTGGGAAAGATTGACAGATCTATAAGATTAAACAGAAAGAGGCAAAGCAAGTTATAAGAGCTGCGAAAGCACACACAGAAGAATAAATTGCCCAAAAAGCGAGATAAAAGCACAAGGTCTGTTTCTGTAGAACTCTGCTTCGGGCACCCATGCTGTGCTCCCATGCTTCCCCGCTGATAGCCTGAATATGACATCATATCATAGCAATCAACAACAAGCACCAGCCCACAGCAACAGTGAAAGCGCAAGCAGAAGACTGCGAAACAGAACTTGCACTCCCTTAATGTTGGGCCGGTTAGTGGGACAAGCTCCTAAATTTCAAGGCAGGCAAACAAATCTGAAAGTGGTCTGTGATATTTTATTTCTTTTATGTTTTAATACAAGTGAAAATCTATATAGATCGCAAAACCCCATCCTTCAGAAAAGCATACCATCATATCCCTTGAATATATGTATTGTAAGAAGTGTTGCGTAAACTGTTGGCACTATATAAATAAAAGATAATAATAATAATAAATCAAACCACCCTCCACACATTTTTGGTATCCAAACATCTTTTTTATAGATGCGGAAGGAGGTGCCAGAGTTAAGTGGAAAGGGCTGGAAGCAGGCCTGAAAAGCCCACCTACATTAGCCAAAGAGACACCCTTTAAGTGCTGAGCTTCAGAGTGTCTGTGCTGCAAAAGATATCCGTGGCCCATACCTGGGAACTTCCTGGCTCCGACTACCCGGAGCCTTCCCTTGCGGGGCGAGGCCAGGACTGCACACTGACGTCAGCGGGTGGTCCCTCTGACCTTGGTGGGCGGTCACGCTGACATTGGTGGGTGGTCTTGCCGATGTTGGTCGGCGGTCCTGCTGTTGGGGGAGTTGCCAAAGTTGTTGTGGGCGTTCCCGCTGACTGCAGCAGGAAACACCTTAATTTTAAGGGGAAAATGGACCTGGAGAACCTGGAGAACCTGGAGAACTCACCCAGCAATCTCCGGGTCAAACTCGAAGAGTTCCCAGGTATGCCCATGATCTCTATGGCTCAAAAAGTATTGTGAGGTGTATGTAAATGACTATACTATTCCTGGTTTATATTGTTTATATAAATGAGTACAATTTATGACAAGATCAACTGTGTGGGCAACTTTGACTTATTTTCTGTATTACCTTCCTCCCTAAAATGGCATAAGTATTGATCATCTAAATAGTTTCCTCATTCTTTACATATAATAATGGAACCACTTTTTTTTATCAGACAGTTTATGACAAAAATTGAATGAAAGACTATTGTGGTTTGATTCTATATTTAGCTTTCAGTTTATCACTAAGCAACCCTTGTGTCAAGTTTATTTACCTTTTGTGTAGGAAGCCTTTTTACTCTTTGTGTCTGGAATGTCTTAAGAAAATAACAGAATTAGTTCCTTGTTGTAACCCCTGGAGGTTCTGATGAATTAGCAGGCAATGTGTAAAAGGGGATCAGCCTGATGAGGCAGGGATAACCCATTGTTATACCAGCTAAGAGAGCTGACTGAGAAGTGGTTTCTCTGTGTTTTGTTAAACTAAGACTTTGAGATAAGCTGTGTATGGAAAGCACTCAAGCAAGAGCAAACACTTATTTTGTACTGACTTATATCCACTGCTCTTTATTCTCATCAAATAAACAGTGGGACTGAGGTAGATGTGTCCCGGGCTTCATTTACCCATGTGTCACTATAGAATACATCCGAAAAACAAATAGTTGCTATGCTATTTTATTTTTTATTTAAAATAGCAAAATTAGTTATATAAAGAGCATGAAGCTCATTAAACAGGAAATATTTCAGAAATGTATTGTGACAGTTAACACAGGTTGAGATTAATGCTAAGTCGTTGCTCATCTACCATATTGCAAGTCTAGTCAATAGTTTAGTGCAGACCTAACCCTTTAGGAACACCTCCCAAATATAATTTCCAAATCCAAAAAGGCCTCTGAATTTCACAAAAACCAAACTTAAGATGTATCCGAATAGATTTTGCTTGACATGCACAAGTCTAATAAAGATACAGCCAACTGCCCAAATAAATCGGTAACGAAATTAATTACCTGGTGTGCACATTCACTCTCATTCACTCTCACCTGGTTGAGAAGATGCCAAAAGTGGCGCTATTTTGCCCTAAGGTAAACTTCCACCAAAATCTTGCATAGAAACAGGTGTGAACTTTCACCAAAATGGCGATGCCCTTAGGTAAACATCCGTCAAAATGGCGGTGCTTACAGTGATGTTATCCCTCCCGATTGGAGGATCAGATGAGAGGATATCACTGGAAGTGCTGCCATTTTGGCGGAGGTTCGTGACAGGTTATATCCGTGAAGATAGAAGATAAAACATAAAATAGAGACGATAAATAACATGAAGATGCAAAAGCAGAAGTGGTCATCAGAGGCGGAAGTGGTCGCCAGAAGCAAAAGTGGTCGGCAGAGAAGGTAGGCAAACATTCAGATAGCATGAGAGAGAGTGAGAGTGTGAGTGAAAAGGCCAGTGAATTTCAATAGAAAATTCTGAGCTTTTTTGCTTTGTTTTCGTTCGCTTCATGGGGGCTTTGGCCTTGTTTCTGTGGCTTTTTCTGAATCACAGAATTTTGACGAAATTCTGTAAATTTACAATTCGTACGAACTCAAATTCACAAATCTATTAGAGATATTACAAAAAGTCTTAACTGTACCGTCTGTCTTTTTGAAGATAATACAAAGATGCAGCAGGGTAGACATGCCTGATACAACAAGCCAAATGGCAAGTAATTTAGGTGAATTACAAGAATGGTCGAGAGTAAGGCAGCTGGTTTAATGATAATAACTGTAAAATAATGCAAAGGGTCAAAGGTTTAAATGTAATGTAAAGGAGCTTTACCCTACAGAGAGGGTGGTAGATACATGGAGCAGCCTCCCATCACATGTTGTAGAGGTTGCTAGGGAATTTAAACATGTATAGGATAGGCATAAAGTTATTCTAAATTTAAGACAAGACCAAGGACTGATTAAGGTTTGAATCTTTACATCAGTTAAAATGGGCAGACTAGATGGGCCGAATGGAACGTGAGCTTTCATTTCACCAAGTTCTCCAGGAAAAGGAAAATATGTTTATATGCAATCACACAGAAGGTGACTAATACGATAGATACTTGTAACATTGTGGTTTTATATTAGCGTGTAAAAGAACAGGAACAGTAATTATTTGCACAACCTATTTTAGTAATTCTTAAAAAATCTAAGAAGCACAATGTTAGCACATTGGCTAATGTTAGCTAAATAGTACTCATACTTGTGCCATACATTTTTAAAACAGTATAAGTCACTAAAATAGCAAATTTTACTACTACAGTAATATGTGTTTAAATTTAATACATTCATAGCCAAATCCCACTCATCCCCTATTTCACAAAATATGAGTTGCCCATTGATTTGCTTATTTTGGTCTGCCAGTCTAGCCTGTCATTTTTATCCTATAAACAGTTACATATCAGTGTTTTTTTTGTAAATAATTAGGCGCCACTACTCATGCCACTACTCATGTTTCTTTTACATGTCTATATATAGACATCAGGATAGGTATCTCACACCTGGAGAAGATCTCTTTAATTGAATTCAGCCACCAAGTCCTCTTGAGGCTGCTCTCCCAGGTACGGCATTCGTCAATCTAGTTGTAGCACGTACCATTACTTGGAGGATGAGAGGACTATTCCCCGGACACCCTGGTCCACTCTGAGAGCCTCCATCCAGACATTCCGTTAGCCCATGACTCTGCTGCGCACCAACACGTCCTTTAGTCCTGGAACCATCTTTACCTTGCTGCTGGTATACCAGCTGGTACTCCGCTGGGACGTTTGCAAGGAGCATCCCGCTGCTGCCACCAATATAACGGGTTCACCAAGAGAGCTGTAGTTACTTCCAGACATCACCCACATGTATCCTCCTGTTGTCCCTGAAATGACTTCCAGCACCAGTCAGCATTCAGACCTTGGAACCCGCTATGTGT
Organism: Spea multiplicata; assembly: GCA_009364415.1. Classification (NCBI taxonomy): domain Eukaryota; kingdom Metazoa; phylum Chordata; class Amphibia; order Anura; family Pelobatidae; genus Spea; species Spea multiplicata. The sequence goes on along the minus strand of VKOC01000008.1, from coordinate 6,496,009 downwards.
ACTCAATAAGTAGACACACAACTACCTTGAACTGAGTACAGCAGGAATGAACATTTTATTGTTGTAAAACCTAGCCTTATATAACCACATAATTACATTAACATTGATAAGCAGGTACATGTAGACAACCCAACCTTTAATCCCCTTTAGCTACTGAATCCTCACCTGGCAGCAATCTTGTTAAGGGGCTTAGTTTACACAATGGAGCTCCTTCCTGTGCAATCTTTGTTTGGCAGCCAGGCTGGAGCCATCTCTGACCTTGGGGCCTTGTATGACAGGTCATTCTGTCACACTGCGTTTCTACAGTGTCTCCATTGAAATGCTAATACCCTGTATGGAGGTAGGAATCAGCCCTCTCCCAGGCAACTTGAGTGTGGCAGCATGGGGAATGCTGTCTTGCATAATGCGGGTATGGTGCTATGATGACCATCACTCCAAGTAGGCAGATAAGAGTGAGGTTGCGCCTGCCATCTTGGATGTTGGCAAGATCGACTTTTTTAGGCTTAAGAGCCCATTAGGACTCACGTCTGTCCGCTGTTGGCGGAGGTAAGGCAGCTGGGGACATGACACTTTCTCATTAGCATGGCTGTTTTTAAATGAAGATTTTGGGTCACTATCTGAGGCATCTTTATGTTTTATGTGTGTTGTAAAATCCTTGCTAGTTCAAAGTAAATGAATTAATACGCTAAATATTGCAGCCCTTCCTTTTAAGGTATGTCCCTTTTAGAATGCCTATATGTGTTCCATGTGAGGAATCTGACTTTGGTGAGAAAGAAGTGGCAGTATTTTTCTGTGGGGAGGTTTCTAAGCTCTATTACTCTCTCTCCAGTTTTCTCTAATAGTATTTGCCGCATTCACTGTCCATAGCAGGCATCAGGGTGTGTTAAGTCCAGTGACCATAAACGTGGCCTCCAATTATTGAAGCAATAATGAAATGCATTGACACTCCTGGATGGTCCTCTTTTTACTACACAAAGGAAGGTTCTCACCAATTGAAATATTCATTGTTCATGGATAAAGAGTATTTTAATGATATAGCCCTGGAAGCTTGCACAATTGCCATCTTCAGCACTGATGTTCAGAACTCATGCACTTTTTCGTCTATGTACAAGCTGTGAACTATATTGTGGTTTGTGGATAGCCTAGAGGAGCTGAATAGATGCCAAAAATGCTTCCACTCAGGTGTCGTTCAACAACTATTCTTCTATACTTACAAATCAGTCGAAGAGTACAGAATTTTGAAACTATGTATTTTCAAGAACCATTAAACACGTAATTGTTTTCAAATGTTTTTATATTACATAACCCTGTAATGTAAAAATGTCAAAACACATCCCCAGGCTTAATGCCAGACTTCCATATAAATACTTCTAAAGTCTTAAATATTTGACATAACTTCATGTTCATTTATTTAAAATGTTTGAGTTCTATCAGCCAAAATCACTTCATTTGGATGTACATCTCACATCTTAAGTGTTAAAAACATTGCATTCACTTAAAAGGGAGAGCCACCAAACAAAATTTGAATTATCACATTAAAGACGAGTTTTTAAAAATAATGTTTCATTTTCTTCTTTAAAATGATTCCATCTTTTGCATAAGACAATATTTCCAGCTGTGCATTTGTTATGTGTTTGTGTTTTAGTTGTGTTTATTACATAGACATTAGACATACACACTTACTCCATATAATACTTCCTTATGATAAATACAAGAATGGTGCAGTGTTAGTCACCCAGCTCCACACTCTAATGAAACCCTTTAGAGGAAATAATTAAACTGGGCTTCATAAAGAATCACTTAACTGCCTAAAAAAACAACTTTCAGCTTATTAGAACAAAATGAGATAATACCAGGATTTCTGCAAAACTAAACTGCATTACAATATAAAGCATTGCATGTAAGAAATATATTTCTTTCATGGGTTTCACACATTAGAATACAACAGGAGTTTAAAGTGGCACTCGCTTTATCAATTCACTGTGTCATTAAAAGGTTCATATACAGCATTATAAATCTCTTAATAGATTGTAAACTTGTTTGAGCAGGAGCTTCACCACATTTAGTTTCTCTAAGCACAAATTGTTATGCAATGCGCTAATTGCTATACCCTGGTCACCCTTTTTATAATTGGACCTGCATATCGCTACATCAGGTTCAACTACTAATTATTCTAATCTTATGCCACAATATAAACAAATGAAATACATCTTAGGTAAAGGAAAAATTTTTAGCAATGTTGGATCTTTAACCATATATTTTTCAGTGCCTGTTAGAGTTCCTCTTCTTTAACTGTGTGAAAAAATAATTACATTTTCCAGTGCCTGTACATTTTCCAGTGCCTGTTAAAGTCACTCTTCTTTAACTGGGTGAAAAATTAATACAAACTATTTTACAATCACATGAGAACTTTGTAATTGATAAAATAAATCTCTTAGTTGAAATATATAGGGCTTTATATAGAGATGTAACAAAGTATTTCTCCACAACCCACACAAAAAAGTCTTATGAGGAGGTCCACTTCAAGAAAGCAACATTGTGCAACTGTTTGGTTTGAAATTTAATGTGGAAAATGTGTTTTTCTTAATTGACACATTAAAAATGATGGCTCAGAAATATTCCGCAAACTCATAGCTGCCAAAAAAAATTAATTGGTCTTGAGATTCCTTGAAAACAGGGTTTCCCTCTGTGTCAGAATTTGCATATTCAACCACAAATTTACCTGTGCCTGTTACAATATATTTATATACTTAATTTAAAGATGTGGATAAAAATACATACCTGAAATCTATACGTTCTCATGATCACAAATGGTTAAAAAGTAGAAAATGATGAGAATGAGGAAGAATTTCCCTACTCTAGAGCTGTTTGATCTTCAGGCAGGAGTAATAAGTAATAGATTAATAGAAAATAGATATAGAAAGGATAACATTGATACAATAGTGTCAGACATTAGGAAAACAGACACAATACATCACACGAAAGGTAACAATAAGGGAAATAGAAAGATATATGTTAAGATAAATAAAATGTAGCTTATGATAAAGATATAGGGTGGGATTCAAATACAAAAGCAGAGAACAGTAATATGTATGAAGTCATTTTTATTACTGCTTATTCAGATACATAATTTAAAGAAGATTTTAAACAAATATTAGTCTTTTATTAAAAGTGGTCCAATTTTAAATGATAGCTAACTGAAAAAGTAGTGTAGTTTGTAGAAAAAAAACAAAATCTTAAAAACATATTATCACCCACAGATATGACCAATACATTTAAAAAACAAAAGGATAAATGTGGTGATTTTTTGCCCTCCAACAGCCTTGGTGTGCCATTCCCCCCTCCCCAAAACATCAATGCTAATACACAAACCCTCATACATCCATGCTAACACACACACTTAGTAATTCATACTCCCTCCCACATGCCCTTACCTCACCTGCAGCTTTCTCTGTGGAGCTTGCACCCTGTGGAGCTGTACCGCAAAAATAAATCTATGTAACTCATTATTCAGTGGCATATAAATAAGTGGCTTTTTATACTAAAGATCATATGTTGGAAAAGTTTAATTGTCTTTGAAATACTGTTTTTGTCTGTCTCTTCGTGGAGCTTATTTTACAGAGGGTACAGTTGTATGCGTGTCCTTTGGATTCTAGACATTTTTGTATGACCTGCACAGTTTAGATGTAAAAATGTATCAATTTAGGATATGTTCCTTAGTAGTGGCCACAGTCTAGATTTCACAATGATTTAGGGTTTAGTCAATGTATGCATTTTCTACTAATGTTGACATCAATTAAGGTTTAGATTAAATTCAGATAGTTATGTTAAACACATATCACAATGTGTTTTAATCACTACAGGGAACATAATTAATATAGACATGTTTGTAACCTAGGCAAAAGAATGATGTCATTGCATAGGTGTGAAAGAAGTCTGTTGATTCGTACTATCAATATAGTTTTCAATACATTATGACTACACCCACAAATCAACAAACCATTTGACCATATCAAGCAATATAATGCAGATAACATAAGAGGTTACGATGAACAGGGAAATGGTTCGTGTTTTCCCTGTACTGGTCATTGCTTTTGGCGAAGGGGAGTTTCCCTCTGATCATTTATCTTTGTTTTGTAGCTCAGCATTGAGCAGTTCAGGATGACAAGGTAATTAACCAGGTTTAGCTACTCTGTAACATGGCTCATTAAAGGGAAACTCCCACCAACTTGGTTATTACTTGTAAATTGGTTTCCCCTATCTCTTTAATTTCTTCCTCTGCCTCCTTCTCCCCACTTCTCTTGTTTCTCTCTCTGCCCCCCTTTATCCCCATCTCATTCATGTCTTGCCCTGCCTCCTTCTTTCCAGCTCTTTTATTTTTCTTGCTGCACCCTCCCTACTCTCCATCTCTTTAATTTCTCTCTCTCTCTCTGCACCCTCCCTTTTCCTCATCTCTTTCATTTCTCTCTCTGCACCCACCCTCTCTCCATCTCTTTCTTTATTCTTTATGCCCCGCTTCTCCCCATCTCTTTCGTTTCTCCTTCTTCCCCTTCTTCCCATGTCTTTCATTTCTCACTCTGTCCTCTTCTACCCACCCCTTTCATTTCCTCCTCAGCCCTCTTCTACACATTTCTTTCATTTGTCTCTGCACGCCCTTTACCCCAATTAAGTACAATTATTGAAGGCAACAGACAATTGTATTAGGTTGTCTGTAAGAGCAAAAAAATAAATAAGGTACTCCGCAGGTTGCAAGATTAGCAATAAAACTAAAATGTTACAATTAATACAATAAGTACAAAAAAAACAAAGTGAGGAAGATAGACAGATCTTTAAGATTAAACATATTTCTGGTCATTATCTACTAACATGAATATACTATGACTTCATTGCCAGAGCCTCAGTGTGCAATAAAACATTATTTTTAATTGAGCTTTTTAAAAAAAACCCATATGAAGAACACAACAAACCAAGCAGTTAAAAAAATACTATTTGAACAGACTTAATGGATCTGTCCAGGACCAGATTTCCATTTTTTTAGATATTCAAGGGGCTCCTTTGTTGCTCCTTATTTGCCAAAATAAGACGAGCTACTATAGTTAAAATTGCTGAAAAAGTGCTGGTTCTGAACACATGGCACCAGGATGCATATACATCTACCTCGCACCTTACAGGTCTTAAAGCATCTGCTGCTAATGTCTTGGTGCCAGATAAAACAGCACAACTTCAGAGGTCTAGTGGAGTCTATGCCTTGACAGGTCAGGGTGGGTCAGTGCTCCAACGGCACTAATTGCTGTCAAATCCAATCCAGATCTTGTACTCTAGACAGGAGCTCCACAGGTGTGGACTAATTGGATCTCACCTGTGTCTGATGAATTAGCAGGCAATGTGTAAAAGGGGATCAGCCTGATGCGGCAGGGATAACCCATTGTTATACCAGCTAAGAGAGCTGACTGAGAAGTGGTTTCTCTGTGTTTTGTTAAACTAAGACTTTGAGATAAGCTGTGTATGGAAAGCACTCAAGCAAGAGCAAACACTTATTTTGTACTGACTTATATCGACTGCTCTTTATTCTCATCAAATAAACAGTGGGACTGAGGTAGATGTGTCCCGGGCTTCATTTACCCATGTGTCACTATAGAATACATCCGAAAAACAAATAGTTGCTATGCTATTTTATTTTTTATTTAAAATAGCAAAATTAGTTATATAAAGAGCATGAAGCCCATTAAACAGGAAATATTTCAGAAATGTATTGTGACAGTTAACACAGGTTGAGATTAATGCTAAGTCACTGCTCATCTGCCATATTGCAAGTCTAGTCAATAGTTTAGTGCAGACCTAACCCTTTGGGAACACCTCCCAAATATAATATTCCAGATCCAATAAGGCCTCTGAATTTCACAAAAACTAAACTTAAGATGTAGATTAGATTTTGCTTGACAAGCACAAGTCTAATAAAGATACAGCCAACTGCCCAAACAAATCGGTAACGAAATTAATTACCTGGTGTGCACATTCACTCTCATTCACTCTCACCTGATTGGTTGAGAAAATGCCAAAAGTGGCGCTATTTTGCCTTAAGGTGAACTTCCACCAAAATCTTGCATAGAAACAGGTGTGAAGTTTCACCAAAAGTGCCCTTAGGTCAAAATGGCGGTGCTTACAGTGATGTCATCCCTCCTGATTGGAGGATCAGATGAGAGGATATCACTGTAAATGCTGCCATTTTGGTGGAAGTTCGTGCCAGGTTATGTCCGTGAAGATAGAAGATAAAATAAAAAAGAGAGACAATAAATAACATGAAGATGCAAAAGCGGAAGTGGTCATCAGAGGTGGAAGTGGTCGCCAGAAGCAAAAGTGGTCGGCAGAGAAGGTAGGCAAACATTCAGATAGCATGAGAGAGAGTGAGAGTGTGAGTAAAAAGGCCAGTGAATTTCAATTGAAAATTCTGAGCTTTATGCTTTGTTTTCGTTTGCTTCATGGGCCAAATGGAACATGAGCTTTCATTTTACCAAGATCTCCAGGAAAAGGAAAATATGTTTATATGCAATCACACAGAATGTGACTAATACTATAGATACTTGTAACATTGTGGTTTTATATTAGCGTGTAAAAGAACAGGAACAGTAATTATTTGCACAAACTATTTTAGTAATTCTTAAAAAATCTAAGAAGCACAAAGGGGTAAATATGCCTTACAAATATTTCATATTTCCCATTGGCTAATGTTAGCTAAATAGTACTCATACTTGTGCCGTACATTTATAAAACAGTATAATAAGTCACTAAAATAGCAAATTTTACTACTACAGTAATATGTGTTTAAATTTAATACATTCATAGCCAAATCCCACTCATCCCCTATTTAACTTTTCCAAACTATTTTCACAAAATATGAGTTGCCCATTGATTTGCTTATTTTGGTCTGCCAGTCTAGCCCTTCATTTTTATCCTATAAACAGTTACATATCAGTGTTTTTTTTGTAAATAATTAGGTGCCACTACTCATGCCACTGTTTCTTTTACATGTCTATATATAGACATCAGGATAGGTATCTCACACCTGGAGAAGATCTCTTTAATTGAATTCAGCCACCAAGTCCTCTTGAGGCTGCTCTCCCAGGTACGGCATTCGTCAATCTAGTTGTAGCACGTACCATTCCTTGGAGGATGAGAGGACTATTCCCCGGACACCCTGGTCCACTCTGAGAGCCTCCATCCAGACATTCCGGTAGCCCATGACTCTGCTGCCCACCAACACGTCCTGTAGTGCTGGAACCATCTTCACCTTGCTGCTGGTATACCAGCTGGTACTCCGCTGGGACGTTTGCAAGGAGCATCCCGCTGCTGCCACCAATGTAACGGGTTCACCAAGAGAGCTGTACTTACTCCCAGAGATCACCCACATGTATCCTCCTGTTGTCCCCAAAATCACTTCCAGCACCAGTCAGCATTCAGACCTTGGAACCCGCTATGTGTACTCAATAAGTAGACACACAATTACCTTGAATTGAGTACAGCAGGAATGAACATTTTATCGTTGTAAAACCTAGCCTTATATATCCACATAATTACATTAACATTGATAAACAGGTACATGTAGACAACCCAACCTTTAATCCCCTTTAGCTACTAAATCTTCCCCTTGCAGCAATCTTGTTAATGGGCTTAGTTTACACAATGGAGTTTCTGCCTGTGCAATCTTTGTTTGGCAGCCAGGCTGGAGCCATCTCTGACCTTGGGGTCTTTCTGAAGAATGACAGAAGGTCATTCTGTCACACTGCGTTTCTACAGTGTCTCCATTGAAATGCAAATACCCTGTATGGAGGTGGGAATCAGCCCTCTCCCAGGCAACTTGAGTGTGGCAGCATGGGGGAATGCTGTCTTGCATAATGCGGGTATGTTGCTATGATGACCATCACTCCAAGTAGGCAGATAAGAGTGAGGTTGCGCCTGCCATCTTGGATGTTGGCAAGATCGACTTTTTTAGGCTTAGGAGCCCATTAGGACTCACGTCTGCCCACTGTTGGTGGAGGTAAGGCAGCTGGGGACATGACACCTTCTCATTAGCACGGCTGTTTTTATATGAAGATTTTGGGTCACTATCTGAGGCATCTTTATGTTTTATGTGTGTTGTAAAATCCTTGCTAGTTCAAAGTAAATGAACTAATACGCTAAATATTGCAGCCCTTCCTTTTAAGGTATGTCCCTTTTAGAATGTCTATATGTGTTCCATGTGAGGAATCTGACTTTGGTGAGAAAGAAGTGGCAGTAATTTTATGTGGGGAGGTTTCTAAGCTCTATTACTCTCTCTCCAAAGAAAAATCAACAGAACATGTGTCATACTTAATCATTCACTGTCCATAGCAGGCATCAGGGTGTGTTAAGTCCAGTGACCATAAACGTGGCCTCCAATTATTGAAGCAATAATGAAATGCATTGACACTCCTGGATGGTTCTCTTTTTACTACACAAAGGAAGGTTCTCACCAATATTCATTTCATATTGAAATATTCATTTTTCATTGATAAAGAGTATTTTAATGGTATAGCCCTGGAAGCTTGCACAATTGCCATCTTCAGCACTGATGTTCAGAACTCATGCACTCTTTCGTTTCGTCCATGTACAAGTTGTGAACTATATTGTGGTTTGTGGATATCCTAGAGGAGCTGAATTGATGCCAAAATGCTTCCACTCAGGTGTCATTCAACAACTATTCTTCTGTAATCTACTTACAAATCAGTTGAAGATAACAGAATTTTGAAACTATGTATTTTCAAGAACCATTAAACACGTAATTGTTTTCAAATGTTTTTACATTACATAACCCTGTAATGTAAAAATGTCAAAACACATCCCCAGGCTTAAAGCCAGACTTCCATATAAATACTTCTAAAGTCTTAAATATTTGACATAACTTCATGTTCCTTTATTTAAAATGTTTGAGTTCTATCATATAGCAATATTTAACATCTTTGAAGTGAATGATGTTTATCTTTAGCTCACAAGGTAGATAAAAAATATTCATTTTTCTGCCTTTAGAATACTAAGTAGCAGTTACCAGATTCAGGGACCACCACTATTTTTTAGTTGAGTTCCAGCACTGGACGGAAGGCAAGTGTTTATAATGTTTGGCAATTTCCAACATTTCTTTGTGTAATAAGCAACCTAAACCATTAGTGAGGTTCAACAAGGTGCCCCGTTTGTTCTTGAAATTTAAAATATACAAAATGATTACATGAGAGACCATAACTTACAGTATATATCATCATCAGTTTGCATTATTTGTTTACATAGTTACCACCTAGAAAAAAGACACAAAATCCATCAAAAGTGAACTCATCAAGTACCCACATGGGTTGATCCAGAGAAAGGCAATACACCTTATTAGACCTTTATCAAAAGGCAACATTACTTATGATATATGGGCTGTTTTTGCTAGAAATGGATTGACCCTTTTTAACCTTTAACCTTAATCAGCCAAAAGCACTTCATTTGGATGTACATCTCACATCCTAACTAACATTGCATTCACTTAAAAGGGAGAGCCACCAAACAAAATTTGAATTATCATATTAAAGACGAGTTTTAAAAAATAATGTGTCATTTTCTTCTTTAAAATGATTCCATCTTTTGCATAAGACAATATTTCCAGCTGTGCATTTGTTATGTGTTTGTGTTCTAGTTGTGTTTATTACATAGACATTAGACATACATACACACTTACGCCATATAATACTTCCTTATGATAAATACAAGAATGGTGCAGTGTTAGTCACCCAGCTCCACACTCTAATGAAACCCTTTAGAGGAAATTATTAAACTGGGCTTCATAAAGAATCACTTAACTGCCTAAAAAAACAACTTTCAGCTTATTAGAACAAAATGAGATAATACCAGGATTTCTGCAAAACTAAACTACATTACAATATAAAGCATTGAATTTAAGAAATATATTTATTTTTCTATGATATTTCCCCTTTAACATAAAACCTATGTTCCTTCAACTTTAGGGTGTGCCCCATGTTCTCTGTAAAGTGCTATGAATGAAAATAATATATTTGTATGTGGTAATCAAAATCTCATATAGGTATCTTTTCTCCAAAGAAAATTTGGAAACTCTTAATTGCTGAGATCTTCCAAGTCATTTTATTACACATCTCTGATAAATAGCAATTTTCGAAATTGTAATGCTTTCATTTACAGTTTTAGTATGCATAGTATTGTGATTCCTTATCTGTATCGGATCTTTATGTTTATCATGAATATACTATTCACGGGTCTCACACATTAGAATACAACAGGAGTTTAAAGTGGCACTCGCTTTATCAATTCACTGTGTCATTAAAAGGTTCATATACAGCATTATAAATCTCTTAATAGATTGTAAACTTGTTTGAGCAGGACCTTCACTACATTTAGTTTCTCTAAGCACAAATTGTTATGCAATGTGCTAATTTCTATACCCTGGTCGCCCTTTTTATAATTGGACCTGCATATCGCTACATCAGGTTCAACTACTAATTATTCTAATCTTATGCCACAATATAAACAAATGAAATACATCTTAGGTAAAGGAAAAATTGTTTAGCAATGTTGGATCTTTAACCATACATTTTCCAGTGCCTGTTAGAGTTCCTCTTCTTTAACTGGGTGAAAAAAATAATTACATTTTCCAGTGCCTGTACGTTTTCCAGTGCCTGTTAAAGTCACTCTTCTTTAACTGGTTGAAAAATTAATACAAACTATTTTACAATCACATGAGAACTTTGTAATTGATAAAATAAATCTCTTAGTTGAAATATATAGGACTTTATATAGAGATGTAACAAAGTATTTCTCCACAACCCACACAAAAAAGTCTTATGAGGAGGTCCACTTCAAGAAAGCAACATTGTGCAACTGTTTGGTTTGAAATTTAATCTGGAAAATGTGCTTTTCTTAATTGACACATTAAAAAATGATGGCTCAGAAATATTCCGCAAAATCATAGCTGCCAAAAAAAATTAAATTGATCTTGAGATTCCTTGAAAACAGGGTTTCCCTCTGTGTCAGAATTGCCATATTTAACAATATATTTATATACTTAATTTTAAGATGTGGATAGAAAAATACATACCTGAAATCTACAAGTTCTCATGATCACAAATGGTTAAAAAGTATTTCAAAGGTAGAAATGATGAGCATGAGGAAGAATTTCCCTACTCTAGAGGTGTTTGATCTTCAGGCAGGAGTAATAAGTAATAGATTAATAGAAAATAGATACAGAAAGGATAACATTGATACAATAGTGTCAGACATTAGGAAAACAGACACAATACGTCACACGAAAGGTAACAATAAGGGAAATAGAAAGAAAAATGTTAAGATAAACAAAATGTAGCTTATGATAAAGATATAGGGTGGGATTCAAATACAAAAGCAGAGAACAATAATACGTATGAAGTCATTTTTATTACTGCTTATTCAGATACATAATTTAAACAGATTTTAAACAAATATTGGTGATCCAATTTTAAATGATAGCTAACTGAAAAAAGTAGTGTAGTTTGTAGAAAAAAACCAAAATCTTAAAAACATATTATCACCCACAGATATGACCAATACATTTAAAAAACAAAAGGATAAATGTGGTGATTTTTTTTAATATAATAGGGATGTTGTGGACACTGTGATATATATCTCCCCCCCCCAAAAGCTACTAATTTCTTATGTTTAGTTACTCAAAAAGTATACTATCCAGAGATATACTTCCTGTACTTCCAAATTCGTAGTGTATATGCTGGAGTGCCCCTGTGGCCCCCAACATCAAGGAAAAGCAAGTAGGTGTTTTAATAAAAGACTGTAGGAACATAAATATACTATCAGAAAAAGTTATGAAAGGCATATTGTATCAAAGCACTTTAATGATTACCATAAAAGAGATGATTCCAGACTTAAAGCTATGGGACAGAACAGGTGAATCTGGGTCCAGGGAAGGGTAATGGACATCCTAGTGAAAGAAAAAAAATCTGGATACTTACTAGGAATACTCTGGTTCCTAAAGAGTTAAATGGCAATTTTGACATTATACCTTTCTTAGAATGAAGAGTTTGGTTGTTATTACTAGTTATTACTAGTGAATTAAAAGATTATTAAGCAATAGTATTTGCTGGGTGTGCACTGATCTCTTGCTTTCATCATATTTCCTGTTGCCATAATAGCATCTTCAGGCTTTTTCTGCGGACATGGCATAGGAGGTGCTGCCATCTGTAGGATTTAGGTATTCATTAAAGAGAAAATATCCTGAACGTCAAATTAACACATATGGTGAAATTCACACTTCCTTTAACAAATTGGTGAAACATAATGCCTTCTTCAGAACACTATCTTTGTCTGACTAGGGGGGGACTACCATCGACCCTGAGAAGAGAGAAAGACTTGTATTGTATGTTATTGTAGAGCAAATACATGATACACACGCCTGGTAATAAACAATTAAAGAGTTTAGCAGAAAATGACATTAGTGTCAGCCTCAAAATCATTGGGGTCCCAAAGACATGGGATTCAGCTGCACCACAGACAGGGCCAGCTCTATAAGATAGGCAGTTAACTTCTCAACTAAATGGTTCTCTCAACCCCCCCAGCCAACTTATTGACTTCTCTGTAATACATTTAATTTATTTCAAGCCATAAAAATAAGATTCAAATGCAATTCTTTAATCAGACAGGAAATGCACACAGGCCTCGTGATTAATTTACAAACAAATTAAACATATTTTAAACAATCCTAAACAATAATATTAAACACTAAACTCAAAAACCCAAACATTTGGCATGTATACAATTAGTTACATGCAAAATCCTAATGCTTTTTAAGAATCTCAGCTGGATTGGGGTATTTTGAACTGAAGAGACCCTAAGGAACCGCCATCGTGAGCCTTGTCTTTTGAATTAATCAATAAATCCAAGTATATGCATTTTGATGTGTCTAGTGACAACATCAGTATTTCCATGAGTGAATAAGCCATTTCTTGAAAGATTAGTCACCGTAACATTCTATAGGCACTTTCTGTTTTATAGAGATACCATACAATGAATTGTTTCTTTTTATTTCCTACAAAAATTCCCAGTAAATTATTTTAGATTGCATTTCCTGGGTGTAAACATTTGAGGTAAGACAGCCTATTTCCTCTGTCACAATAAAGACGTAACAAGGCACATGTTTGTCCAACCAAATAAATAGCCACTTACACAAGGCAAACATAGATACAATTCTTCTGAGTGTTTAGAATCATCCCATCCTAAACCTTACACTTTGTACAAGATGTTTTCCTCAGCTTTCCAGGTAAGTTTAAATGTATATTTGTTTTGCATTTTTTTTTAAATCAAATGTTTTTTATATGTTGAATTATTGTTCTGTTATACTTTATACGTAATATCATATAAATTTATATACTTGAAAACGAAATAGAAGAGTAACATTTTTTCTGCTATATAAAATATGTGGTAGGTATATATATTTGTTTCAGTAAGACTGATACTTTAAGTGAAAATAAAAATGTCTATGATCAATTGTTTAAAACAAAAACAATGGGGTAATATATATATATATATATATATATCACATGAACATTAACATATTTAAAGCCAGTTAAGCAAAGTAGGTAAAATACTAGCATTTGAAATGTATGATATATATGTATGATATATATATATATATGTCAAAGTACTCTCAAAGGATGGTCAGCACTCGAGGTCTTCAAGTTAACAACAATTCTTTATTCAAACAAAGTCAAGTCGGCATTTTAGTCATTGCTGACTTTCATCAGGACTATTTTATATTAATAGAATAGCAAGAAAACTCACCAATCTGATTGGTGAGTTCTCTTGCTATTTTTTTATAAATATGTGTTTGTTTTAATTCAAATGTATGTCCTGATGACTGAAACGTCGACTTGACTTTGAATAAAGAAAAGTTGTTAACTTGATGACCATCCTTAGAGAGTGCTTTGTATGGAAAGTGCTGGTTCCTTGCACCAGGCTTGGAAAATTTGGAATGGTGTGCAATGGACTTTGTGAGTATATATATATATATAGTATATATAAACCTCATTATATGTTTACTATAAAGAATTTTCAGTTTAAAGTGTTATAGTAATAGCATTCATATATATATATATATATAATAATTATTAGTTTTATTTTATTTTTTTTAGAATGCTAGGAAGTTTCACCAAGCAACAAGGCAGATTCACAAGTCCGCTTTAAAAGGTAATACAGAAATCTCTGTGGAATTTACAATTTATGTATTTAGTTATTAGTAGTAAAAAATAGTTTTTTCCCAAAACCATTTTATTGATAGATCCACTTGTAATTACCTAAGGAAGTCCTGATAAAATGCATTGTGTGTATATTAGAGAAAGTATGTGTTCCTGTAGTTTACTGAGCACTGGCAAATGTAGTCAGATAATTATTTAATAAAGTCTGTATAAAATTATGTTTTTGTTGCCATCTCTAGTGGTTGTTGGCCCTCAGTTCGAAGAAACTGTGACCAGCAGTTTTGCATCATTTATCAGTGAAATCCGCCCAGAACACCTGTCTGATGTTGTACGGCACAGAAGCAAACGCATGATTCTGGACAACATTGGTGTTGGCCTTGTGGGCACTAAAACACATGTCTTCAACATCATTGTGCAATATTGTCAGGTAACACAAGAGTGTGCGGTATGTTGATTATGAATGTCTAGGGTAGGTGGAGTACTATAGCTACTGGCAAGACAACATTTTACAGCATTTTTTATAATTAGAAAGATTCAAATCACAGCAGAATAATATGTTTCCCATATCTTTCTACTTTCTACTTCAAATTATGGATGGTTTATGTGTTCTGTTAAGAGCAAAACTCTTACAGTTTCTTCAATCAGTTTCAAAACTGCATGCTACTGCAACAGATTAGTAATATAACTGCTTATATTTTATTATGTGTTGAAATGCTGAATGTTTTAAATAGTTTAAATTGTTAATATATTTAATAGTATTTAACATTTTTAAATTTGGTAAATACAATGGCCCTCAAAATGAAATATAATATAAAAGGGCAGTAGTAAACATATAATATGACAAGTCACAGCAATCATTCTGTAACCTCTAACGGTAGGAGAATGAGTATGCAATAACCCAGCTCTACAATTCGATTTGTTCATTCACTGAACATGTGACATCAAGAGGTTCCCAGCAGAAGCACCCATGTGTGGTTGATTTCTCTGACCACTGGGAAAATAAGGGTATGATGACACTTAGTGATACTTGCGATCACCCAGCTGCAACGGCAAATTCAGGCTCAAGCAGTGGTATCACCTAATAATTATTTTGTGGTTTTTTTTTAAGGACCTACATGTTTCAAGACATGGAAATACAGCTATTTGCTCGGTTTATGGACAAAAGGGATTAAAACTGTCCCCAACACTTGCTGCGTACACTAATGGAGTAGCAGTAAGTTTTTTATTATATGGTTTGTAATGGGAAAAACTATCTCAATGTAGCACTTGCTAAAAATCATAACCTCTAATATCTCTGAAGGTTCACTCAATGGACTTTGATGATACTTGGCATCCTGCTACACATCCATCAGGTGCAGTGCTACCCTCACTCCTGGCCTTGTCCGAGCTGCTTTCAAAGGACAAAAAAATCAGTGGCGAGGACCTTTTGATGGCTTTTAATGTGGGAATCGAAGTACAGGGACGACTGATGTGTTTCTCACATGAATCCAAAAACATCCCCAAAAAGTGAGTGCATCGCAATCTCGTTCACGTTATTCAGAATAAATTTATGACTCTTGAATTCTGGTATCCTGCTGCTTTATGTTCCTTTTTATGGAGTGTTGCACAAGCACACAATGGTGCTGCTTAAGTAAAACCAATATGATATATTTGAATTATTTGATGTGTCTATAAATTATGAACTTTTTATCAAGTATTTGTAGACTTTGGTCTGAACAATGTAAACAGTAAATAGGATACAAGCCTTAGTTTGTCTTATTTACATACCCACCAATTATTTATCTTGGTAGCAATGATGTTGCTATGCATATTTAATCACCTCAATGCAATTTTATATTACACATGTCCATAACTATATTAAACAACCTGCCTCTACAATGAAAACAAATATATTGAGCATATGTAAACCTCAACAAAAGTTTCACCTAATGTAACATTCCTTTGTTTTCCTCCTACAGATTTCATCCACCCTCTGTTGTTGGCACCATGGGAAGTGCTGCTGCATCAGCCAAGCTTCTTTCACTGAATAAAGATCAATGCACCCATGCTATGGCGATTGCAGCCTCTCTTGCTGGAGCCCCAATGGCAAATGCTGCTACTCTTGCTAAACCGTTGCACATTGGGAATGCCACCAGATTAGGGCTTGAGGCAGCACTTCTTGCTGCAAAGGGAATGGAGGCCAATCCCCTAATATTGGATGATGTCCCTGGGTGCTCAGGTTTTAGTGCATTTTATGGTGATTACCATCCTAAATTGTTAGCTGCACCAGGAGAGCAATATGAATTTCTCTTGGAAAAGCAAGATATTGCATTCAAGTCATTTCCGGCTCATCTTGGTATGCACTGGATAGCAGATGCTTCAGTTTCAGTCAGAAATAATTTCATAAGTCAATATGGGTCATTTGATCCATCTGCCATCCAATCAATTCTTCTCAGAGTCCCAGTTTCTAAGTATATCAACCGACCCTTCCCTGAGTCAGAACATGAGGCCAGGCATTCTTTCCAGTTCAATGCTTGCACTGCACTGTTAGATGGAGAAGTAAATGTCAGTTCCTTTGATGATGACCATATTTATCGCAATGATCTCCAGAACATGCTCAGTAAAGTGATAGTTGAACATCCAGAAGATAATGTAGCCAACTTTGATAAAATGTATGGAGAGGTGGCTTTACTGTTGAAAAATGGAGACATGCTGATAGGAAAATGCGATACATTCTATGGGCACTGGAGGAAACCTCTAAGTCGGGATTCTCTGTTAAAGAAATTCCGTTCCAACGCTAGAAATGTTCTCCAGGAAGATAGCATAGAAATGGTAATACAAATGGTGGAGAATTTAGAAAGTGTAACAGATGGCTCCCAGCTGCCACTGCTACTTCAGTAATTATTCATATTAATTATCAGTATGAACATTCTATGCAGCATAAAAAAAGGCATCAGAATATCAAAGAAAAAGTAAGGCATATATTGTGATAACATACAAAAGACAGAGGCATGGAGACTTAAGCCTCTACTGAATCATAGGCTGAGATGGCAGATATCAACCGACTGGCCCAACTGTCCTTTCTTTCATATTTGTTATCAATCTGGAAAGTAGCTGTGCTACTCTAAAATAGTATTATCTAGCAACTTTAACATTTTATATTGCATTTGTCTCATTTGGGAAAGAAGAATTTACCTTTGTGTATTTAAGTCCTTTTCAGAATTTTCAGAGCTAGGGATTTGGCATGCCATTCACCTTATTTCACTTCGTTATTTCATTGCATATCTACAGCATGTGGCATCTCTGCATGATAAATTTGGTAACACTACAGAAGCTTCCGTGCTATAATAACCGTAAACCTGGATGAGGATTATGGATGCTGTAGTTCAAGAAGCTCTAGAATTGTCTGTACAGTTTTAAAGGTGATGGGTACTTGTATTAGACTTATGAATAGATGGTGTGTGTTTGTAATCATCATTAATGGCTACAATTCATTAATAATACAATTCAGCATCATTTTTGTATTTAAGGAATCTTTTTCAACAAAAAGTTTACATTATTGTACTTTAAAATTGTTTTTGCTATGACTGTGATTTTAAATTATTTATTTTACAAATATGTATTTTGTATGATATTATTTAGTAAATAAAAACAGTGGTTATATTTGATGTGTGCAATATGAATTATTTTATAAAAAGAAGCCACAGGAAATATGCATTCTAGCTTAATGGGGCTATATGGGACACTGGAGAGTCCTTTAAAGTATGTGCAGAATGATATAACTTAAAATACATATGAGACTCGCTAATCATGTGTCAAGGTTCTTAAACTATTGTAGGTATACAGCAGAGCATGACATTAGATTCCCAACAATGTTTTCTTTGTTAACATGTATATTTACTTAAAATCACAGATAATATGTTATAGAACCCAGTTCAAAGAATTTTGGCCCTTTGCTATCACCTGCAAACTGCAAAAGTTCAGAAAATTTGTCATGATTCGTAGCCATGTGTAGCCACCATCATTACAAGCCTGGCGTCATTACAAAGAATTTTGGTGCCATTAAAAGCCGTTATGGTGCCATTGATGAGGTAAAGTGGGAAAGACTGGTCAGACTACTGTAGTGTATTACAGGGACTGTAGCAGACTTTTTTCAGAGTTCAGCTGATTAAAACAAAAACACTCCAAAACTTACCAGGCTATCCAGGTACCACCAACACACTACCTGCCAGGAACCTCCCACTGCCAGGAACCTCCCCCTAAAAGCCTAAATTCACCCCCTTAATGCCTGGTAAGCTTCCGCCAAGACCCCATTCCTTGACACATTAAGTCTGATGGGCTCCCCCACCTAAAAGAAACAAGGCCTTTACAACACCCTCTGCTATAACCAAATTGAAAAAAAAAAACAGTTTGAGGAATGCATCCCCTTCAGCCTGGGAGAAAACCCTCCAAGGCCTCACCACCACCTCCCTGGCTCCTCAGAATTAAACCCGCTGTAACGAGTTCACCAAGAGAGCTGTAGTAACTCCCAGAGATCACCCACATGTATCCTCCTGTTGTCCCCGGAATCACTTCCAGCACCAGTCAGCATGCACACCTTGGAACCCTGCTATGTGTACCCAATAAGTAGACACAACTACCTTGAACTGAGTACAGCAGGAATGAACAGTTTATTGATGTAAAACATAGACTGATATAGCCACAGAACCTTATTAACATAAATTAACATTGATAAACAGGTAGACAACCCAACCTTTAATCCCCAGGCAGCAATCCTATTGATGGGATTAATTAAACAATGGAGTTCCTGCCTGTTTGACAGCCAGGCTGGAGCCATCTCTGAGTACCTTGGGCCCCTGTATGACAGGTCATTCTGTCACATATCTCCCTTTTTAAAAAGAAGACTGAACTAGGGGCCAGACCCCAACCGCATCTGCATCCAGTTCAGTCGGAGAGCACAGCTCCGTCGCTCCTGGAGTTGTGGATGCAGGGGGCTGGCAAGAGGCACCTGTCCCACTAACCAGTACTGGGGTGCACTTAGAGACTGGGGAGTTCAGGTCCCAGACGAGGACAACAGTCCCACTAGCCAGGGCAGGGAGACAGGGTCCATAATCTGTGGGTAGCAGGCTTGCATTCAGTCCTCTCCACGGGCCCCAGTGATGGACAGTTCCGTCACACACTCCATCACACCCGCCTTGAGCTTATTCACATTGCCTTGACTGTGCTCCATCACTGCCCTATACCTAGCATGCTGCCAGTGCAACCTAGGGATCATTTCTTACCATACAGCTTAACACGGAACAACCTATCTATATTTTGTCACATCTTCCACACAAGCGTGATCCCCATGTCATAGCCCCCCCGCCATGAATTAGCAACAAGTCCTAAACCATCCCCAAGCATCCCCAAGTACTTTGAAACCGCTAACAATACCCCCTCCCACAACATCCCAAACTGCACCCCAAACTATCTCATGCAGTCCAGGTCCATGGGGTAGCCCAACTGCAGCCCATTAACCCTAACTGTGGCTCTCAGTCGGGTGCAGTACACATGAGAATGTCCAATAATCCAACCGATGAAGCGCCCCTATTCGGAATGAGGGGGCACCAAAATCCGCCGCTGCAAACCCCAGTCTTCCCAGTCCCATCCGCATAATCCTAGCAAACTGGAACCAAGACATCAGCAACAGGTCCAAAAAAGACAGACCACCGACTGGTCAAACCTCCAAAAACCTCTGCATTCAACCCACCGGACAGTTGGGATCACCTGGGAGATCCAATATATCCATCATAGATGACTGTAACCAGAAAGCCACATGATCAACATCGCACTACACGTGCCCCACCGCCAAACCCATGCTGATGGCCTTACTTGGGCTGACAAGCTCTGACACCTGAAACGCCCCAAGGAAAGACAACAGAAAAGCTGCCCAAAACACAGTTACCTCATAGCTTGTCAGGACCCTGGTAAGCAGGTCGGGTAGGAGCCCAGTAGCAGGGGATACAAGGGGTTCTGTTTGTACCCCACGATGCATGATGGCAAGTGGTGTGGTACGGACAGGCGCAATAACACACAGCACAACAGAATATGAGGAAAGGTACTGTATTGGTATAGGTGATATCACAGCAAGTAAAAGCAGTAAGTCTCTGTGCAGGATGCCCACTGGGTGGGCTGACGGGTACGGAGGCCCACTGGGTGGGCTGACTGGTACGGAGGCCCACTGGGTGGGCTGACGGCAGGAAGCCCACTGGCAGGGCTGACTGGTACGGAGGCCCACTGGGTGGGCTGACGGTTCGGAGGCCCACTGGGTGGGCTGACTGGTACGGAGGCCCACTGGGTGGGCTGACGGCAGGGAGCCCACTGGATAGGGCTGACTGGTACGGAGCCCAGCTGGGTTGGGTGAGGGCAGGAAGACTCCACTGAGGCGGACGGTACGGAGCCTGCGGGCTCACGATTCACGAACCCACTGGTGGGCTTGACTGTTGGTTAGCAGCCCACTGGGTGGGCTGACGGCAGGAAGCCCACTGGAAGGGCTGACTGGTACGGAGGCCCACTGGGTGGGCTGACGGCAGGAAGCCCACTGGCAGGGCTGACGGGTACGGAGGCCCACTGGGTGGGCTGACGGTGCAGGCAGGTAGCTCCGGCTGCAACCACTAGTGGCCACCCTCTCCCTCTCTCTGCAGTGCTCAGGATCGGATTACGAGGTGTCAGGATTCCACCCTGCTAGCCCGGACCATGCATCATTATTTTTGCGTTCTCTCCGGCTGCTACCACTAGTGGCCACCCTCTCCCTCTCTCTGCAGTGCTCAGGATCGGATTACGAGGTCAGCTGGGTCTGATCACCTGAGTGGAACCTGGCCTTTATTAACCTGCCCTGCCCTTTACTCAGGGCCTTTGCATTGAAGTGCATGGTCCGCTCTGCTTTGGCCTTGCACCGTGAGCTACCTGCCTGCACCGTGAGCTACCTGCCTGCACCGTGAGCCCTGCCAGTGGGCCTCCGTACCAGTCAGCCCACCCAGTGGACCTCCGAGCCGTCAGCCCACCCAGTGGGCCTCCGTACCAGTCAGCCCTGCCAGTGGGCTTCCTGCCGTCAGCCCACCCAGTGGGCCTCCGTACCAGTCAGCCCTGCCAGTGGGCACCCTGCAAAGAGACTTACTGCTTTTACTTGCTGTGATATCACCTATACCAATACAGTACCTTTCCTCATATTCTGTTGTGCTGTGTGTTATTGCGCCACTTACCATCATGCATCGTGGGGTACAAACAGAACCCCTTGTATCCCCTGCTACTGGGCTCCTACCCGACCTGCTTACCAGGGTCCTGACAGAATGCAAAGGCCATACCAAGGAGTCCGCGGGGATAACTGCAGTTCTGGAAGTACTGGCGGAGTGTCTTCTCCAGATATGTATATCTGTACGGACTGTTTTAAAACCCGAACATGTTGATACCAAGACTAAGACAGAGATCAAAAGCCAGAAGGCTCCTAAGAAGAGCTACAAGCGTGAGCCTCTCACCAAGGAGGAAAAACAAAGAAGGCAAGTAGATAACCTATGCTATTATTGTGGAGAGACTGGTCATAGGATTACATATTGTCCATTGAAACCAGCCAAACCGTCTGCAACTCACATCGAGAAACCCCATGCCCAGGAACCTGCATATGACGCCAGCAATGTCACAAAGCAGGAGCATTCCCTGTCGCAATCACAGACAGGTAATGCAGAGGTTAACCAGTCCTCAGCACCTGAGAATCCTACGCCCTCCATCGTAATGTCAGATGACCTCCAGACCTTGTCTGACGCCCCCGAGTGGTCTGATATGGACAGTGTGTCATCTGAGGCGGATGTAACAGACACATCAATGGATATGAACCCCCCAGCTGTTTGTGCGGTCAGGAACACCACTCCTACCACTCACAGGAGTAGGAACGGGAGACTCCAAACCGCAAGACACTCCCTTGGGGCTCCTGGTTATGTCCTAGCAACCGATGGGACAATCGTGCACAGAAAGGAGCTGAAATATTATGAGCAACATCTGCGTGATCAAACGGCTGGTAGGCGTTCCTCCATTCCTACCTCCACACAGTCCAGTCCTGGTATTAGTCAACACCACTCAGAGGGATACAGTGCACAGGGGGTATTCCTATCCCCTGGCGAATGCTTGCCTTGTCCGACTTCTGTACTTACTGCGACGTTCGCATCTGTGCCACCAGTGGCTAAGGTCCGGAACACCCAGGCCAGCACACCTGAGGCGCTGCCACCAGACCGTGTAGTGGCTTCCAATGGAACTGTCATACGCCGTGAAGATCAGCATGTGTTTGAGGAAGCGCTACGTGCCAGAACTAGGTTGTCCCGCCACAGACGGTGACACTACTGCCATATGCAGTCCTACGAGCACCCAGAGGTTGCTCCTAGCGGTGGGGATATGTGAGGGTTTCACCCTACTAGCCTGGACCATGGATTATTTATTTTTCTGTAATGTCCTGCTGCTTCCACTAGTGGCCACCCTCCCCTCCCTCTGGAGTGCTCAGGATCAGATTTCCAGGTCAGCTGAGTCTGATCACCTGAGTGAAGCCCTGCCTTTATTAACCTGCCCTGCCCTTTAGTCAGGGCCTTTGCATTGAAGTGCATGGACCGCTCTGCTTTGGCGCTGTACCGTGAGCTCCCCGTGTCTTGTACCTGAGCTAACCGTCAGCCCTGCCAGTGGGCTTCCTGCTGTCAGCCCACCCAGTGGGCCTCCGTACCAGTCAGCCCTGCCAGTGGGCATCCTGCCAAGAGACTTACTGCCTTTACTTGCTGTGATATCACCTATACCAATACAGTACCTTTCCTTATATTCTGTTGTGCTGTGTGTTATTGCGCCTGTCCGTACCACACCACTTACCGCCATGCATCGTGGGGTACAAACAGAACCCCTTGTATCCCCTGCTACTGGGCTCCTACCCGACCTGCTTACCAGGGTCCTGACAGCACAAATGTAAGCATCTAAATGTAAAGGAAAATGTTAATTAAATGTAAATTATATCATATGATCTAGTCATATCTGGGATAATCCCAGGTCTGTCAGCCCAGATCTACCCCTCTTCTTGTAGTGTGACTTTGCTAAGACATGGAACCAGTCACATGAAGGGTGGGCCAAGATAGATTTAAGAGGGCAGGTAGTGTGGAGAAGGCTATTGTGGGCAAGAGGGAGCGGGCAGAACCCTCGGCATGACCAAACACCACTTCTCTGTCTGGAGACTAAAGAAACTGACTCAGTGAAGCAGTACTTCATGGGGCTCATGACAGAAACAAAAAATAACAGGTTATTAACCACTGGGATACAGAATGAACACGGGTATAAGCTGTGTGTAGTAACATTTCTGAGACAAGTCATGGTTTGTTCTTTAAGAATATCAGGCATATCATCTACAAAGTTGTCTCGCTCCTATAGCTATAGGTCTGGACTAAAGAAGAGAATTTGGTCACACTCTATGTTTACATCCAATGTAATGGCAATTATTATTAACAAAGAACGTCATAAGGGTCTCTTCTTGTATTTATACCAGGGATCTCTATTGGTGGTATTTATACGCATAATAACAAAATTACCCAGATGTGTAATCTGTACAGATTAAAAATGGTCAGGAACTATAAAACTTGTAACAGTGATCCCAAGCATAGCAGACTGTAACCACCAAAAGGCCCTGTGGTCACTGGTATTCCTGTCTCAAACTAGGCATGTCTGAACCAGCTTGCCCCACACAAGGGATTAAACCTGTCCATTCGCAAAGACTCCCTCCTATCCCGGTACCCACAGTCACGAATCAAGGAGCACATAAGTACAATACAGAAACTGTTAAGAAGCCTTTTCAGCTTCTAATGCAGTGTCCCAATCAGTACCTGTTTATTATCACACAACAGCAAACATTATTAATGACACAACATTTTACATGATTCAATATGTATTTCTGGGAAGGTTATGGAATTTGACAATAGGTGAAGAAATTATGTTTCTAATGCCGCTTTTAGTGTTAAAATTCAGCAGTTGTGGAATAGCACCTTTAATTACTGATACATTGGCATGGTTAAAATTGGTTATTACAAATATCATATAAAACGGCCTATGTATGCTTGTGTGTGTATATATATAAATATATATATATATAATAATATATATGATATATATATATAGTACATACATACACTACCATTCAAATGTTCTTGAGCAACCTTCACTCCTGTGTTCCAATGGCACGTTGTGCTAGATAATCCCAATTTAAAAGGCTAATTGATCACTAGAAACCCCTTTTCCAATTATGTTAGCACAACTAAAAATGTCCTTGTGTAGTATATATATATATATATATAATGAAGTCCTTTTTAAAGGTCTTTAAAGGTCTGACTTGTCTCTGACATAATTTAAATAATTTAAACACAGGGTGCATTCAGGTTTTCTCTTTGTTTTTGCTGTAACAAATTGATTTTTTGTGATCAAAGTACAATCCTGCTTTTAATCTCATGAAGATTTAAATCTCACAAAGAAAAATGAAAACTAAGAAGATTTAGTTTAATCCATGTTCTATATAGGGTCACAGGTGCATTAAACGCTGTAAGCTCACAAGAGCAGGACCCTCTTCTCCATTGTACCGGTTTGTTATTGTGTTTTAAATTATTTGTACTGACTTTGATTGTAACAATGTAACAGAATCCAAGAGTGCTACATAAATACATTTAATGTAATGTAAACACTGTCAAATCCAACAACTTCAGAACAGAATCTTCTACCCAAGTAATGGTATTAAAACACGCCAAAATGCGTGAATTGGTCCTGTACAGTACAACTCCCACTTACACAAGGGAGAAATATGGGCAATATTTTAGAATTCCATGCTATTTCACAGTTCAGTAAGTCTGAAACTATTAGCAAAAGTACATTATTTGAATACATTGCTGATAATGTCATTTAAAAATGTATTTTAATGAAAGCTTGTGTATTTTAATGAAAGTGATGTGCCCAGATGTCACTGTTTTTAGGGAAGCATAGCATTTGCTGGCAGTTCCATTTCCTTACAAACCCTTTCAGTAAAATTGAGGCTTTTGTCCTCAAAATGTGGTCTTTTGATTTAAATACCTTAACACAGTGTTGGATAGTAGCTGAGGATGTCTGCGCGCATCACACAGATGTCTACCAGTTGGCAGAGAGAAGGATTCAGGCCCCCTGCAGCGCTGCGGAGGATCTTGATCTTAGTCGTGTAGTCAGACCTCTATTTCAGGTCCGGTTATAAGACAACCTCGAATATAAGACGAGGGGTATTTTTCAGCGCACTGGCTCTGAAAAAAACCTCATCTTATAATCGAGCAAATACGTTATATACATATATATCATTATGATGGGCAACATCCTCACCAATGTATTTAATTGAATACCCTTGAATATAAAATTATTCAATTATGACAGAATAGATAGGGCACTGGTGATTATATAACATACTGTGGAATCAATTTGTTCCCAGATTCTACATGGTTATATTCATAGGCAAGACTTAGTATCAGTTTACTAGGAACTGGATTTTAAACCACCATTTGGCCAACTGGACTAACTGAAGTTTCAGAATGGATTTCAAAATTGTACATTGATAATTAGGGTAGCTAAAGTGTAAGGTATTTTACAAGGATCTTCTGTTGCCACATAATTGTTTATAATGGTTTAACAGTCTATTATTATTATCTTTTATTTATATAACACCAACAATGTATGCAACGCTTCTTATAATACATATATTGAAGGGTAATAACGAGACCAGAATAGACAGAGCCATTAGGTAATGAGGGCTCTGCTTGCAAGCTTACAGCCATATGAAATAAACTAAGAGAAGTCCCAAAAATAGGAACAATCACAAGAATTTATAGTATGTTTTTGCAGATCTAATTGTAAAATCGACACGTAATCGAGCAATTAGCATTGTGCCTTACACAGCCACACATTGTGTATTATCTAGGAAACCTATTTGCAGCCCTAGATTACTGGATTTAGGTACCGATAATGTAGACAGAAGCATCATACTCCTATGTGGACACTTTTACTATTCATTATATGCTTGATAAAAAATCATGCAACTATTACACGTTAAATATCTGGCCTATTTTTAATTTAATTAGTTTTAGCAAATTGTTTTACGTCTTTTAAAATTACTTTAACTAAGGACAAATTGAAATGTAGCTTTTTGATATGGGATATTTTCATGAAATCTATTATAAAATAAACTAAGGATTCCCATGATTAACCATGTTAAGTCTATAATACATGTGGATTTAGGATGGTATCACCTACACCAGGTTTTTGTTAATGTTTTTTACACAATGCCAAAAATATACATGTATTTAGTGGCTTAAAGGATATTACCATATGGGAAAGCACTGCTTTGTAAGACAATAATATAAATTATACATTCATCTTATTTTTCTTATGTATGTAGAAAGGTCTAGTTAAAGGTGAACAAAAGTGGATACAGCAATAAGTAAAAAAAAGTGGCTATTCCAGCTCAAATCAATACACTTGCATTCCCTCGACTCTCTGACCATAATCCTTCATCATCAGCTCATTACAGACTACAAATGGAAGCTGTTTGTGCAAACACAAATTCCGCACTTGAAGATCTTGAAGATCTATTAGGAAGCCTTTCAGAAATGGGTACACCTTAGTGTTAAGGTGGTTGAACTTTAATAGGAAGCAAACAAGCATTGTTTTCACTTCCACATCATGGCATTGAGGGTTTCCATCTGATAAAAGTATAAATTAGTCTAGGTTGTGCTACAAAACTATTAAAATTATATATATATATATATATATAATGTATATATACACACAGTATATACACATATTAAACATACATACTGTAATATTTTTTATGTTAAAAGTATACTTCTAACATATTAGAAATCAATGCATAAATCAATGCATAAATCATCATATAGACTGTAGGTTCATAGGCACGAAAAACTTACACATATTGATTTGGTCCTGGAGAATTGGGGGAAAAAAATCTACAAGTACAGGACACAGAGAGAAATGTGGAACATACAAGACAATAAGCACATATATAACCATTTTCTCTCACTCTTCTATTTGGTTTAAGCAAAATCTTGACACTGTGTTTTTTGTACACTTAGGAACACTTGAGTTTAACAGTGACGTATTTTGTTTTGTATGTTTGCTTGTTTATTTTACAAGTGTGTGACAGTCACAAGATTGTAACATTATAGCGGTTTATTTTGGTGGCTATTTGTTTTTTGTACTCCTTTTTAGACTGTTCTATTCATGTCCAGTAAGGAAGCAAAAAAAGGGGCAGACGTTTTTTTTTTTTAAAAGAAATAATAAAAGGATGACGCTTTTACTAAACTGTAGAAAACAATAATGTATTTGAATATGTTTCATTACTTTGCTCGAGAAAACCACAGGAAAATGTTAAAATGTATAAATTAAATATCCTTTATTATGTTACACTAAACGCATGCAAGTAATAGCACTGTGTTTTCTGCAATCGTGTTAAAAAAGCACTTAGCCATTCAAGTACGAAGAGCAAAATGTAGTGTAAGCTAAATGTTTACAGCATGAGTAATTAATGAGCAGTTGTTAGCATTAGCTTAACTGAGTGAAGGTTGCTGCGGCTGTACATTTAAACGTGCCCTGCGTTGAATAAAAACCCTAACTCGCTAGGTATGCTCAGTAGGATCTGACAGGGCTTTGGGCAATCATGCTTCACAAGGCACCTGTTGCAACGATCGCAAACAATATTAGAAATGAATGTCATTGTGCCTCTTCTTTTCTAAACAGCGATAGGAAGCTATTAGAGTCCCAGTGAACATGACCATATTTAACGTGAGAAGCTGAGAGGGAATTTATATGTTTGCTTTTTGGATACATCTAGGTGGGAAGCAAATACAGTTAAATTAAAATTAATTGAGTAAATAAGAACCCAGAATATAATTTATTTCTGAGAAAAAACAGTATGGAGAAGCAGAGTTTTGGTTGGGGAGAGAAAGAGAGAGAGGTGGGGGAGAGGTAGAGAGAGAGAGAGCAAGAGGGAGAGAAAGAAAGAAAAAGAGAGAAAGAAAGAGAGAGAGCAAGAGAGAGGAGACAAAGAAAGGAGAGAGAGAGAGAGGGAGAGAGACCGAGAAAGGAGAAAGAGGGAGAGAGACCGAGAAAGGAGAGAGAGAGAGAGAGAGAGAGGAGACAGATAAAGTAAGGAGAAAGAGAGAGTGAGGGGGTGAGGGAGAGAGAGAAAGGAGAGAGAGGGAAAGAGAGAGATAGAGAAAGGAGAGAGAGGGAAAGAGCGAGAGAGAGTAATAAAACTATTACTCAACAGCACTAAGCCAACTCTCACAGCAACCTGCCTGTAGAGAATCTAATTGTGCTCCGAGGAGTTCACGAGTCTCTTGGTGTCAGGCTAGTCACAGAGTCTGTCATACGAGGCATCGTGTATGTCTATTGGTTTAGTCTGTGGAAACAGAAACTAGTCCTGGCACTTTAAGTCCAATGTCCGATAAGTCACATAACATCCACGACCAGTTGGTCTAGTAAACCCAACATACTTCTGGAATCCGTGTTTACTTCAACAAAACAAACAGTGTAAAATGCAACAATCTTACTTTTGAATCTTTTCAATCGAGTTTGTGTTTGTTGTTATGCTTTCTGTTAATGGGATCAACGGCTGAGTGGCAGACTGGTTTCTGGATAACATTAAGAAATAGTTTTTTTTTTCCTCTTTTCTTCATGGATTTCTAAACCTGTCAGTGCTAATAATATGTAAATGATCTTTCACCAAAGAGGCTATGCAGTACTGATACAATCTTTGTCTCCACTGTGAAACAACAGGAGTCTTTCAGGATTCTATGAAAATTGTCTTGTTTATGTTCTATTCATAATTTTGCAGCTAAGAAGGCTGTCTGCCGTACAGTTAGAGATGGAAATCTGTATGACCTTGGGAAATCATCTTATCATGCTGTGCCTTGAAGTCTAAAAATTAGATTGTGAACTATTTTGGATGCAATTTACCTATCATTCTGATCGCCACTTGACTTCTGAGATCCATGATTTATAGATGACTGCACAGGTGCAATTTAAGGTTCAGCAGGTCTCATCAAGGGGAAATAAATTTGAAAATTCTCTTTCTACTAAAATTGATTTCACCATGCAGTTTTACTTCAACTATGTAAAGAATACTAAAGCAAAAACAATAATACATCATACGATTTTACAGAGTACAATATTTTGAAAAACAGAGAGAGAGCTACTTAATTTAAATGATTTATCAAGCAATGCGTTGCACAGAAAAAATGGCCAGAGCAATGTCTGGTCCTAAATGTCTCGTAGCTGATTATGGACATTGAAGTGAACTGCCCCAGTAATTAACTTGTGTAGAAATTAGAGTCACTAAAGTCACTAAGTGCATTCAGATCATTTTTTTTTAAATTCTCTGGGATTCTATGAACTACGCATAGATGCAGCTTAACCTTTTTCACTCTTGTATCTAAATGAAAAGAAAACCTCAAAAAATTATGTTTGTTTTCTAAACAAAGGTCACGTGTCAAAAGTTAAATGTGAACATGGTGAATGGTGAACCCATAGGACACAAAAAGGCTGCACAAAACACACACCACACATTTATATAAAACACATTGTATTTTATATAAAACTCCCACAAGCACACACAATCCTAACACTTTGATAAAGCTGCCTACTTCTACCCATTCAAAAGACAAAGTAACTCAGTTCCAGATATTCCCATCGCTGAGAACCCTTAGCCTTGCTGATGTAGACTCAAACTCACTGACCGCAGACAGCCAAGTTAGCACAAGCTAAATGACACTTACCACTTTCAGTCACACCAACATATACACAACATTGGCCACTCTCATTCGAACGGATATATACCCAGAACTCCCTCTACCTATACAGTGTGATCTACCACACAGCCTTTGGGCATCACCTTCCCAATCATTAATTGGAGAGGATTCCCATCTTTATCCTGAGAAGAAAATGCAGTTAGTGGCTGCATGCTGCCGTCGAGAAACACGATATGTTGTAAACCCTTATTCTGTTTCACTTGCTTCTTCAAAGTATAGCCAAGTTTCATATACTATATATATATAGTATGTTTTGTCCTGTGCCCTGAAGATCAAAGCATTACATCACTGATCTGTCTCTATAAAATCACCGCTCAGGGTTGGTGTATCTGAATCATGTTGTGACTGTCAGATGTTGAAGATCTCACCGTAATGTGCAAATGAATAATGTCAGAAGAGAATGTTATTGCTCTGTAGCATGTAGACAGGATGTTTCAATGCTAAATATAACCCTTTAACTCAATATATGCATCACAGAGCTGTGAACCAAGAGAAATGTAAGTAGAGGAGACAGGGAATTACTGTGCAAGATTTCTTAAAGTACGGGGAGTTGTCACCGAAATGGAGGAAAGCTCTGAAACGTCCTTGGGAAATTATTGTATCATCAAACAAGTCCTCTCCGTTCTATCAGTTATTAATTACACATATTAGTCATACCCCTAAGTCACTAATGAGCTGAATCTCACAGACAGCACTCAGTAGACAGATACTAGCTTTATTGTTTCTTTTAACTCGTGTTTTCAAATGTCCTTATTTAGCCCTTGAAAAGCTACAATATTTTAATTATATTTTTCCTATATGTAACACATTTATTGTTTCCCCTGAATATTTGAAAAAAATAATTTAAAAGTCTGTCTTTCTAGGTAAAAATAAAAAAAATTTACAAAATGCACAGCGCTGTGACTGGCGGTTAAAACTGATGAAAAGTGATGTTGGGAGGTTTGGCAGCCATTTTTTCTCCCCTGGATAGCACTTCCAGGAAATCCATGTTGCGTTAGTTGGCTGCACGAGGGTGCCCGGTTCTGAGGTCTGAATAAAAGACCACCTTCGTACTGGCATTTTTTTCAGATGATTTTTTTCTGAAAAAACCTTACTGAGCAAATACTGTAATACTTTACAGTGTTTTAATCTATTTATTATTTATGCTTACTTCCAAATTGCTGAATACCTTAAAAAGAACTTAGAATGACCCCCATACAGTGTTCTGTGGTCTATGCAGTTTTTTTTAGTATGATTTGAATGGAATACTCAATGAATTGTACAAACACTACAGTGTTAAGATTCTTGCAGCACTACTAAACTACACCGTTAACTAATCAACATTTAGTTCATAATCCTACGGCATTTTGTAAGGGAATTACAAATGCATCACCCAGACCAGCAAATTCGCAAAATGCAAAGCCAGTGAATCTAGGGGAAGAAAGCTTTGTTTTTCATTTGACTTTGATCGCAAGGTGTATTCGAAAGCTGCCTGAATAATAATGATTACCATCGCCTCCTTCTGCTTCTGAACATTGTTATCTACAGTTCCGTATTTTTCCCTGTGGCTACAAGTTGTGCTTCCTAGACAAGTCAATTATGTGGGCTTATAAAAAAAAATAGTAGCAATCAGCACTGTGACGTGTTTTAAATGTCAAGAGAGACCCCTCAGTGTAAATGCTTTTGCCCAGTGAGAGTTGCTGGTGAAAGCAGATATTACAAACTCATAGCCAGATAAGCAGACGCTGACATTTTCCCTAATTCCATAAATACCATAATCAAGTCCTATCTTGGCAGCAAATATTAAAAAAAAAATCCCGTTATAGTCAGTTTAAATATAACAGCAAAAACTGCTTCATTTCCAAGATCATCTTTTAACACGCTTGACCCTAAACATAGCTGCTGTCGCTTGTTCAATAGGGTTCCTTAAAAACGCATCCCAAAAGTCCTTTTTCTTTTGGTCATGATCACTTCCATAACTTTGTCACATTACAGGTTAGGGTTGAGCATCCCTCTTCCCAGCCACATTAATAGTTTTCCAGAGAAGGCTTTAAATTGTTTGAGAATCTCATTTGGGTTAAAATGCACAGCAGTCTCACCGATTCCGCTCCTTCTAAGCAATATAGCCATGAAAATTAGATGGGACTCGCCAAACTACAACCTGGCGGGCTATGCAATATATGCCCATATAGCGCGATGGAATCACCAATATTAATGCCTTAAATAGGTGTTTTTTTGAGTGATATTCTCTGAATATGCCCTGAATTCTTGCTTTGCTTTATGTATTTATTGGTCGTTATTTTTCTAGCAGCAGCCCAGGAATATGAATGTGTATACCTTTTATATTTTTTTGGTTGTACACTCCCCTTTTTTGTAAATTTTTCATATTACAGATTAAAAGGAAATGACTACCGTAATAAATCCCCTATTTTGTCACTAATGTCACAGTCACACAAAACCAGAAAGGCTTTACTCTCTGCAAATATAGAATGAAGGTGTAGCATTATGTTTATTTAATAAATACTGAATGATCATATTGACTTATAATATCCTCTGATTTTCTTTAAAGCAGGCCTTGTTTGTATGTGAAAAGAGCAGATAGTGGTATGTGAGGGATAAGAGCTACTACCAATTTGCTGGTGATAATAGGCCCAACATCACCATGGTAACTAATACACCAAACTGATGAAGAGCCAGTTACAGCTACCCTTGCTTTTATAGAAGTTCATTCTCTATGAGGTCAAGCACTTTGAGATTGTTTTTAGGAGATACCCTATGAACTCTTCAAGACATTAGGGAGCCCTGTAAAGGGTGATGTTTCCCAAATTATTACAATAATCTTAAGGAAGGACTTGGTTTCATTTGACGGGGTCTACTTTGTAGATAAGGATGGATTACTGGAGAATTGGTGCTTATTAAAACAATGTAGGAGATCTATAGCGGATAGCACTTTCTATAGTGAAGTAAGCCTCCATAGTTCCAATTTTTCTTTACATAGCCTGCAGAACGGTCAGCTATTTTCCTGGCAGAGTTTTCTACCAATGGCTTGCAGATTACAAGGAGTAATCGTGGACAGTGTCCCCAAATATTGGACAGTTCTAAACAGTTTTCTGCCATCCAGGAATTAAAGAAAGCTACAAGAAACCCTAACGTCTGCAGTAAAACGTCTACAATGTTTATGTAGGAAAGGTTTCTTCTTGACTATGCCCTCAACATCTCTTTTTTCTATTTTCAAAAATGGCAGCCTGTCTTAAAGAAATATTGCCATCTTGTGAGATTATTTTCTTTAAACAGCCATAAACCATAAGTCATTCGCATCACCTTGTTTAAATGTCTTTGCTAGACTCTTTATACAAGATTTTCATTTTTTTCTGTTGACATTGATCATCAGTTTCCCAGAACTAAACTTCTGAGAGCTTGTCATATATCGAGAACAGATATTAAATTTCACTTCAGGCCACTACAAGAGTTATATTGTCAATTGAAGAGGTTACTTCTACAAAAAGCACACTTCATAAATCTATGTTCTGTGAAATATGTCTCCATGTCCAATACAAAGGTGCAATGTACTTTTATCTATTGTGTAAGCTTGGATGAACATAGATTTTGATGGCAGAAAACAATCAATCAGTACATGTAGTCTTTCCAATTTATCTACCTGGTATAAAACTTTATGTGGTCCTTGGCCTTGTGTTATAAAAAAGAAGTCATAAGGCTGTCCAGTATTTACATATCCTCACTGTATTTACCTGTACCTGAATACATAGCCTTCTTCCATGACCATACAGGATATGTTTAATATATTCTTCCACTGCTTAATTTTGATATATCTTTTTCCTTTATCGGACATTTCCTTTGTTCCAACTTCACTATTTAAGTGTTTTTTGTTCACTAAAGCATCTAAAACAAGTTTTTTCACTGTTTTTATCAATTAAGCGGTTGTCTTCCACTTCTGCCTGTTTTGTTTTGGAATGTACAATAAAAAACTGTTCTCGATTCTGTCTAACCTCATTTCAGTAGCTATCTCTCCTTCTAATTCTACTTATATTTATTTTAGTTCTTATTTTGTGTCTGTTCTGGTAACTTAATAAAAATAATATTACTTACTTCAACTGTTAAAACACTGAATGTCCACATTAGTCCTTTTCTTAAGTATACTATCAATTGTTAGTATGAAACATAATACTCACTGATGTGTACAGGTAACCTTCTCCATTCATTGCTATATATAACCCCGTCTTTACACCTTGGATTGCAACAACACGGAGACCCACTGGTATGAGGTTGAATAAAGCTGTAAAGGGAAAATGAACATATTACATGATTTTGGGTCTTTGGTTTTCCTGTAAACAGTGAAAAGAAACGACAAGTCTCATATATTCTCTACACTGTATATATTTGAATATGAGAACTGACGTTTTTGGTAACAAACATTTCAGTATAATTGGCCCATTTAATATAGTCACTAATGTCCTTTAAATCACAAACTCTGTTGGTGTTTTCCTGTTGACCAGTAGTACTTTGGATACGTCTGTTATTCTGCCAATATTCTGCTATAAAAAGCATTTTTTGGTGCGATCTGAAGGGTTTTAATAACAAAAGTCTCATGTTGACATGTAAGTTTTAAATGTGTAGTAGCAGTTGGTATAACCTTTCTAGATTTGAGAAACACATTTGACACTATCCCTCATAGAAATGTTATAAATACATTGTAGTCTTTGGGTTTGGATGTCACATTCAAAATATGTTATTGTGGGGGCAAGAACGGTGATGAGTACCATCAAGGGCAAAACAGCTCTCCAAGGGCGGTGGTCTGGCTTCTGCACTTCTGTGCCAGGCTTATTTTAGATGTTGCCTAGCACAACAGACTCTAAGGGATCCATGTATAAAGTGGATTTAGAGACAAAACTAGGTGTTCATTGTTAAACTGATCTGCATAACTCAACACAGAACCCCTTGTATTACAGGATTTGGCAATGATTCCTTATTTCTTAACTGGTTTGAATGGATAACACAATGGTTGAGTGACAGGAGACAGAAGGTTGTAGTTAATTATGTATATTCCATTAATGGTATGATATGTCTTTTTGCAGATGATACAACGGTCTGCAACAGGGTAGGCCTTCCAGGTGGAACAAGTCAAATGACAAGTGATTTAAGTAAATTAGAAGAAATCGTTAAGAGTGTGACAGCTGCAGTTTAATGTTGATAAAGGTAAAATTACGCACCTGGGACATAAAAATCCCAAAGCAGAATATACCATAGGGGACACTGTTCTGTCAGTGAAAACAGATTACTTTGTGAGTAATTATTTCTGATGACTTAAAAGTAAGCAGACAACTCTCCGGGTTTGACGCGGAGATTGCCGGGTGAGCGCTGCTCCTCCGGTTCTCCGGGTTAAGAACCAAATCCTCCGGGTCGCGGGAGCGGGGTCTTGACACACCCCGCTCCTCGCCCATTTTTATGTAGTGCCTCAGCCTTCCCTCTATTGTGTACTGTTGCCACTATTGCCTTGTGTTCTCATGCCCCCCAGCCAACCCCTATTTTTTAGTACCATATTCATCACTTTTTTCCTGACCGGCCCTGCTAACACATGAATGTAGAGCTAGTCATGCATGGGATAGGGCTAGTATTACATAGTACTATCCATGGCTTGCCCTGCTCCTTAGTGGAAGGGAGTAGGAGAGAAAGTAGGCAGAAAGTGGGGCATAGCCAAATGTCATTTCTTGGAGAAAGAGGAGAGTGACCCAGAGATTTGGGAAAGCAGCACTTCATCCAGAGAGTCAGAGTTGAACCCAAAGAGTTTTCAGGAATCATCATATCCTACTCTGATTTAATGATATCTGGGTGTCGGTTGTCACTATTCTCATTGGAATCGAATCTGGATATTGTTATTTCTTGAAATGTATTTGTATTCATCAGCACCATTATTGGAACACATCTGGGTGACACCAATAATAATCTTTGTGAGGACATATTAAAAGATTTCCAGCCGAGCTAATGTTTGGAAGTACCCAGGAATAAGGCACACATGGCTGGTACATTAACTAAGTTATATTTACCCACTCATATGATATTTTATTGAAGCTGAGCGTAAACTATTTCTAGTAAGTTAATGCTAAGCAAAAGATACCAAAATACGCAGAATTGCAATGGTCTGCTTGGTTGACTAAATTACAAACGCGATGGCACATGATAGATCTCAATGACTTTTAAGGGGGTAGTTTAATGGAAAATATTATTTCTTTGTGCACTAGATACATTGTTGTATACAGCAATGTATTCTAGCACTGGGGAAAAGTGAGCTTTATTTGATATTTTCACAGTAAAATCATTTACCTGCAGACTAAGAGGATGCCACTGTAGGCAAGTCATGTCATATTTCAGTGACATTCCCCACATTGAGCTGATTGTCAATGTAATGATTATCTGATAAAGTCCTTTCCTCCACAGAATTTCATAAAACAGAAGATCCCTCTAGGGGATTAGAGGTACTGTTCCACTTCCGCTGTAGAATTACACTGGTTTATAACTAAATGCATTCCATGTAATCTCTAGTGCAAGTTAGCCTACTAACTAAAGAAAAATAAATAAAAATCAAAGAAAGAGCATAACTAATTATTACCCTCCCATGGACCATAGCAAGCATTAAAAAGTATATCATAGTAACTGAACGAGTAAAGTCAAATAATACAGGGAGTGAGGGTCCCTTATAGATACTATGCCAAGAGTCTTATGGGGGCTTAATCTAGTTCCATTTGACTACCTCTTTTATTTTGATGCTATTGATTATATGTATTAAAACAGTGACCAATTGACTTGTTAGAAGTTCATTGTTGTTTAAAATTTGCAAGGTAGGGAATTAAGATCAATTAAGGAAGAAGTTCACAGTCCCCAACATGCCACTGCTTGCTAAATGGTAGCCATTCTGTTTGAGCATGTTCATCAGAAGTAGTTTGTTGTACAATTGTTGTGATGTGCATTCCAATACCTCAGGATTGTTTTTTTTCTTTTCAACACCCTTATCCACAGAACTAAGCAAGTTTGGGCAAAATGGAACAGGCCAATAAGACCAATAGAAACAAATCCTCCTAATACACACAGTGGGGGATGAGAAGACTGGCCAAAAGTCATAAACATAAAGGAGAACAAGCCCTGAAGAACTTCAAGAATGTGAACTGCACCAAGGAATAGAAAGTGGAATAGACACATTAACACTAAGACCTCCAACTATTGTCCTGTCTCCAAGAAAGCCTCCAGGCCTGATGACCATTGTAGGAATGAGGTCTCACATTGACCGGCCAGCACTACATGAATATATATATATATATATATACACATACACACACACATCGACATCTACGGAAATATCACTAAGAACCACATATTCCTATTTTATTGCATACTATAATCTCCCGGATATTAAGATCTCAGTGTATTATTTAAATGCATCTGGAATGGAACCAACCAAGGGGGAGCTGAATAATAATAGGGACAAGGCAGAGCAGCAGGCAGAGGGATTGTATTGTATTTCTTAATTAACCTATATTTATATCCATATGTCACACTCAAGGGAGTACATTCTTTGTTTGGCATGGGTTCCATGTTCTGAAATGGTAATGCTTAGCCAGTGGCAAATGATATAATACAGATTGCATTAACTTTTGAGTCAACAGAATGCCTGTGCATCAGTGAGAAATTCAGACATTTCAAGAATGAATTTAATACATATTTCTGCCTAACCGGGATGCACGTATAAAGTACTAAAAAATACCCTGTAATTCTAACATTGTGATAATACCTGGATTTTTTTTACAACCCTCAGTAAACAATGCTATGGTTAGTATATTTTTTAGATAATGTTATATTATTATAATTATTATTTCTTAGATATTGCAAAATGTCTAATGTATATATAAATACAATAAATATATAATTTGAACAGTAGTATTGGCCAACTTAATTTTATTAACAATTAACAATAAGTCTGTACAGATGTTTAAACAGCAACTGGATGGATACTTGGAAAAACATAATATTCGGGATACAATCTTTAATTATGGGGAAACATCTTATTGATCCAAGGAGAAATCTGACTGCCATTTTGGGGTCAAGAAGGATTTTTTCCCCTGGTTAGTGCAAAAATTGGAAAGAGCGAAACTGGGGTTTTTTGCCTTCTTTTGGATCAACAGCAACAAATTAACAGATATAGGTAAGGTTGAACTTGATGGATACTAACATTTTGCATGTGAGACTATTATGATGGTTAAACCAATATGACGATCGTATACCCCAAATTTTCATGAAATAAATCTAATATGCTACGTATTTTTATAGAGGAGGATTCAGAAAAAAAGTGAAAGGTATTTTAGTTATTAACGTTTTAAGCATTATTATTACTTTAACTTACAAATAATTACCAGCCATTTTTGTCTCATATTATGTTTGGGAAAAAAATCCTAATTTTAAGAAAATTTGCCAAGAACATTTTACTTAGAGATGCCTTGAGCTTTGTGTGAATGATTTCCCCCCCCCCCCTTTTTTCATTTTTAGCCCCGGGATATTGCTTTAAATTACTGGTGAAAGGAATATCCAAGCAGACAGATGTTTTGATGACATTCCCATCCAAAGACCTCCAGAAGTGAGATTGAATGCCAATAACGTACTGTTATGTTGCTGTAAAGTTCCACAGTGATATTGATATTAAAAAAAGGTAACACACTTCTGTCAAGCAATTTAAACATAAAATTTTCATAACAGACAGCAGGACCCTCATAGTTTAATTTTTACCAGTAAGAGTGTCCTGGATAATAACTTTTTGATCCATTAATATTATTCCTTTTTGCAAAATAAGTTATCCAATACATTTTATCATTAAAAAGACATAATCTGTTTTTAAGGCATTTAACATCCTCTTTATCTTTCATTACCCTAAGAAGTTATTTCTTACACCCGGGCTGCACACAAGAAAGCCAATGACCATTTTGAACAGTTTCACATACATCTTATAGCAGGTATTATCAATACTCACTAGAATTGCTGCTGTCATCCTTGGTTCCATCAAGAGTTCCATCTGGGTGCATTTGCAAGTAATATCCTTGCCTGCAATATAACCTGGTCACTATGCCCTTGAGCTGGGGATCTGCAAGACAGATATATTGTGCCATTAGTTTAAAAACCTTGCCATCACTGGTAAATTGTGTTTCTCTTGTTTGCGATTTAAAATGCCGTTTGATTCCCTGGCTTTCCATGATGACCCTTTCCAGACAAAAAAGACATGCATCTGAGAGAGGATTTCTCAGGAAACCTGACTATACAAGTTTTTATGACCTCTTTGCACACTTAACCTTTTCATTAGAAGAGGTGTGGTCACCACTACTGAATACGAGACTAGGTCATGGGTGATCTAGACACATGTCCAGACCCATGTAAGCTTGTGACACATGTCCAGACCTAACTGTATGATGAGTATGATCAGAAAAATTCTGGTTTATTACATGCTTTTGGCAAATTCTGTTTATTCTCAAGATATGTATAATGCTTAAGATATCATTAAAATAAATCTATTAATATACTATATTATTAGGACATTGATTTTATATATATATATGCAAATAAAATATACAAAAACATAATCATCCTTTACTATACACTGTAATGAAAAGCGTTTAAGAAATTGTAAGAATGTTCTGTTAATGCGGGTTACAATGCACATTATGTTAAATAGAAAGCTATATTAACAGCCAGTGGAAACTCAGAAATTATCCAATTGTTTCACTTATTGAATTCTATAGGGGTCCCAAAATAGACGCAATGTTTTTTTTAAGAATACAAATTGTAATCACCTGTAGTTAGGTACACATGGGGAAATACTGTTGATTAATGTTGATTAATTCCTATATGCACAGGAATATAGATGTGCATTGCATGATCAGAATATATAACACATTACACATTTAACTCAGCACTTCTAGTTAGAACTGAATTAAACCAGGATAATGAAATGCATGAAAATATATAAATTTATAAAAATCATGAAAACATACAAAGTAATGTGAAGCAATAAGCACATTATGTCGCCTTGATTTTGTTTCACAAATATACAAATATCAGAAGCTTTGTCCTACCTACTATATAGTTATTGGTAATTCTGTTAACATAAATTTATTTTGTTATGATATGTTTTTGGACTATGGTCTATCAATGTATTTAGCGTTTTTAACCAAGGCTAAAATGCCTTATTTCTCTCAAGAGAGTCTGACCTATCTTCCTTGGCGCTGTGAGTGTGTAATAATAATATTATCAAATATTACATTAAGATAATTAAGAGCCAAAATGTAAACATGAATTTTGATGTACTTTAATGTGCAAAACATTTGGTCAATACATCGTGCCAGAAAATGTTTAAAATGTAATGTTTTTGTTCATATTATTAGCATAAGGAGATTACGTAGACGAGAATACACACCCCAAACCCCTTTTCGGCACCTTTCAAAAGTAGTAGGCATACCCCCAATTTTTTAGGATCA
Organism: Spea multiplicata; assembly: GCA_009364415.1. NCBI lineage: Eukaryota > Metazoa > Chordata > Amphibia > Anura > Pelobatidae > Spea > Spea multiplicata. The sequence continues at coordinate 6,455,377 of VKOC01000008.1, read as the reverse complement.
TTAAATTAACTAAATATTCACTTGCTTGCAATGCATTTTCCCATGCCATTGGCATAGAAACCGGTTAGACTTGCTGGACTACCAGTGCAGGTAGGGGCAAAGACCATCCATCATAGAAATCGTCTGCTTTGCTATAGAAAATGGTAGAGATGCTGAAATACCTTAAATAAATCAATCACCCCCCAAAAAAAGTGGAGACAGCAACAGATGGTGATTTAAATAAATTGAAAATATTATAAAATGTAGAATTATCAAGAAGCCAGAATCTTATAATCAATGAACATCAATCTTCAAAGTTCTTGACTTGCATTAATGAAGTCCTTTTACATTGACACTTCAGGTCAAATCACAGCCTGATTATAAAACAGTGATATTTAATCTAAAGTGACAACTACATATCATTAACTGTCCAGCTTTTTAAACGGAAATCCATTGTAAAAAAGATTCTTAAAATAAATTTTTACCCTGTTATTTAATTTATTTGAACACGTTATAAATAAAGAAGGTATATACACTATTTGGTCAATTGAAATATATTCTTTGACTTGAGATATAAACATAAAGTGGCTGGTGGGGAGTCTTGTTACTTGTTACCATTACTTGTTACATTAGCATGCTGTTAATGGCAACCTTTGCTAGTATTTAAAGTAAAACCAGGTTGCTTAAAATAGGAACCTCTGTTCATATTTAGAGTTCCATTACCATATTTAAAGTTATACAATAATGGCAACATTTTAAAAGAGAAAAATCAATAAGTTCCAAGGAAAATAAAAAAATACCTATATATCTCCATAAAAAGCTGGCATGCGTCTAGAGCTACATTATCCAATGATCGCAATCTGGGTATTTGCAGAGGGTGTCTGTGTCCATGGGGGCCATCTACATCCATTTCTAATGTTGGTAAACTCAAAGGGATGCTCTGTAACATACTTTATTAGCATTATTGTTTGCTAATTTTATATTCTGCCTATGGTAACCAATGTCTTAAAACAGCATTTCATGAGCCATTTGTCATCATGGTACCTGATGCCTGTACCTGGGAACTTCCTAGAGTAGAGGTATACCGATTGACCCCTCTTTTATAGAGTGGTTTCATGAATGGGCAGGGCTGGCCACTTATAGGGGTGGTGCTAACCCCAGAAAGCCTTTAGTGGGTGGGGAATAGGAGGGACACGGGTAGGGATTGGGCATTCCCAAATGTTGCGCCTCTACCCAGAAAAAAAAACATTATGTACCAGGTGCAATATTTATTTATTTATTTATTTTTATATAGTTTTTTTACGTGTGCTTTATAAGTATCACAATAATGTTTTCACAATTTTGCTTACACTGGTGAGAGCCATGTCTAGCATTATAACAAAAGGGCAACCAAAAAGACTGCTGGCAATACCTCCCACTGCAACAGATTCAGAGCATGTTCACACAAACTAAAAGACTGCACAGAAAGGTCAGCACATCAGGTAGTCATGGTTCAATATCCATCTAAACATTGGCAGTTATTTTCTTTCATTCATCATCTGTAGCTATATGTGGAACTGAACTAAAAGTGTCCTTTTCAATAACATCTGCCTGGCAAGTGTAAATAATGTGGTCAAAAAAGGAAAATTGGTTTGTGGAACCTTTATTAGACATAAAAAGAATCCCTTATTTTTTAGGGAACAATCATTTTTTCCCTACCATATTTGATAGCAAACTGTAGGATATAAATTATACAGAGCATATATGATGCAAAGTTTGCAGAATGGTTAAAAAATGGTTACTAATGGGATGCAATAGTGACAACACCATTTTTAAAACTTTGTACCAGGATCACTTTTAATATAATTATAACTGTGAACATTTGTGGCTATATCATGGAAAAATATAATTTTCTATAGATTTTGTAATCATAAAAATGACCATTATAGGTCAACATCTCATTCACTATTCATCATTAACTCAATGTGTTAATGCTTAAACAATTTAAATGTAGATTCAATTCATTACATTTGGATTTTTGCCCAGTAAAGTGATTAAAAAAGCACCTTAAGCTGAGAAGCAGAAACGACCAAAGAACGTATAATTAACGGAGGGCTACATTTTTCAAAGTCTGGATATGCATGTAAGAGCCAGGATCTAAAAATCCATGGAATTATTCTTTTAAAACCCCTGTGCAGGTTGTTCTTTTAACAGATGGAGTGTACTATGCTTCATTGGTTTTCACTCTATATTGCAATCAAACCCCTAAAAATCACTCATCCTTAAAAAGTGTGATCTACCCTCTTTTTGCCTTTATTTTCTAGAAGCTCAAGCTGGGTATGATTATATCACAGTGTTCTAAAGCTCACAACAGTCTGAAGAAAAGTTTTAGGAATTCAAATACATTAATCTTCTTCTGAAACCATACTCAATTTCATAAATATCTTAAACCACATAAAACATTTTGGTAAAGCCCGACCCCTAACTATACCCCCTAAAATGTGTCCCTCTGTGGCCATCTTAAACATTGTGAGATACATAAATATGGCCATATTCCAATATTCTATGCCAAATGGTCTTGCTAAGGCTAGTCCCTACACTGCCACTATGGGTCGTAATTGTGAGGTCTTCCAGGTAAATATGAAGCAGTCACCTTGTCAGCCACTGGAATGTTTCTACTCTAAATGTGGAAACGTTGGTCATATTTACAAAATATTTCATGTTCCATTTGCTCCATTTTGTCCCCAAATTACCATTTCTCAACATGACTCAACAATTTAATGTGCATCAAAAACAGTACAAAATTCTCAAACCAATCATCAATGATCTAGAACAGTTCATGATTTAGGGACTAATCAAAATCTGGGATACCCAATAAATCAAGAAAGTTCCCAGATAAAGTTCATTTTTTAGTTACAATCCTGTAGCTATTTATCAGTTATATGTACTTAATGTAAAACTATGTTACAAAGATTTGCCATAGTTTGATCTGCACTACTCTAGGAGCAAGCAGTCTTTATATGTTCAGTACATATTGTAAGTGCCGAAACCTGTTCTGTGTCTTGGCATTTAAACAACTCCTGCCCTAAGGGCACAGGTTCAGCCTTCTGTTTTTTTATCTTCTTTTGAAAGACTTGTTCCTTGGAGAAAATGTTCTAGTTAACTCTTTCTCAACAAGCTAGAGGTTCAATGTGTGGCAGAACTAACACTTTTTTGGAAGAACAGACAGGCCGTGTGCAGCAGACCTCAAATTGTAACATGAATTTTTGCTTTACAAGAATAAATCACAATCATTGTATTTATAGTAATACTATAGTTATAGATACATAGAACTCTATACTGCACAGTGGGTGGGAGATACAGGGCTGACCCTAGTGTTCTTAGTACCCTAAGCAAATTATAACATCAGGTTCATCCCTCATGCATGCACTTGCTTGGTTACACAGGAAAAAAAACATATGTCTGAACCATTGCCAGATTATTGCAGAGAGGTATTTGCCTTCGGTTTACCCCCCAGACACCCTCTCCAAGGCCACCATCCTTACTGTGGAGCACTGGGGTGTGATTTAATTTCCCAGCACTCTGAGACTTAAAGGGGCACAGCAACTGCCATCCTTGGCATCACTCCAGACATCGCTAGCTGATCGGATTTTTATGCTTTATTTATGTGATTCTAACAATTTAAAGACATTGCAATTAATGGGCAGACTAGATCGGCAGATTGGTTCTTATCTAGGGTCAAATAGTATGTCCCATCATCATACAAATTATACACTGTATTTGGCAGAATTCCAAAAAAAAAGAAATTCCAAAAATAATGGAAATACATTAGTTTTGTCTTAGGGCAGAGGTTGGGAACGTCCAGCCCACAGGCTGTATAAGGCCCAGAAAATCAATTGGTCTGGCCTACGGGGCAAAAGGGGCAGGAACTGCGGTCACAACTGTGACAGGCCTACCCACGATCACTTCCGCAGGGGCCTGCTGCTTACTTATGCATAATGTGCGAGCCACGTCTCTTGTACAACCCAGGGGAAGCAGGAGCCCAGCAGAGTTGGGCAATTTACATGACCCTGCTCCGTTCCTGCTTCCCCTGGGCGGTAAAAGAGAATTTCTTACAGAGAGTGCGAGGAACACAGCGGAAAGTGGCGGCCCTGCAGAAGTCTTCAAGAAGCACAGAGAGATTTGCTGTCCAGGTAAGGGGTGGAGGAGGGTGTATGAATGAGTATGTGTGATTGAGGGAATGAATGAGTATCCGTATGAGGGAATATTTGTGAATGAGTACATCTAAATGATCTGTGGAAGCGGGAATTAATGAGTATCTTTGAATGAGTGGATGAGTATCTGAATGAGGGAATATTTGTGAATGGGTATATGTGAATAAGTATCTGTGGGTGAGGGAATGAATTAGTATCTGTGAATGAGTGAATGAGTGAGTATCTGTGAATGAGTGAATAAATATTTTTGAATGAGTGAATTAATTAATAAATATGTGATAACATGGATGTATAAGTGGGGGCATGGCACAAGAAAGCTGGTTGAGGCAGTGATGACAGAGGGAGGCTGTTTGTGGCACATATGCCACAGGGAATCTGTTTGGGGGCAAAGATGGCAAGTCCTATGCGCCCCGTCTGCGTGCTAGGCAGGTCCTGTAGATGCAATCTGGGTGCCAGGGCTGTTATAAATATGCAAATGGCACTTGGCAGAAAAAAGGTTCCCCAACCCTGTTTTAGGAGATAATTTTGAGGACTAATAGAAAGCAGAAAACAAGTCTTAACCAGGGGACTATTCTCTGCAAAGAGATTTGATGATCACATTAAAAGGAGGACACTTTTATTTTAAAGGCCGTGGCTAAAGGGGCAACTGGGAAGGGGTTCCCATTGTTTTGCATTCCAAAAGTGCTATTTTGTGTAGTCTTTTAAAAGTAAAGTAACCAGATTTTCCAATATTAAACCCCTTTGTGAACGTAATTCAAATCCTTTTAGCCTATAAAATACAATATGTATTTATTCTTTAGTTCTAAATAAAAATGTATATTATTGTCCTACTTTTAAAAATTTTGAGAAAGATGATTCAGACTAATTAAGAAAAGTAATATGAAAAACAATAATCCTCAACTGAGTTGTCAGTATGCATATGTTATATACCACTAAAAATATAAATACTGTTGGAATAATATTCATCAGGGAAACTCGAGAAGGAATTGTGCAGACCTATTTTAAGTTTGCTGCTCTCATAAAAAAGAAAGATCACAAACATGAAAGGGAAAACCAATGTCTGCCGGGGATCCCTTCGTTCATACAGAATTCATTTTATAATACTACAAAGATGAGGATGGTGGGAACTCCTGTGAAATCACTTAAAAAATACTATTTCAAGACATGCATATCTTGAAAGTTGAAAAATGCTATCAGTCAAAGCAAAAAAAAGTAAAAAGTACAATAGAATCTCAGAATTTGACACCGGATAACAAACATTCACCCCATTAGGCTGCCCAGTTTTTCCTGCCATAAAAAACTCAAACCTTATTCTTTTCCCTGGTCTTGATTCAGGTCCATATCCCAGGCATGTTTACATTTCCTCACTTCATTAACATCTACCATTTTTGCTGGAAGACTGTTCCACTTATCTACCACCCTCTCAGTTAAGTAAAACATCCTTGCATTACAACTAAGCCTCTGACCTTCTAGTTTTACGCAATCACGTCTTGGCTTACCATTTGTGCTTAGAAATATTTTCTAACGCTTTTTGGCCTTCCAACCATTCACCATTTGAGCCCCCCTAAATAATCCTATTAACACAAGAGGGGGTCTGATCTCTCTCCTGATTATCTATATCTTTCAGGGGTCCCCAGAAATGTATAAAATACTCTAGATGCAGTCTGATTAGAAACCTATAAAGTGGCAGAACCACCTCTCTCTCTCTCTCTCTCTTTCTTCTAATGTCACTTTTCTACCTGCCATTAAGTCCTACTCTCAAATCAAGCTTGCTTATTTCTAACAGCACAGTACCCCCCTTATTATATTTTACCTTGGATTCTCATGTCCCAAATGCATTATTTTACATTTTGTCAATACCAAACTTAATTTTAATACCTCTGCTGTCTCTGAGGACTTAACTACTATCTGCTGACACGGGACCACAAGATGCCTAACATGCTATTGATACAGATTTTAGGCCTTTTAAAGGGGGATTAATGCCTGTCCACAGCTCTACCTGATCATCTACCTGATTTTTGGAAATACTATTTAATATTACCCATGCCCTTTGGGTTCATCTATTAACACAAGAGGTTAGATAAGTGATAATATACTCTAGTAGACCATTTCAGGGAAGAAAAGCACAAGTTAATCATGCTGTATAAAATGTCGCTTTAATCTATTCTCTTATTTCTCATTCATAGCGACTGTTATATAATTAAATGCTGGAGCATATTAGAGAAGTCTAAAATGTAATGTCATACCACAGCCTTTCGAGAAGGTTTAATGAACCACAAGGCAGAGATAATTTTTTCTTCAAATTGTGCTGAACTTTAAATAATGTTAACTGTAACGCAAGGGTTTTTCATTTTCAAACAGTAACTATTTTTAATGTGGAACTCCTTGTCAATTCTTATCCTTTTTTCATGTCATGTTAAATCAGGTAGTAGCCGGCAGATTTCCGCAGAAGAGGATAAACCAAGCAAATGCCCTAAATTTAGTGTATGGCTGAGAAAGCTGTAAATACTTTAGAAGCAGGAATTTAATATATATTAAATAATAAAGCAGCAATTGGGGGGGGGAACAATATTGCGCACATAATGTTAAATACATAAATATATAAATACAGAAACTCAATCTGAAAAATATAAAAGTTTAATTATTTACCATGACTGTAAACAAGAACTAAAACTAGGAATTACAAAAGCTCATTGAAAGCATATTCAAATTGAAGTGTTTTACCAAACATGACTGTACTATTATAAACATGAATGTTTACCCTAAACCTTGGAGAAGAACAGTAGACTGGCTTGGCTTATGTTTTGGCCTACAACTTACAGAAGAAGCAAAGAGCTGAGTTCGCAGGTTAAATGGGCTAAATTGTCCTTAATAGGGTAAATGTCTATCGGTTTATAGGGTGTCCCTTAAAGGTTGATGGATCTTAGAGTGCTGACACTCTAGACCTCTTTAAGGCCCATACGCATCCCTTCACATCGGTAAACAGGATTTTATCTCTGACACCACTTTGAGGGGAGTCCACGCACCTTGAGATGCCATCCCCCTCTACCCAAAGGATCTATCACTTCACCCCAGAAAATTTCAGATAAAAGGTTGAGACCGCATTTGGGGATGGCATTTCTGAGGGACGGTAACTTCATCCCAGACAACTCCTGGAGAGCCTCAAGGATGACAGGCTCTCAATGTATTTTCTAGGATGACAGCCCTTTGAGACCACATCACACCCGAGTGGGAGTTATATGCCATGAAAGAGTTGTCAATCAAGACACCCGTTTGAAGGCCCCTCACTCTTTTGAGCTGCCATCACACCCTTGGGGACCCTTCATCCCAAGATGGCTGGAGTAAAGGGATGGGTCCCCAAATGGGTGTTGGCAGCTCAAGGTAATAAGGGGCACAGAGTATCTACCTACGTAAAATTGAAAAGAAAATATGTTGTGGGCCCCAATGTTCTAAATCATAGAAGAATTTGCTCCTGAGCACCCTTCCCAGCACTGCCTATAATCCAGTCCCATAGCTCGTCAAATAACTGTTTGATTTTTGACACGAGTAACCTTCCATTTTGTTTTCTAATAGTTTTAATCACAGATTAAGTATATTAAACATACGTTATTCACTATCTCCTAGAAAATTAAACATATATTTTTTAGACTGCTTGTCATATTGGTGGATATAATTGCACCTGTAATGCAACTGATAAATTACTATATGCCTGGTCAATGTGAATTTTTCTTAGTGTGATATAGGTATATTATATTAGGTGTGATAATAGGTATATATTAATATTGCATTAAGAAAATGCAATGTGGCTATTTATTAAGGTATAAAGTATAAAATATGGTCTTGTTGATAAAGCAGCCAATGAAATGGTCACATCAACAGCATTTCACCTGCGGCTACGATGATAGAACCATTTTCCACACTATTCACTTGAATCCTGTTTTTATAAATAATCCCAATATGTTTTAGATATAGATATAGATCTGTGCAGCTCCCGGCATTGTGTATGAGTCATTGGTGGACAGAAGGCCCTTACTAGAGTAAGTTAGGCTCCATTTCCTTGTCAAATTTGCTTTAGGGCACGAATATTACTGAAGGACTTGCTTGACTATGCTCACTGAGCTAGACACGCAGACTTACAACGGTCAAAATGTCTTTTCTCCTGATTTATGGCTTGATAATAATACAGGATTTTTGGTGAGAGAAAAAGAGAGCTGAAGAGAGAATGTCAGGCTGCTTGTCCGCAATTAACTTTAAAGATTTTTCTGGATAAAGTTGCAACTGCTGTGCTGTTAACCTTTGGACTGCTATGTGTAATGACAGCTTGTATATGAAAATGGACGTGTATATGAAAAATGCCGGGGTTTGTTTTGTGTTTTTTTTTAAAGAGAGAAGGTGGAAGAGTACACACACAAACACACACACACACACACTTACACAGACACCCACACCCATTAGCTTAGCTGGCCAGATCTTGGTCAAGTGAAGACTACTGTTTAGTAAATAGAGGTAGGTTTTAATTTCTTTAAATAAAAGCCTGAAAAAAACTCTAGGGTGTCTAGAAAAAAACACCCAATACATTGAATATGTGTACAAACCCCTTCCTATTTCTTATTTAGTTATAATATATACTAATATGTAGTATATATATTTCCTATAACTACTATACTGGCATTTTTTACTGACATAATTATTCTCTTGTCTTTCATTCAGGCAATAGAGCAGTTTTGCAAAGCATATCTATATCCTTCCTTGAGAGAGGGGGCTAAAATAAATGATATTCTGGATGGCAGCTCACCAGCAACCTATAAAGTGCACTTCACTCTTTGCACTAATGAATTCTGCTACCTAGCAACCTCTTTTCATTTCCTGCCATATAATGCCTGCCTACCTTTAAGTCATCAGAAAAATTGACTCCAGGCTCTTTTCACAGCGCTCTGAACATTATATTCTACTTTTCAATGTTAATGTCCTAGTTCAGTAAATTTGTATTTATCAACATAAACGTCAGTCACCAAAACTCAGCTTAACTCAACTGTTAACATATTCCTAAATACCGCTGTATGTTAGATTGACTGAATCAGAGAGCCTGATGGACATAGGCAATAGCTAGATGGTTCTAATAGTTATCGCATGCCATTTAATTCACCGTCTCCGTACCACAAGGCATTTACTAGAACTTGCCACAGCTTGGAAGCAACACTTTTGTACTCTAGCACTACAGTAACACGCAAACCGTGATTTAACATGTACTTCGCACTTCCTAATAATTGTTTCACACTTGCAATAAGTGAGTTGGTATAAGGACTGCCCTTCAATGAAAATACCTTCTCCTCTTGTATCTGTATGTCTGCCCATTTTCTACTATAAAGGGCCAGCATATCCAATTTTATGCATTTTATGACTACTGAGCTACAGGAACTAAAGACATTTGGGGACATAGAATCCATTTGCCGGTCTTTAAATTGATGTTGAATTGTAGTACAAAAGCTAAGCACACATATGCTGTTAAATGCACACCCATGGGTGTGTAACTTTGCCAAAATATTTCAAATAACTGTGCTTGAGTGGAAACCAGATAATAAATCTCCTGTAAACATTTGGGGTATGAAGTGTTTTAGTTGAGGGTATGAAGCAACCCTCGGTGGGAGTAGGAAGAATTTTCACCTTCACTGCCTTTTCAGCTGTAGCTCTAGAAAAACCAACAGAATTGTCCATGACGAAATACAGCTTGGGACAAATATATTCCAATAGTACTTAAAGTCTGGCCCTGACTTTTGTTCACTGCAAAACTTAACTGGAAGTTGCCTTAGTTTCAGAATAAAAGGAAAATCACTATCTGAGGGTGTCAAATTGACATAAAATCCATACTACTGAATACAGTGTAGTTGGCCACAGGTTCTGTATCATTTCGATTATTTGGCATTTGAAAGAGTGCACAGTATGTACCAAACTTTTTTTAGCCTAAAGGAATAATCGCGGTATAGTCCCAGTAAAATTAGTTCAAGCGCACCAGGGCAAAATCGCAGTAAAATTGCCTCTAAAGTGTGACACTGGTTATCATACTTTCATATTTTCAACAGTGTATTTTACTTTGAAGGTAAGTGGGCATTTTGCTGTTAATTTAGCTTTAAAGGGTCATGGGCAGCCAAGGCTCATTGATGCACATGGATGGCAAAGGAAGGCCTGTGCTGTCAAATCCAATAGACAAGCTACTGTAGTTGAAATTGCTGAAAAAGTTAATGCTGGCTCTGATAGAAAGCTCTCAGAACATACAGTGCATCACAGTTTGTGGTGCCAGATACCACAGCACACCTTCAGAGGTCTAGTGGAGTCCATGCCTTGGTTAGGGGCTGTTTTGGCAGCAAAAGGGGGACCTACACAATATTAGGCAGGTGGTCATATATTTTTACACACACTATATATATACTACCAACAGGGCCAGCCCTACCATGGAGCAGCGTGGGGCAATTGCTCCAGGTGGCACTTTTGAAGGGGTGGCACTTTGCCGCCCCAAGCCCTTTTTTTTTTTAAAGGGGAAGAGAGAGTAGTTTTCACTTACCAGGTTGTCAGTACGCGCTTGGCGCCCCTCTCTATCCTCTGCGAGCCCTCTAGCTCGGTCTCGGTGCCAGCTTGTGATGCTGAGCGCTGGAAGATGACGTCATTTGCTGTGCTCAGCATTACAAGCCGGCACTGAGACTGAGCAGGGAGACTCGCCGCAGGACTGCTGAAAGGTAATTATATTGGAGGGGGATAGGGTATATAATGGGGGGCTGCATTTTAAACTTCGCCCCAGGCGGCATTATGTCTTGGGCCGGCCCTGACTACCAATATTAAAAAGTCACCTAAAATTTGGAATAGCGGATACGTGCTGTTGGAACACATGAGTGATGGCTGCTGATTAAGGGACTCTTTACGACTATGAAGATATTCCATTAAAAATCATCAGTTTCCAGCTCCAAGTAATTTGCTACATTAACAACATCCATTTGATGTTTATTTTAATGGACAAAATGTTTTTTTTTTTTGCAAAAACAAGCACGTTTCTAAGTGCACCCAAACTTTTGAGCAGTAGTGTGTGTGTATCTAGTAGTGTGCATAGTCTGCACTCATCAGACTATACAAATAGTTACACTGGTGCTGTAGTTTCACATGCAAACAAGGTTAACAATTATCACCTTTGCCTCTATATCCACTTTATACATGGACTCCTTGAAAGTAATTGCCCGCTGTACAGGACAGCCTTTAGACAAAACTCAGGAAGAGGTACAATAGCCAGATCACCACTCATGGACAGCTGTTTCGTCCTTCATGGGACTCGTCAGCATGAGGTTGTGATACTGGCTAAATAGTATGAGGCTTGGGGTAGCTAAGAAATACCATTACATAAGTTATGGTGGGTAAAAGGTGATGGAAACCCTTCCACTTAAATTTTTAAGTAGTAGTAGAAGTATTATTAAACACTCATCTACACACACCAGACGAGCCAGAAATCTCATAGTGCTTTCACAACCACAAGGGATTCTGGGTAGGCACATGCAAACAAGGTTAACAATTATCACCTTTGCCTCTATATCCACTTTATACATGGACTCCTTGAAAGTAATTGCCCGCTGTACAAGACAGCCTTTAGACAAAACTCAGGAAGAGGTACAATAGCCAGATCACCACTCATGGACAG
>VKOC01000008.1:6399619-6431181 GCA_009364415.1 Spea multiplicata | reverse complement strand
TGTGAACACACAGGTTCCTGTACATATTGATAAGGATGCCAAAGGCACCCATTACCAGTATTTATACTATGGCTGTCCTGGATAAGACAAACCGGTGATAGTAGTGTGCTGAGACTGGAATTAAATAATATAATATCTGAATAAAACAATAAATATGATAAAGCTGGCTTCACATCATTTATACTGCAACTCTTCCATCCTCAGCACAAAAAGACAACTTGTCCAGGCATCCTGCCCTATTTCAAGACATCCTACGTTAGGACCAGTGACCCTCCTAACCACAAATATTAGTGGGAACAAAATATCCCACATAATTTCTAAATTACTACATCTCCACAGAATTCATTATCTCAGATTCAGAACTATCAATTTTAGTAACCCACAGCACTCAATATCCAACCACCGTGCCTAGCCAGGCTAATGCTTATACAGTCTAAACTTCACCTCAGAAGACTGCCGGTGAAATGCGTCTGGTGGTTTTGACGCAAAAGAAACACTTTGTTAAATTCATTTTTTATTTACTTATACTGGATGTCAATACTTTATTATAGTTATTGTTTTACTTAGGTATTATACTAAAACTGCATTTTATATCAAGTTAATTCTAATCTCTTAGCCCACTATCACCAGTTTGTCTCTTTCGTATCCAATATTTAGCGCTTTGATTTGACATTTTAACATATTTTTAGTCAGACACGTGAATTAATTAATACACTCAGCCTAGCACAGACTTATATTTGTGCCACCACAAAGGATCAGGTTAACGCATTTTGAGGAAAAAAATCATGTTTCCAATATAAATGTTTTACCAATATTGTTGTTATTATTTAGTTGGCCCTAAATGGCTTCCAATTACTTGTTAAGAGACAATCCTACACCGGACACAAGTTCTCCAGACTCATAATCCAGTGGATCCTCTGCTATTCTAGAAATTTGAGCCACTTTATTCTTTACTTGGGTCTTTATTTTCCTTTTATTTGATTGTTGTGTTTTTTATTACTGGACCATTTGCCTAGCTTTGCCACTGGGGCAAAAATTACCAGGTCCATACCTCCACCAATAGAAAGCTCCCTCGAAACCATTGCTGCACTCCCCCACCCGGTTCATGCGGCACACACTCCCTTTCTTTAAGCCTTAAGCCCTCAATCCTGCTAACGAGACACTTTCTCCTTTCTCACAGCAGGCTCCTGAGGAGAGATGTTGGAATTGGGACTGTCCGGTGTGAATTGGTACAGTTATAAGTTATAGCCAAGCCTGTGAGAAAAACATAGATGAAAAGAGTCACAATTTAAGTGGCAGGAGTTCCTTTGCAGTTGACCCATAAATTCAAGTGGCCATGAAGCAGCTTTACTCCAAACCCAAGAGCATAAGAAGAAATCTTCAAGAAAGAAGAGAACATGGTACCGTTAGAACCACACAAACAGGAGACACGTAAAATACCTAGATTACTCCTATACTGACACATGCTGTTTTTGATCCATGCTTCTTACTTCCTGACGATCTAAAGAAATTTATTTTATACATAATGGTTAATAAAAATGTATCACTCTTTTTCAAATGCTGTTGCACTTATAAGAGCTGAGTGAGCTTAAGGCTTAAGCCTAGCCATGCGCAGGAGGGAAAGCGTGTAATCCAGAGCTGACATGCCTAAAATCCCTTTTTGGGCTGGTTCCTGGCAGATGTAAGAAAATAGATTGGGGTGCGGCTCATTAAGCTGGGCCCAGGGTCTGGCCTAGCCACCTCCAGGACTAACCACTGATATACACATAATATATATAAAAGAAAAAAAAAAGAATGTTAGTGTTTTGCAAGAGTTTGTAAATTGTAGTTAGTATATTTTTTTCCTATCTGAAAGATTACATTTGGAATTTGTTCAGCAAGTGAGATGTACCCTATGGTACAGTACAAATTCAGTCCATTGCAAAACACTACTGTCTTGAAAAGGTTATTACTTGGTACCAAGTCAAATGATGACTTTTGAATTAAAAATTAAGCTTGCATAAATGTGATTTACCATTAGCCAAAGTCTGACTCAGAATAGCATGTTGGTTTCATAGATGTGCTGCTGGAAAGAGCTTGGCAAACAATTGGTGCCTCTTAGTGAGTATTGTGTTACTACTGAACTGCTAAATGGTCATGTTGGGTACATTAATAAAACCCCAGGAGCAGCAGAATCGCCAAACACACATTTACGTGATTGGCATGGCACATTGATGTGTATTAGATACTGAGCAATTCTTACACTGCACCAGGGTTAGAACAGCTTAACCTCTAGGATATTTCTGGAGGAAGTTCCGTTAACATTGGCCATCAAAAGAATGTATTTCTTAAACTCTTAAAAGTTTGACTAATCCTGCTTTGTGATTGTGTGGATCAGTGAATTATGGGAGCTGCAGAAAACGTGGAGTGCTAAGCCACATCAGGACATCGGCAACTCTGGTGCAATCTTGTAAAACCATCTATAACTATAGCTCCATGACCATGGAAATCACATGGATGGTTCTGCGGATTGGGCCACTACAGTGTTATTGTGATGTCATCACTTTGACTCAAATAAAAAAAATGCTTGGCCTTGATGTAGGGAGGTGTTTATTGTCACAGATTATTAAAAATATCCCTGTAATGCAACATACATGTGTCCTAAGTATTTTTGGATAATCTTGTATAAAAGGAATGTGGCGCTAAGCCATTGCAGACTTTGTAGGGTGGCTCTTTGGGAATGGTGGGCTTATCTGCATATTTTTTTCATGCAGGTACATGTCCACTGAAATGAAGATGATCCTAAATGTTACACAAATGGAGTATTGATTAGCAAATGCTAACTTGTTTAAATGCATAACAATTAGTTATGTTTTATTATAATGATCAAATGCGTGCTACACTTATTTATCAACTGTCATTGATTTATATATGCAAAACTTAAGGGAAAGGCATGTGAATATGAAAAATGTGTTTTTGCTGCTGCCATTATGAAATGGAACAGGAAAAGCTCTGTTATAGTGACTTGTTCCAAAAGATCTGATGCCATTTGTGCCAGTGCCCATGACCTCCAGAAACATTCCTAAAGCGTATGCCAACATCTGGCAGGGACAGTGATTTAAATATTGTTGAGGCTAACATGTTTTGAGAACAGTCATCCCAAAATTCCTATTTTTGACCTGCATTCGCAAATGATCAAGAGCCACGTGAGTCCACCCATACAACCGCATCATATTTCTCTGGCATGAAAGGTTTTAATGGAGCCTCAAAATACCCCAATAAATGAAGCCGAGGTGGATCCCATTCTAAAAACAAAGGGGAATTTAATAAAATAACACAGTCTCGGCAGTGAAATGAGTCAAGGTGATTTATAGTATAATGTAATGCTAAAACCATCCTTCCAGGGCCTTGAGAAAAACTTTGCACTTCAGTTATGATGAGAACTAACTGCAATGTGCTTGCCTGAGCCAAGAATAATATAACATCACCAAGCAGACTTCAAAGAGCGCTCTCTCCAACCCTCGCTCCTGTGCATCTGAGCCCTGCCAAAGCATACAGTGTTGGGAGGGCTCAGTTCAGCAGCTGTTTGTAATGTTTGACAGACCTTTGAGGACTCTTGCAGTACCAGATACTTCCTCTAGAGACAGCAGAGATACCTGCCCATTCCAAGGGTAAGACAGTCTATATTTATATCTACATTTCTCCCTAAAAGCAAACATCATTAAAACTATTATTTCCTAATTATTATTAAATCTATTATTTCCTTATTTCAAATCAACCCACTGTGCACACTGGAACATAAGCACTTTTGGTCAGTAAGGTACTTCACCATCATTACATTGTAACTCCATATACAGGAGTGCCACATTCATAACAGAAAGCTGCAATAAAGATGTGTGCTCCAGGGAAGAGTCAACTCCAATGGCTAGAAAAGTAATCAAGGAATGGGAATGGGAGGATAGTCTCTGACTTACGTACATATTGAGCATTACTAAATCCATTTAGTTTGTTTACCTATACTTGTACAGGAAAACGTTTTTCAGGTATTTGATATTGCTAACACAATTTACAAAGTAATACAATTGATTTCAGTCTCTTAAGAACCCACTTTTGTGTCCCCTTTGTCTTACCAGCCTCCATTGTGTGTTATGTCCTAAGTAATTACCACTTTTGCCTTGCCTTAAAGATGACATTAACAAATCTTTAAATCAAAGCAGCTCAGAGGCAATTGCTGCTCACCCTAATTGCCTTTTAATTCAAAGGTGTCTGTGGCCTCCCAGAGGTCAGGTAACCATCTCTCAGGCCTGCCCCTGGAATGGCAGGGAGTATTAAGTATTTTTAGGAATCTTATTGTGACAAACAAAAATATAAACATAAACTTTAACTGTAATGCTAGAAATCAAGTAACGGCCCCTAAACTGATCCTTGAGTCCTGGACTGCATGAATGCACAATATGAGGACCTCTTCAGCGATGGTAAACTAAATCTCAGAACATTGAGATGTGGTTAGAGGTCATGTGAGGACTAAGTATTTTACTACCATGGAAGAAACTAACACTATGGGTTTTTTTAGGGGAAGGCTGGCACCTTCTGGCCCACGGGGACAGGTAAGGCCAAGCAGCCCCATCGGTGCCCTGCCCTTGGTAATTAACATACACACTTGCACACATATTTACACACACACTTTCACACTAACACACACTTACACAGAATTACACACACATATACTACGCACAAATACTTATACTACCACACATTATAACAAACACACTTCTGTAAACACAAACACACACTTGCACATACCGACTCATATCAACTTACATAAGCGTGACAAAACACACTTGCACATAAGCACTCATGCTAACACATAAACAATCAACAAACACACACGCTTCCACATATGCACTTATGATAACACACAAACACATGAAACCTGTTCAAACAGATGTTCTGTTACCCACACAGTACCATTCCTTCCTTAATGTCTTTAAAAAAAGAAAGACTTATACGATCTACTTCCAGGGGCTCTGAATCCATTTGGCTGTATCTATCCCTTGGCTAAACCTAATTTAGCTGTCATGAAGCAATACATAGAGGAAAATTACAAGAAATGTTTTAACCAACTGGAATATAGAGAATAAAACATCACTGTGAAAAACTGTTATCTGCTCACTGGTTCTTGGAACCAATAAACTGTCTGAGGTGGCATATCCTAAGGCATGGTTTGCATATTCGAGAGGAACAAATGGATGAAACCTTACACATAGGTTTTGTTTGGTCAACAACGATATGCTAAATATAAGAAATGTGTTTTTTATTTTATCACTGTAAATGTTTTGGGCTTTATTTTGTTCCTGAACATTATTACTTAAAAGGAAGCAGATATCCCTGATTGTCCTCCTCTAATGACTAATAAGGCACACATTTATTGCCTTTGCTAATTTCTACATTAAGCTCATAAGCAAACTTTCGAAGCACATTCAGCCCATAACAGCGCTCACCAATATGCATTTCCCTTTCTGTTAGACTCCAGCAGCAACGGTCCTTTGAAGCTTTGAAGCAGCTCATCTCAGCAACAGTGTTACAACTGCATATGTGTGTTAAAAAATGTGATCAAGTTCATACATTGTTAACAGGGCCGGCCCTACAATAGGGCAGACTGGGGCAATTGCCCCAGGCGGCACTTTAGAAGGGGCGGCACTTTGCCGCCCGAGCGTTTTTTATTTTTATTATTGAAACGGAAGAGAGAGAGAGGGGCGCGAGTGGTTTCGCTACCGCCTCGCGCCCCTCTCTCTCTCCTCTGCGGCGAGTCTCCCTCTTCGGTCTTGGTGCCGGCTTGTAATACTGAGCGCCGGAAGTGGCGTCAATTTCCCGGCGCTCAGAATTACAAGCCGGCACTGGCAGAGCAGGGGAGACTCGCCGCAGGACTCTTAAAGGTAAGTTACGGGGGGGGGGCGTCGGCGAAGTTTAAAATGCCGCCCCCCCCCCGCCGACGCTGGCGGGAGGGAGTCATTTTAAACTTCGCCCCAGGCGGCGTTACGTCTTCGGCCGGCCCTGATTGTTAATTTACCTAATTTTGAAGAATGCACCATTCGGTATTTTTAGAATGTTCATTTGCCAAGATTCCTCTAGATTCATGTCTTGGAAACATCAGGGGTACTGACACCCACTCAGCAATCAGAAGAACAAAGTTTCTCAGTCTTCCAAGAAATGGAAAAAAGTTTGAAAAAAAAGTATTTTTTGTTTAAATGAAATAGTAATAATAGACTTGTGCACATGGACCAAAAATGATTCGGACAAAATTTCTGTTTCGTTTTTAATCTTTTCGATGACCTCACCCTCATTCACTCTCTCTCACGCTCTCTCTCAATGTCTTACTACCTTCTCTGCCAACCGCTTCTGTGTCCCCATCTCCATTTCCACAGCTCCTTCCCGCTACATGCTAACCATTCCTCTCAGTGTTCTTCCGCAACACCCGCACACACTTTCTATCCCCAATGGTGCCCGCTGTGGCTGCGTTCTTTTGCGGAAGAACTCCTAGAGGCCAGAATAATGCAGACTGATCTGTGGCAAAAGAAGTGTTTCTACACAAATCTCCTCAAATTTGTTTGCATTATTCTGGCCTTTTGAAGTATATTGTAAAAGGACGGAGCCACAGGGCGCACCATTTCCTGCATTCCCCCAATCTGGGGTAAGGTTGGCTCTGTGGTATGCTACCGCCCTGTTGCAGAAGCACTCCAAGAGGCCTGGTTAACGCAGAGTGACCTGTCTATGGGTAGAGCGGCAGGGGACCTGCACCTGCTGCCATGGCACTGCCCTGACCAGTATAGAGGCCATTTTTCTAAAATGTTAGAAGTATAATAACAGAACTTTGCACTAAAAGGTAGAAAACCATGAAGAAACAATTAGTTGTCTTTGGGATAATGAGGTTATGCGATGAGGAGAATGATTGGATCAAAGTAGTGGATCAGAACATGGATTGGAATAAAATAAAATACCATGATTTACTTTCCCTCTTCGAGAGTAATCTAATAAGCATGTGTACATTTTTCATGTTTGGGGTATAATGTTCATGACATAAAAGGTGAAGCATGAGAAGAAAAGGTTAGAGAGGAAGAGTGCAAGATGGGCAATGCTAGAAGGAAATGGGGAAATAGAGCAGTCCCAGTTTCAAGCACTATCCCACTGTTCTGGGTAGCTAACACACCGCCACTTTTGCCATTCAGAGGGGATCATGGGCTGCCGCACATACCTCTATTGCAGCTTCCATGTGGCCACCATTGAGTAAGGTCAGTGGATGACTATGACTCCTGCCAAGCCATAATTTTGCCACCTGAAGTGTTCAAAAGTATGACAGTGAAGGGATAATCCCAAGAATGAGGCAAAGGGGAAAGGCAAAAAAAACAGTAGCTAAGAAATTGGAGAGGCAAATATGAGGGAGAATAGGAAAAAATCTGGAGCTATTCTGATTATTACCATTCTGCTACAAAACCATACGTGTAGGTAGATGGACATGTTAAGAACATAGATCTTGACAGTTAATAAGAACCATTCAGCTCATCAAGTCTGAAAGCTTCTTTCTGCTGTGAAAATTCTAGATCAAACATTGAACTTAGAGGTCCATTTTTGGAGTTGAACAGTGTATCTACATCTAGACAATGATTTTCCCCTGAGCCAAACTGGTCTGACATAAGGCTATAACAAGAAATTATATGGAAAAAGCTGCACTTTGTAGAGAAAAGATACTTGTGACATCCTCACCCAACAGCTACTCATTACTCACCATTTAATGAAACAATCCGAGGCAAAGAACAATGCACCTTTTCGGAAAAAGTGATTGCATCTAATTGCTTTGGATCCGAATACTTACTCTTTTTCCAAATGGTTATGGTTTTATGCTCTATTATAAAAAAAAGCAACACAAAATAGAAAAAACCCTCAAAAACAGCCCACCTATGTTTCCGAACACGTACAATTTTCATAGTGTTTATTCAGCCTTATGTCTCCACCTAAATGGCAGACACGTGTAGCTGTTGTTCCCGGGAGAACTTAGTGACTCCGAAGCTTGGCATGCATTATCTACCACCTCCCACTTCAATTGTAGTGATGGCTTATTGAGGGATATTTAACTGGCAGCAAAATAAAGGAATCTGACATTAAATTACGACTTAAAATAGTGTTTCTCACTTGAATGTTTTTCTGCCAGAGAGGCCTATAAAGCATTGCAGGGTGTGATACTTTTTATTCATTGTTTCTGGTGTAGTCTACTACAAGCAATTTCCTCTGTTTGTAGATGTATTGAGACCACATTTTGTTTTGTGGGCCTCACACAGCATGGTGACAATAGCGCTTCAAACAGTGGGAACAAGAATGTCACAGCCTGCAGTTATTTTTATGTTCATAGCCATCACTACCTCTATCCAGACATCACACTCTCCACGAACATGTTACAAGAAGTGTGTGATGTCATCACCTTTGTTTTCATCAGATATGTTCATTGAGATCAGCTGTGACATTCTCTACCTGTCAACAACTATGGACTGCTATGGACTATTGCTGGCAAAAGTTGGCATATCGCCCTTCACAGGAAAACAATACATGTTTTAGTGCTTCCCAGACATTATTATAGTCCTACTAGAAGTTTTTACTTAAAGCTCCATAACAAATATACACTATATAATACATCATTATTTTACCATACCTCCTAACTGTGACTGCCCCAGTGACCCCCTTTTGCACCAGGGCCAGATCTGTGCTGTTGCAGCTGCAAGGTGGCTCTTTGGTAAGGAGGGCAGATGCCACAACCCCAGCACAGGTGTGCACAGGTGATTTGAACATCTGAAATGTTGTCTTACAACTTTTCAATAAGAGACTTTTAGCTTTTGATGTTCTGTTGTTGATTTTTACAGTGTCATCATACTGCAACACTGCAATAGGAAGTGGTGCATAACATAACAATTTGGACTTACAGAAACATAAAGTAATGGTCATTTTTAACGCATAAGCCTTACCATGTATTTATTATCTGTAACTCACTTTTTAAAATACTTTTAATATCTGCATATAGGTTTTTTTTTACCAGTGTCTTACAATATACGTATTGCTCCAGGTCCCCAATCAGTATTGTCCTGCTGCATATCTCAACTGCAATACATATGCAATATAGCCATAAAAAAAATATAGGACTCGCCAAACTTGGGGTATTTTGACATAGTTGTGGGCTAAGCAATATATGTCCATATAGTATGAGGGAATCCCTTGTGCCTTAGGTGATTTTTGAATGGTACTCGCTGGGAATCTGAATGTGTATAATTTCTATGTTTGCCAGTCCAACTGTCCTGTGTAGTTGCCCTACTATCCAGCTTTTCCAGATGGGGGGGCTATGGGCTGACTAAGAAGATCCCCTGATATCCCCTGACTGGTCCTGGTTGCTGTAAAATCAATGTGAGTCAGTGCTGTTGCAACACAGACCTCCATTGCAGCCTCCACTTGGCTTTTAGGTATGGTGGGTGGGTAGTCCTGACCCCTCAGGGCTTTCTGCACCTAACCCCACCTCTATCCACACCTCTAACACAGATTTCCCAATTCGGGGTAAATGCTGCTCATCCGGGATCTCTTATTGATATGTTTTTTTTATGGTCATCGACTCTTATCAGAAACTAGGCCATCATTCAATCTTACACTTAAAGGGGAGCTGTCAGCCCCAAACTATTGACATGAGTAATATCATCTATCAAACAACATATAACGTCTGTTTTCTTTTCTTTTTTTTACATTAGTGCCCTTGTTTTGGAGATTAAATTTAAAGAACACCTTTACCCTGGGGAACTGAAATCTGTGACACATGGTGGCAACAATAGTAAATAATAACTAATTTGTTGTCATATCCTTTCCATTCCCCCTGCCATTACAAATGTTGTGAGACGGCCTGCTAAGTACCATAATCAACTATATGGAAGGAGTATGGAAATGTGCAGCAATAATCATTAAACTTCTGAGAACATGACGGTAAGATGATTGATCCCATGGTATACACAGGGTGGGTTTCTAATACATATATTACATACCTTAATCTGTCAGTAGTACTACAAAGATTTAGTTAGTGTCCTTGTAATCAAGTAATAATGAAACAATCAGAATATTAGTATATTATTAGATTATTACATTATTGGTATAGTATAGCCAATAAGGCTCTTGGTACCCCATGCACAATATGATTTTTGGTCAGTCTCTTAATTAAATGCCTAATACGAGACTGGAGTTAAAAAGTATCCCTAATGTTTGATTCAATAGGCACCCACCTAGACTGGAGCTATGGATGATCAAACCATTAAAAATATTATAAATACTTGCATTTTCTGCATGTGATGGGTGGATACCATACCATATATCCCAGCAGCCCGCAGTTTACAGACAATGGAAATGCATGACATGAGTCCACATCCACCATGGCTGGAACGGTCTAAAATTATTAGAAAGCAAAGCTACCAATGCACATGGTCACCTAATCATAGATGCAAAGTTTACATATATTTTTGTACGCATATGTAAAAAATAATTTAAAAAAAAGATTCAAGAATTAACCAAATGCAAGAGTGTGAGATTTTACAGCACTCAACCCTTAAAGCAATATCTATGGAGTCTTTGTGTGTTTTTTACACATTGAAGCTTTTATAAGGACACTTCAACCTTAAAATTATGAAGAAATGCTTTTTTTTGATTGATTATCTAGCATGTTAACATATATTGTTGAACAGTTCCCTGCGCGAAGTTAAATACTTTTCCATGTGAATATACATCCTGCACACTTATTTTAATTTTAACATTCACATTGTGTTTCTCTGACCCGAACATCATTGATTGTTGGGTGTAGAAAGAATTTACCATGTGTGAGTTGGTTTCTTCACTGAGCGTGATAAGATGTGTTGGAAAATCGTAATCCAAATGATGGCGTGCTTCAAATGCAAAAGGATCTGCCACGAGGTTTAATAACGACACACATTACATGCCAGTTTTAAATGCATGATACTTCCAAAGGACCCTAGAGAATGTATTGAGTGTTAGAGAAAAAGGGCTTGTTTGGACACTATCAGTTCAGCTAGCGAGTGAACAAAATAATGAAGTGTTAGAAGCTAGTAGAAGAAATATATACTGTACCATCTGGATTCTGCCATTCCAGAAATCCAGACTTTTACACGCTTCTAATTGCCGTTAAAATAAAACAAAACAAATTTATTTAACCCATTTGTGCGATGGAGGAGGGCATTAAGTCAGTATAGAAAAGAATTTCTTCGGTAATCGCCCCCAAATGTTTCCTGTAGTCATTTACGTAAAACAAAATAATGCAACAAAATAATTACGAAAAAAGGATTTCTGGTAAACACTGCAAAAACAAGCAGGGTAATGCATTATTTGGTGGGCAACCTGTACGTATCAAATGCGTTTGTGAGATTTTGTTATATTAGATGTACTTCCAAACCTGCACATACTTTATTTTAACTATAAAATAGCTTTTGAATATTAGTTAAGAACAAGCAGGCAAGGTGACTTGGCACAAGCCAACTACGTTTGCAAAATAATGAAAAATATAGGTAAGACCAAAGTACTGTGTAAAAGTAGAAATTTGATACCCCGCTCACACCCCGCCACTGTAGACGAGTCGACAAGAGACGGCCGTTTGGGTTAAACGTCTCAAGGCACTATTGGCTCACATAGCTGCATTAAGGAATATTTTCCCTTATCACCGATTGCCATTCCACCTATGGGGTGGATTACATTGTTGGGGGGCTACCACAGTTTTATAAAGTGAATCCTAATGTATTTTAAGGCAATTTTGAGATCAAAATCAAACTTTTTTTTCTGTCTGTCTAGTGTTGATTAAATCAAAGCCATAGGATTAAAAAACATGTTGCTGATCAGGAGAAGCCAACCTGAAGAAATGAACTATAGACGTGTCTGTTAATTATTCATGGTGCTCTCTTTTGACCGAAAGAAACGATGAGTTCACAGAGTTAAGTGTAAGCAAAATAAAATAAATGAATGCCAACAGGACATGTCTAATGCATGCACCCAAGAACACGACATATCTCACTATATGATTCCTTAGCTATGGTTATATAGGTTTCTCGTTTGCATATACATGCTGTTTTACACATAGCTTTTGGACCGCTCACGATTGGAAGCGGTTATATTAGCCCCTTTCAAACATATGTAACATTAAAATTGTTATAAGTTATAGTTTGCATTGTTAAACTGCTTTTCAGTTAATCCAAACCAGCATCTGAAAACATAGAAAGAAAAAGGTCTTTTCCCCAAACTGATTAAGAAAATATTGAGAAAATGTGAACAGTATCTAAACAGGATAAAAAAAATGTATGTCCTAAATGAAAAATATTAGAATTATTTGTTAATTGGGAGGTACACTACAAATACAAATTGAGGGTAATTATATTTTCAAAGTTTAGTATTGCTAGTAGACATAAACAGCTTGTGCTTTTCCTCACAAGCATGCAGCATGTGAAAATGGTCCAGAGCCGCAGGTTTTGTACACAATACGTCATTATATATTATTATATTGCATGCTGGTCAGGTGTTGTGATGACACTAAGTGCTGTATTTCAGCCTCTGAGAAGCATCCAGGTCACAATGAGTAGCTTCTTAAATACCAGAGAATCATAGATACAGAGCACTAGTACGACGCATAGAAATTATATAGATTTTTTACAACTTTCAATTTAAATTAGTATTACCTACATATTTTAAAACCATAGAACAATACAAAACGAGCAAGCTCGTTTGAGCAGGGCCCTCCTCACCTGTTGTCTGTAGTCAATTTGTTATATTACATGCTACTTGTTATGTCCCGTCTACCCATTGTACATCTCTACGGAATTTGATGGCGCTATATAAAACAATAAATAATAATAATATAAAAAATATAGTGGGAGATTCCCTTTAATAAAAATTTAGTTGTGTGTGTGTGTTTACTCGTGCTAATTTACAAATTTCTAAAACCAATCCCATACATTTTTTTTAACAGAACAACATTAATGAAATATTAGGGGTGTCCTCATACCATTCATTTCTCCCTATCACTTTCTTCCTAGTGCTACCCCTTTTTTCTCTCTCTTTCCTCTTTTGTTCTATCCCCTCTCTCCCCATCTTTTACCTTCCTTTTCTCCCTCTTCGATTTCCTCCTATATCTTCTCTTTCTCTCTTTTCCTTCCTGTTTTACTGTTGTGCTCCCTCACTGTGCACACAGTTAAAGTGCTGAGAACCGGTATATGATGTCATATGATGCCACTATGTGAACAAACCTCACACGCCATTCATTTAGTGCTGGTTAGAAGAAGATCAATGACCTCTCCAAATGGCCCTGCTCATCCAGCAGTGAGCAGCACAGTCAACCTCTAGAGAACAATCGCAGGGGGACAGACACCGCAAACTGTGATGATGGACACCTTGCCAACTCCTGTTTACAGTTAGATATTGTCTACTCTAGTACCACATTTAGTGATTCAGGTTAGGCTTTGTGTTTGTGATAGTGTACCTTACTGAAATAATTAGTAGAGGTTGAATATGGAGATTACTATTAGATAGATGAGATAAATCTGACAGCAAGAAGAGCAGTATGAGCTGAGTTTCATTGTTTTTTTGCCTTCCCATAGATCCATGAATTATTAAATATTATATGAGAATAATATTGTTGCAAAGAAATAAAAAGGTCAATAAACGATTTCGTGACTGGTGTGGGAATGGTATCTGCTTCCCCATTGACCCTTCTTCCTCTGTGTAATGTTCCATAACCTCTGTATTGTGTATTTGTTTCTTAACTGTTTCTCATGCCTCGTGCTCATCTGCCTGTAGTCATTCTCCTACTTGTCTTTTTCCTCAGTGTCCCATTCTACTACCAATCTCATGTCTTCGTTACTTGCCTGTTTCCCATATTCTAACCTACATTATGTCTAACGAAAGGTACTCACTGTTTCTCTTTGGTGTCTGTTGCCCCCTCCAATTGTTAAGAGATCTTAAGATTAAAAAGAAGTGAGGTTTGCTTGAGTAGATGATACATGTATTACCTGTGTTCTCAAAACCTACCTACAATAAGTTGGTGTTTTAGTTGGATGCATTAAACATTTGAGCTCAACACCACAACGGAATCCAGCATTTAGCTCTAGTAATTTCAAGCAAGACCTTAGTGATCTATTTGTAAATATCATACCGAAAAAGGTGGTATGTAATGGTTTCGGTTTATAATATGTAGTCATATGGTGCTTATTATATGTTGGTGTCACTGTAATGTATGACTTAGATCTATGCACATAATTCAGTGTGTATTGTTCGTTATTTTGTTACCATGATCACTGTGCAAACATTTTTGCTTTGTTTTTGGTGTTGCTGTATAATTCTGCCCAACACATCTATGTCATGCATTACAGAGGCCTCTGTGTCCCATTCTTCATGTTTTTCATTGTGTATAAACTTCAAAGACTGTGCTAGGCATTTCATCAGCATTCCCAAAGAGTTCACTAGTGCTCACCTATCAAGTCATTACACAGCTTTCCTTCGGCTAAGCCGCAGAATCGGAATATACTGAGGTCTGTTACGCATCTAATCCCACATTTACCCTGACGATAGTTAACCCAATATAAACCTTACTGAGAAACTACTAAAAGATATCCACAAAACACTCACTGATAATTGCAAGTTATCCTCTCGTAAGTAGTTTTGGTAACACTATTGTACATGCTTGGCTTACGCCGCTGTATGTAATAAAAGGTCGGCATTGAAATTGTGTTTTTTGTGTATATAGCGTGTGGACCTCCCATTAGAAACATGTTTTCAACATGTGGCTCCCAACAGAGAGCATGAAATAGATAAAACATAATTTTATGCTTTTCAGGTAATAAAGCATGCAATCAGGTAATAACATTGTTCTGTTTCTCTTCAAATAGGCAGATCTTGCCCCAGTACAAACAGACAGTAGGATACCCTAGGATTTACATAGTAAATGTAAAACTATATGCATGTGTTCTTTGTGCCGTCATTATTTTAATTAGTTATCTGAAACATTTGGAAGTTAGTATGAAATGGAAAAGAGAAAAAAAAAACAACTACATGAATCTGTTCTAATTGGTGTTATCTGTGTAGGAAGAAATATAGTCATAGTGGGAAATATGTAATAATGGAGAATTAAATTGTGTGTGTGTAACTGTGAATGATTAAAAGAGTGTGCGTTTCTTATTTTTTGGAAAAAGATTAACAACTTGTTAAAAAAAAACGAGAGGATACCGATAAAAGGAACAAATTACATGCTTGGATTCTGTAATGGTAAAGAGAGGATAAAATATTGGAAAAAAAGCCTGTAAAGCCTGCAAAAGACAACAAAAGGAAGATATGATAATGGTTAAATGTAGGCTGTATAACAGGCCTACTGCATTACCTCTCAAATACTCAAAAGGAAAAGGCATGGAGCAGGGGCAAAAAGGGGCACATACCCTTCTGGAATTATGCTCTAAAACCTGAAGGTCAATTTAGGGGCCATCTTTAGGAAATGGTTTTAAAGAAACGTTCTGGTCTGAGATAAACGTATTTGGGAAAAATAAGTGACAAGGGTATAAATGCAAGAAGACATGGAAATGGGGTGTGGGTAGGACATCTCTTTAATAAACATGGCAAAAATTACTGAGGATGTCTGAGTTTCCAAAGTGCCGCTTGAAATGGTTCTTCATACAACATGCGAGAATAGGAACATGTCTCCCCTCTGTCTGCCTCCCCTACTTACCACTCATCTCTAAATACACTCCTAGCCAGTCTCTCTTCATCCAATCATCTCCTTCTATCCTCTCCTTACAAGATTTCTCAAGGGCTTCCCCATGACTCTGGAATGCCCTCCCCTGGGCCAATCCCTCTTTCCCCATGCCTTTGGTCCTTCAAAAATTCCCTGAACACCCACTTCACTAAGGACACCTACAACATAGCACATTAACGCCCCCCCATATTCCTTTACCTCACCTTTCTTAGTCCCTCTCCTGCCATACGTATACTCGTGTGGATGGTCCAACAATGGCCCTTTTACCTTAACTCCCTCTAGCTCATTTAAACAGGGCCCTCCTCACCTGTTGTTTCTGTAAGTCAAATTGTTATGTTATATACTACTTGTTATGTCCTGTCCATTGTACTGCGCTACAGAACATGATGGCGCTATATAAAACATTAAATAATAATAGTTATTTTATACAATATTACAAAGCCAAATTGAAATATTTTTACTTCAAATGTGTTGGGGGTTTATTTGGATTACTATAAAATCAAAAAGAGCCATTTGGAAAGATACATTTATTATGGGACTTGTCTAGGGAGAAAGTCAAGCGCTGGCCTTGTTTGCACGTCTCCAATGATGAACTTGTCAGAAAAGGGTCACTGGCTGCCTCACAGCTTTGCCCCTAAGACGTTTTGTTGCATTAAGAGGATTTTGTTTTACCAAAAGTAGAATTATGGTTTTACGTTTGTGCTTTCTGTGGCCACACTCAAAATGTCGACAGCTTGCTTTCATACGAATATGTTGTATATTTTTGTTACAAATACATGTGAGACCACCCTGGTTAATTAAAAATATCATACCCAATCAAAGCATCTGTCAAATAGAATGCCTTGCAAATGCCTGGGGCATTTTTATTCCCACTGTGGCAGTGGGTTTGAGAAGAAATGTAGACACACCAAAACTACCTATAACAGCTGTTTCAGTGAATGGGGTTAAAACTTTGGGCACTAACTAGTCATTACCTCATATTTCATGGTAAGATGCAAGCCACACAGTTTTTAGTTAATTACTATAATTTGATCACAGCTTGAAAGGGTCTCATGGAACATTAAGGGCTGTCAAACACAGACCTCAGTGACTAAGAACATGTGTAGCACGCAGAATACAGAGGGAGAGAAGACGATCGTCTACATTATCGAACTGGAAGACCTTATATCTGTGGAAGAAATGAGACAGGTAAGTGAATATGCAACAGTAGCTGTAGTGGATTATTAAATTAGTCTGTCACAATAATAAATGGAACATCTGAAAACAATTAGCAGCCAAACAGCAATTAAAACAAAAAAAAGACATCTGGGGCGGAAAATAATGTATTAGTATTTAATTAACCACGAGCGTGCATCACACCTACAAAGAGATGGGAGGAGATGTTGGTCACGCATGATGGTTAGTGAATGTAGGGAAATAAGTTACCATCATTCACTCTCCACTGTAGGGATGTTCAAGGAGTAGATTTCTGTCCCATTGATGACATTCAGAACTGCTGGGTCCCACTGTACACCAGGGGAGGGTATGCAAATGTGAGAAAGTCTTATGATTTGATATTTATTTTTCTTGGAAACCAAGGAGAGGGAAACATATGATGGAAGCCTGTTAAGGTGAAAACGACTAGGTTAGGCAGGACTATTTGTTTAAAAAGGCCCTATCAAGCTTGTTCTTCTACTGACCAGGTTCCAGTCAAACTTTAAGCAATTCCTTATTTCAGTTCATTTAAGGCAAAAAAGGTGGGTTGTTTTGACTTTGGAATGATTCACCTCAACTATTGGCTTTCATTCACATTTTGTCAACCATGAGTGGAGGAGATACGGAGTTGTTCAGGGAGGGCCTTCTGTAACACAGTCTATGCCTCTGTCATGCCCTGACCTATTATTCACTAAACTGTGTAAATTGTTTTACGACTGTTCTGGAAGACTGGGGTGGGGTATTGATGGGTGTAGTTAGTGACATGCCTTAACATAATGCATTCAACAGTAGGTAGGTTAATAACTATTAAAACAAGGTATGTGATCTTCTATTAACTTTTATTATTTAGACCAGTCAATTTCATGGTTGCATTAAGGTCGACTCCAATTAGGTTTACAGATTGGGTTTTCAGCAACAGTTCATAGAATTAATTCAATGGGTAATGCACAAAATACTTTGGTGTTTGGTATGTCAGCCAGGAGAGTATCATGAAATAAAGAAATGTTATTAGTGTGCTAAACATGACCCTCACCCCACCTTGGACTAATAACAAAGACACTACAATTGGTAGGCCAGTATTTATTGAAAGTGGCCCCAATACTAACCAAATAACAGGTCGTTTGTTTTGAAGAAAGGGTGGTATGCTTGGTGAGCTTTTGGGAGCTTTCCCAACCCTCCCACTGAGAAGACGTATTTAAATCTATCACTATTAAAATACCAAAAATCAAATGACAACTTATTGTTGGAAGTCCTCGTCCTTTGTTCTGTGATGCATAGTCATTCTTGATGTTTTTACTAGTCCGTCAGTATAATAATATATGCTGTGTGATCATCTTCCCATCTTTTCCAGCTGCAACATTCTTCTTTTCTGGAAATGTCAAAAATGTTTAACAAATTTCCAGCACATGGTCATCATGCTAATTAGGTTTGAACAGGATAGCAAATTATATTCACAAATGCCTCATTTGGGACTCTATTATTTTTCTGCAGCTTTTGAACGTAAATAACATTTTCTTCAACCATTACTGGTTCCCCATGGAGCTCAGACCTATCCAATTTCATTTGGTCGTTGCAAATTGGCAGATCCCGCAAATTCACAGTATTGTGGATGACGCTGAAGCTACATCCTGTGTTTGGAGTGAAAAAATGTCTGGCTACCTGAAAATGAAATGTTTAACCACTTTCAAACCATGAAATGGAAACAATTTCCATTTACAGTCAAGAGATGATTGATCAGGTATCAACCTTACCTATAATATTCATTACAATGAGTTTACTAGATATTGAGTTAGGTAACTAAACTAATGCACAGTTCACTTTGTGCACTCTATAGAATCACAGTTTGCACACTGCCAAGTCCATATTGACTACAATAACACTCAAATAGGTAACTTTACATGGGAAATCAAGCATGTTCACGGGCAACTACCTTCAAAATTTGGACCCTGTCTGGTTCAACAGATTCCTCACCTTCTTTGCAGTTATTTGTCCTTTTTCTCCTTCCAGGACCTGTTCACTATGGCTCCACAGATCCCCTACCCTCATAGGTATTTTTAGCTTGTCACACCTCTGTAGGTTTAGTACTGCCTGCAACGACCAGATACTGCTCTTTCCAACTCCCATATGGGTGATCAGAAATGTGAAGTTTCTAGGTATGATCTAAAACACATAGCGCCTAAATTCATTAAAAAATTAGCAGATGATGTATTAACTCCTTAAGGACAATGGGTGGTCCCTAAACCCATTGAAAATAATAAATTTCAAGCCCATAGCCCCATGTAGGGGCTTTGTGATTAAGGGGTTAATATCATTCACCCTTCTTGTGCCCTGAATGGTGCATCATGGTTCCACCACTTCAATGCTGATGGCACTTTTGCCGATTTTCCATGTCAGAAGCATGCATAGGTGCAGACATGTGCAGCAGATCCAGCGTCTGGAAGGAGATGGATAAAAAAAATATATTTTTTAGGAAAAATCTACTTGTTTGCCCAAAAGCCCAAAGCTAGTGACATTTTCTTTCTAAACAGTATATTTGTTTGATAAAAGTTTTATTTAAAAGGAGATATTTTACCCAATTACTGTCCATGGCCTGAAGTTTCAATTCATTCTGCCCACCACAATACTCTAAAGGCTACCAGATCAAATTGGATTCAACAAAATTAGGAATAATGTAATGGGTTGGAACAATCACGAAAGCATGGGAAGATGGATGCTCCCACTGGAAGGGGCCAGGTGAGTGTTTATATATGTACTGCCTGTTTTATGATTTAAAGCATTGGATTCAGTAAAAAATCTTTCTTTTTTCTGCATGCAATAAGGCAGCCCTGAAGAAAACAGAGCCTTCTCCACTGTCTAGACTGTTGCCAATGCCATCCACTTAAAGTATTAGTGTTTGACCTTTATTGTATTCATAAATGTATTTCTTATATTATTATCATTTTATATTTAGCACATTTACCACTGTCTCTGAGGAGCAGCGCTGTCTGATATTTGCTAAGCCGGACACAATCCAGCTGCAGAGCATAATTTTATGAAAGAAATATGGCTGTTCAGCTAAACCTTAGAAAATATATTTTCTTGTACATTACATTTTTACCTCTCTTGTTTTGTTTAACAAACCCCAATGGTTTTCTTTTTCTTTATTGCCACTTATATGAAAAGAACAAAGTTTAGTTTGTTTTTCTTAGCTCACATGAAGAGAGATTTGCAATACAATGATAAGTTGGAGAGATAGCTCTCCTGTGAAAACTTGTCAATCATTTTTTATAGAATACCAGAAATGTTTTCACCACAAAGAATACCTTGCTGTCTAGAAGTAATTCAAAGGTCTAGCAGAAGCCTGGCTTCATTGGGTTAGTTTCTTCTTTCTCCATGGTCTAGAGCAACATTTGGACATGCACATTGCCCAACCACTTCCCTGCCACCCTCATCCTGTCTAGGGATACCCTCATTCTGCAAATGACTAGCCCCACTCCTTTAAGAGACCACTCACCCAGAAGAGGGAGCTCTGTGTAGCCTACCCTGATATGTTCACAGGTAAGGGTAAAAAAAAGTATTGTGGTGACATGTTGCGACATGTCAGTAAGCGCTGCTGGGGAAGCTAGAGCTTATCATGCCTGCACAGAAGGTGAAGATTCAATGGGGGCTTTGGGTAAAAGGCTTGGAGAAAATATACTCAAAGGGTAGGCTATGAACTAATCGGGTAGGTGAACAGAAGCTATGTGGACTGTGCCATAAGGAACCATTGACATGCATTAACATACAGACTGCCTGCATTCCATGAACATGTCAAGGGGGAACATAGTGGGAAGAAACCCCACATTATAATTATATTACATTGTTCTTACAGTATATCTGTTCTTATGTTCTGTAAAAAGACTTGTAGCACACTAAACGATAACTAACATAGTTCACTAGACAATGCTCCCTAAGATTTTAACTTACTGACCTCCGGTGTAAAAGTACATTTGTACCATAAATTACCCTCTCTGACAGCTGTTTTATGCACGATCCTTACTAAAGGGATTATGCCTCATCTTTTGTTTGAAGATGTGATACAACCATGAGTAAGACAGTGCCAAAAGTGTGCCAGATCATGTTTTGGACAATAATGATGACAACCAGCACTGGCGTCAAGGTGCACCCTCTGTCATAAAATGTGCGGAAACTTGAGTCTCCTTGAGTTTGTCCTAGAAAAAGGTAAAATCAGAAATGAAAGCGTAAAGAGGTCACAGTAACGTAAAACCTTGTTTGATTTAGTTACCAATCCTGTAACAATATGTATGAAGGAATACAGTATATGAACTTAACCATCTGCTGCAAGTCGTTTTTGGGTAAGAGTGTTTTGCTGGAATATCCCCCTCAAAAATGTTTTCTTAAAATTTGTTAAAACATGCGAGATCTACCCACCCTCTTATGTCTTGCTCAGCTGGTGCCTGTCCAAGTATGACATGATTCCACTCATCTGGTTTAAGTTAGGGTGAGGCGCTTTACTGTGACAAAAAAAAAAAAAAAGTCATAGCAAGCTAACAAAGTGCGTTAGCATGTGCACAGTGACTACAGACGCCACATCTTAGCCCTGTGTGTACATATGTAGCCAAGTGAAGCGAACCCTATTGTCTGGAGCTGCATAATTATTACGACAAAGCTTCCACTGTCAGGTTCCAGAAATTTCCGCTGGTGTCCATAGCACCTGTACAACATGCGACGGAGACCCATACTCCGGCTGAGTAGCTCTGCCGTAGAGATCTTTCTTGCTGATGAAGGCTCCATTGCTCAAGGGGTTAACCCTTTGTTATGACTCAAGCACTAGTCGAGACTTATTGTAGGGTGCAAACAGAACTAGATTTATTGGGAACAGCACAGACATTTATACACACAAATATAATTAGATCAGGCGTATAATCCCATCAACCACCATACAGTTCTAGGGCCAGCAATGCCCGGCAACTAGTCACTATTTTGGGGTGATCCAGAGGAAGTGGCGTCAATCCTGGGGTACCGATAGAGAGCTCAGGGTCAGAGGATGTTATGTTCTAAAAAGACACTTGATCCGTCGGCAGGACCCTGAATGACAGCGCTGGAACCGTCCCCAACAATAGTCCGCACAATATACGGGCCAGAGTTCCAAAGCTAAATCTACCCCCATGTGTCCTCAGCCTCACAGGGTTACCTTGACACAGCACATTTCAGTGTTGAACCAATAATAAGTCGCAACATTTTTAATATTATGGTCAACGAATATAAAGTAAAACAATATAAATCACTTGTATTCTCTCACTTAATTGAATACTAGACAAGATTAAAACAGTGTTTATCTGGAAAGATAAATGATAGTGTTAAAATGAAAATAATTATACTTGAGGTAGAATGTTTAAACTTGGATAATTGGTACAATAAAGGAATCATTAAAACTTTAGATACAATTGGGGAATTCTAGATTATAATCCTTAATCTCAAACGATGTTTAATGGCAGTTCAGAGATTCTTTTTTGATACTATTAGATCTAATCCTAATAAAAAAAGAACCTCCTGCAAAAAAGCTCTAGAACAAAGAAAATAGATAAAACAATATCTATTGATGTATGAACTATGTCATATGATAAAGTAAAAAAAATCTATCCATTGTCTAACCTTGACAAAAACTTTCCATAAAATGAGAAATAGGTGGTATTTGGCCCCAAGCAAATAAGCCTCTATGTATCCAAATACTACTTCATTATGTTGGAAATGTGGGCACATACATATCTGACCCGGAAGAAGCGTTGAACAAAACTAGACAGTTAATAGGCTCATCTATGAAAGTTACTCCTGAAGAATTCTTACAAACTGACCTAAAACTTGGGAACATACCCAAATTCTTATTCACATAATATTGGATACTTTATTGACCATAGCAAGAAATTGGAAATCAGATAAACCAATTATTTTGGAGAGAAATGCAACTTCAGTTTACTAGTGAATAGTGGAAAGGGGTAGATTAAAACAAATAAAATATACTTTGAAAAAATGGATCAATTGATATAAATGGCTACATCTTGGCTACAAGATGGCTACAAAGTCTGGTCTGACCATACCATATGTTTCCTCTTTTATCATTGCTTTGTATTTTTCAGTGTAACTTTCCATTAATGTTTCCAATTTGGTATTCATAAGTTGTTTACATATACTATCTATAAAGCATACTATTAATAAAGGATACAAGTACTAGAATAATTGAATGCATTGGAGGTTTGAGAACAGAAACTACGTCTACAAGTTTACTTAGAAAGAGTTTACAGAGCGTTTCAATACCCCTACCTGATCACGTTATGTCTGTTCGGAGACAACATCATAGTGTCTTTGGCCAAGGTAGACACATCACTACTAGCACTAATGGAATGCTTTGAGGGACATAGTGGAGCTGCATATCACAAAATTAACATATATAAGAAACAAATTTTGAGCTTGCATTTGCTGGATGAACTGCTTAGCAACATCCAAGAGAAATATGTAATGGAGCTGCGCAGGGACCATATGTAGTATCTGGTGATAAAAATAGCTAAATCCATGGAAGGAATGCATAGATACAACTTTGTAGAAATGTGGCATTCTGCAAAATTAGACATTTTCAAGTGGAAGACATATGAACTATCATGGCTTGGCATCTTTAAAAATTAATGCACTTCCCAAACTGTTATATATGATGAGAACTGTCCCATTGCCTATAGCTCGAGAGCTTCTCAGCGAGATGCTAAAAGTCTTCCTAGTTTTCACCAGAGCCACTGTAAACCTGGAGACTTGGCATAGTTAGACCAGAAGAACGCATGTTTAGCACCTTATTCTCTAGCTCAATTATTGTGGATAAAAAAGAACCATCCTTCAATCTCACATACATTACCCACGGCATTACATGCACTCAACATGTAGCTAGGGTACTGCCGCCCCTTTTCCATGTTTTGTATGCCATATCTGTGTCCACTATTGAGTAGACAGCCAGGGAGATCATTTTAGGTCTGTGGAAGCAACATGAATTGACTGCTGTAGGGCAGTTGTTTCTCATGGTAAGCTCGTGGACAACAATTGGATAACATAGAGAATTCTATAAATATTTACAGTTAAGACATTTTCTACAGAAAGAAACTGACCTACTGGCCATTGCAGGGTCTCCTCCACACATTATTGTCACCTTATGCTCTCAGGCCAGAAACTTATATCCCAGTGCTACTCTGGTTTACTAGCCCCAATGTCTATGCCTAAACATGGTTCTATGATAGCATGTGAAAGAGAATTAGCCAAGGACTTGACTGAGGAGTGACGGATACAGAGGGGGGATATGAGAGGGGTCTTTCAATGTACCGATCACATGGAGCTTCACAAAAAAATATTTGCAGGTGGTACTTGACACAAGCGAGGTTGTCAAAAATGTATCCAGACTTTTCCAAGGTGTTGGTGGAGCTGCCCATTGTTGACCACTATGTGGACCCCAGGATTTCAGGCCATTTATTTGGTATTTTGAATGGCGCTACCATTTCTTCCAGAGGTGGTAATACTGCAAATGTTTCCTGCTAATTTCCCCAAGTCCTTTTTGAAAGGTCTTCATTCACATCTTCCTTGCTGCTAAACTTCTGTTAGCTAGAAAATGGAAGTCCCCACACATTCCATCCATCAATGATATTAAATTGCTTGTGGAACAACATAGGGGCATGGAGGAAATGTCACATACACTTTGTAACATTATTAAGTCCTATCACAGGGTATGGTCAATATGGTCGCTGTGCGGCTCATCGATAAAGTAATAATGTAAATATGCAATATGTTTAATTGTACTGACAATGCTGATTCCTAAAATGTCATCATTGCAAATGTTGTGTCCTAACGGTCTGTGGTAATGTGAATGCTTAAAGTTTATTATTATTTTTTCCATTGTTGTTTATATACTTTTACTTTGTTATGTATCTATCATCTCAAAATGCACTGATACTCTTTTTCACTGATGTCATGTTACATGTATGTTCATTGCAACTTCTATAGCTGTTTCCTGTGACAGATATATTTATTAAATTATATATAATTAGTTAAAATAACTTGAAAATTGGTATTTTGTTTGTAGGATTTAAAATTCCAATAGTTGTTTGTGAGGCCCACTGTTAATAATGGAAGAGTGCGCTCATCGGCCATATACATGGTAAATTCTGACTTTGCCACCCCAATTTTATCCACTTATTGTCAAAATAATTGAAACCTACAGTAAGCATGGCCGGCAACCAAATTCCCCTGGGCTAACAGACCATATGGGCTGCATTCAGTGCTAGAAAATAATATTGAGTAGCTTTTGTATAACTGAATATATCCTAGAAGTCTATTGTTTAATGGGGGATCATTTCCTATATGTAGTCAATTAATATTTTATTCTAAAGGCATTTAATACTACCTACTGGCTTCTGCAAGTGCCATTTTAACCCTTCATGGACTGATATTATAAAATACCTATAACCATGTTATTGTAAAATATTTGAGTTCAAATGTTCAACTGTGTGCCAAAAATATGGCTATCGAGAGTTTTGTGGGTGATATATGGCCACCCATATAAGCTATTAGGCTGATTCTGTACTATAGCATTGATTTAATGGAGTGCAGCCCCCAGCATGTGAATGTGAGTAAAGAAATATGTAATATGCATTCAAATGTAGCACCGAAAGCTTCAAGATTAATTACACATAAGCATGCGTGACGGGATGTGCAGTAAACTAGTCTGAGAATCTTTAATAATGTTTAATAAAACTGCCATGTAGTTTTATACACAGACAAAATATGAAAGCAGCATTTTGGGTGCCCACATTTTTCACAAGGGAAATTGTATATGTTCGAGAAAATACAACATGCTAAAATATTGCCAAACAAAGATTAAGGGCGAGAAATATTTGTACTCTTGGTGTTCAAATGTCTCAAACTTGGATAGCTCTGATAATAAACTATAAACACAGGGGGTTATTAATTCATAATTATAGCATTTCAATAGTGTCATCTAAAATTATGCTATTTGTATGTTAACAAAATGTGTTATAAATACATCAACCACGGCAAGAAATGGGGTAAGGTGGGGATTTGTTTTGGTTTCTGTCTTTGTTCTCTGACAAAGAAAGGTTTTATCACGACCTTATTGGAATACTTTCAGATGGAAGTAAAGATCTTTGGGGCCATGAAAGTTTATGTAAATTTACATCTTTTTCTATGTTGGCTCAATAAAGGTCATCAACGACTACTAAAGACTTTTCTTTTGGGCTAATATGACTATATCCATTTTTCTTTTTAATGCTTACACTCAAGCCGTTCCACTAAAAGTAAGTCTATTTGTGTACAGCTTTGCAGAACATGATGTTGTCATATGTGTGCATTAAGATATATATTAACTTACCTGATCTTCATTATGCACAGTCAATATAACCAATATAACAATAAGTGTCCTTAGATTCCAGTTGAGATTACGTTTTTAATTTTTATAGGAGCTCTTGAGAAGAGCTCCTGTCCACAGAAACATACACTATGTGGACAAAAGTATTGGGAAACCTGGCCATTACACATAATACACATTTAAAACAGGATTTAGACATGCTCTTGAATCAGGGTACTAATGAGAGCAAAAACAAAAGCACGAACCTTTCTTTTAACTAAATTCCTCCAAAATAAAAAAAAAAACATTAACGAAAGACAAGTCCCCAAATACAAAGTAAGATAAAAGATAAGAATGCTTTTAACACTCCAAGTTTATAACTCAAAAGGACAGGCAATTGAGAAGGTGTTGGTTTTGTAACAGTTTCCATTCTCCTTAAAGATGATGTGCCAATCAAGCTGAATATTGCATGTCACAGGATAATTTGCTGTTTTTCCTGGCGTTGGAAGTTTTTAATGGAATGATAGTTAAATCCAGCATGCTAGCACTGGACACAAATTGCTGTTCTATAAAAAGCTGCCTTTGCATCTAGATAATGCCGTTCGAAACACGCAATGCTGTATAGATTGTACGACTGACACACTCATGTGTGCAATGTAGAAGGATATATAATGATAATGATGGGGAATTAAATTGTAGACAACAGGTTTGAGTAAAAACATCAAAGGATCTCTGCTTGTAAAAGCATGTGCTAAGAACAGCCATACATTATACTATAATGGAACATTCTAATTAGGGCTATTTTTCTGGCAATATTTGGCAGAGATGAGTAACGGCACATCTTATAAAAGTATAACTATAAAATACAGCAGGCTAACAGAACTTTCTTTACCCCAACTAAATCATTGATCTCAACAACATTGGAGATATTGCATAAAGAGGCAGCATACCATACAGAAGGATAAGCCAATTTAGGTTCAAAAACTGCTAGAAACATATATTGAATGATCCTTGCTCTGAACTACATAGCATCTCAAATAATATGCTTCTTCTCCGTAAATAATGAGGTCACAGGGGGTGCAATTTCAACTGGATCTCCATCTTAAGGTGATCTTGTTGCACCCTCTGCTCAGCAGTCTACTGGAGAAGCTTGAAGATCTGTCTAAGAGAACAGAAACCATGAAAATGCTGTTTTCCAACTAGATTGCCATGGCTGCTTGGACAACATGTACCCTCAGCCTTTAGCAAGGATAAAGGACATTTGAGTCCTAGAGCAATTCTTCAGGAAATGCGTCTTCTCTGTATTTCTGTAACATGTTCCCCCTTTTCTCTGCTTTCTTCCTCTTGCGGTCTTTTTTCATTATGTTCTGTTTTTTCCTCCCTTCCGTGGCCAATTCTTTTCCCCTATTTATTTTTTCCATCTCACTTGCTGACATGTTTTCTTAGCTTTTTTTTCATTTATCTTCCTATTCTACTATTCACCTAATAAAAAAAAAGATATTCAACCTGAGAATTATTGAATAGTACTGAATGGTTGTTTAAAGAAGCAACAAGGGGCACCCTTGGGACTGATGACCTTATACTCATTCTCCTAAAATCTAACTGTTAAGCTCTGTTGCAAAATTAAAATTCTCCAGTGGCTGTTCATGTTCAGTTTGGATGGACTATTTCAAAGATCAGGGAATTTGCCCACACATTTGATTCAATTTTTCCATGTCCTAGACTATTAAGGGAATGTACGGCAATAATTAGAATAGTCAAATTAACTCCTAACAAGTTTTCGGACACAGTCATATAAGTCACTTATATATAAGACATAAGTGTGTTTTGAGTTAGTACTAATACTTACAGATAAGATAATCTTAAAATCAACAATAACAATTAAATATATGGAGTAGATGAAAGAACACAAGTATAATACCGGCAGTATTACAGCATGCTTTAAGTGGCACATAAGTTATTAGTCTTAGTTATGCAAAACCTGAAGAAAAATCAGCTGGAAATTGTGGTAGGTCAGACCAACAAGTTTGACTCCTATTACTAAAAACAAGCCTCAATATACACCATAGATGCTGTCAAATATAACAGACTACTTCCAACAGAAAAATCAAAAGACATATTTGACACGGCAAAGACAAGAAGGACATGGGAAATGGATGATGTCAGATAAGATATCATTAAGCACTACTCGCTTCTTGAGGAGCCCTAAGAAATGGATAGGGGAGTGATAATTTTAGCAGGGTCACACCAGAATGAAGATCCATGGCTCCCAATTACCTTTAGAATTAAATTTAAAATCCTGGTACTGACATATAATACTGTTCCTCCATACATTTCTGACCTCATTAGCAAATACTCTCCTACTCGATCCCTACGTTCTTCCCATGGGCTAAGTTAAGGCTCTCCTCCTCACTCGTCACCTCTTCCTTTTCCCGTCTACAAGATTTCACTTGAGCTGCCCCATATCTCTGGAATCTACTCCCAAGGAACCTTCAGCATTCACCCTCCCTCCCGACATTCAAGAAACATCTCAAAACCCACTTCTTCAGAGAAGCCGCAGCATCTTAGCTGCTAGAACTTCCTTGTCCTTGATACAACCACCACAATACCTCTCACCCTTTCTATGTGCCTTATGTTTGTCATTCCCTCAAGATTGTAAGCTTGCGAGCAGGACTCTCTCCACCGAATGTATCTGTTTGTCTTAGTCGGTCAATTCTTGTCTTGTCATACCCCTTGAATTTATGTATTGCATTAAGTGCTGCGTAAATTGTTGGAGCTATATAAATAAAAGATAATAATAATAATAATAATGTAATTTTAGTGACAACCACAAGAAGTTTATTTTTATGTAAACCATTCAGAGTTTGCTGTATGCTCCTCAGCATGCACTAGATAATAGCGTGCATGGGGCATCATTTAATCTTAAGAAGAGACAATATGAGGTCCCAAAAGCTTGTGTCTCAATTTCCATTTTGGCCCAATAAAAGATATCATCTTCAACTAAAGCCTCTGAGTGATATCATTGATCAAGTGAGGAACCTAAACTACACAAAGAAAGTGGCTCAAACCAGGTGGCTTGCTTCTTTTGTTTTAGAAAATTTGTTTTTTGGGGGCAATGGGGATCATCTTGCAATGTCGTGTAGCTGAGTTCTGCAAGGTGGCCATGCGCTGACCCTGCCCACTTCTATGGCCATTGCTAACCCATCACACCTCTTCCCACACCTCCAACACAAATATACAAAATTTTGGGATGTCCTTATGACCCTCTTAGTTTATTTCTTCTCTGTATCTCCCAGACATCCCCTAGCTTTAAACCAAGAAATCTTCCCCCACCACCTTTTTACTACTTCTGCCACACGCAGCAGTTTTTACTAATCTTTTATCCGAGATCTTTTCCTTCTACTACAGCCTCCATTTTCCTTATAGTAGCTCTCCCTTTTGTGTTCTTTACACACTATACTCCAGGAATGCTACCCCTCCTTCTAAAATACATAAAGATGTTCCCCTGTAAACTAACTTGCCCCTTTTATATCAATTTACATACTCTACTCATCCCTCCAGATCCTTCCCTCCACATTCAAATAATTTCTCTCCATCCTAGCTTTTTATTTCTATTGCCGCTGGCTACCATGAAAGATAAAATATTTGTATGCCCCATCCTGCTTATCTATCTTTCTTGTGAGTTTCATTTTTGGTTGTCTAGAGATAAAGAACAAGAAACATATGCCTCAGCTGGCACAGATTCTGTTTCCCACTTGCCTTCCTCTGTGTTGTCTATAAAATTAAAAGATGCCAATGAATCTTGGAGCTGTCTTGTTAGTTGGACCAACAGCATTCTGCCAGGTGCCAAAATTGGGACACTTGTGTTGGGGGGGTGGCAACAGGGGCAAAGCCTATGCAAAAAAAATGTGGGGCTGGATCACCAGCCTGCCCTACCTGAATAGCTACCTAGCACTGAGCATTGCAAGGTGGCCACATGGGAGTAACAATGGAGGTTGGTACCGCAACAACACATACCTCCTTTGATTTTACAACTCCCTGGGTAGGACAGTGGGGCAGCTGCCAGGGACAGCCGGGCAGTGGCTTAACATTGGTGCTGTCATGTGGAAACCAAGACTGTTGGGAGGTATGCTACAGAGAACATGTTTTTGAGTGAAAGCTGTGCTACAGCCAAAATAGAGTGCCACTGTTTAATACAAAGGATCTATAAAAATATTGCCAATATGCACACAAAGGGTTAAGCTGTAGGGGAGAAAAAACACCCCATCTAGATTTTCCACTTGAACTCTAGCTGTGTAACACATCCAAGCCTTTACAACGTTTTTTTGTTCGTAAACGGTTATTTCTTTAAGGTCTCCTCATCACTTATGACGCGTGCTTTCTCATCAGGGTTATCCCTTTTCATGCAACTTACCAATAAAACTTCTCACATGGGAATTTCCCCACTTTTTTTTCCGAGTCATAGTTCCAAACAGCTGGGAAATTGTATGTTTTATGCAATAAAAGTCTTATTAATTTTAGCAACTTTGGTTTTAATGTTACAATGCAGAGGTAGTGCTCATTTAAGGCCCCAAAGGGATGAGGGAATGCATCAACTCTCTAGACAAAATTTATTTCCACACAAAATCTGGACATTCCTGCTATTGTAAGTCAAGCATTATGAATCAACTGCTTATACAATGGAAGACACTTTGACGCATATATATATTTTTAAGTACCCACACAGATAAAATAGTCCAATACTCTAATGTGGTGCTAACCCTTTGTAATACGTTACTCACTTCTCTGGCGCTGGTTAACTCCCACATTGCTAATACATAACTGAGCTTTTCTGGCAGTGATGCTCAGTTTGTGTAAAAAAAAATATGGTAGTTTCAATCTTGGCTTCACGAGGAAGAAGATGGGGCTGTAAAGAAAACGTTACATACATTAAAATGGACCTGTGACTTCCTCATATATTACTGTTCAGTGCTTTTAAAGGAAACAATAGTAAAAGATTTTAAGTGAACTGTTGTGAATCACAGGACAGTGTCACACAATGTCCTTTTTGTTAGGGGACAGTCCCTTCGTTGAGACCTCAAGTACTTGGTTAGCAGTTGTCTATTGAAGCATTCCCTGAACTAGACTAGGTACTTATACCATTACATAATGGCGATCAGCCATTCTCTGACAGCCACCGGAAAGGACTTTGGAGTAGAGGGATCT
>VKOC01000008.1:6379846-6399519 GCA_009364415.1 Spea multiplicata | reverse complement strand
GCGGCATTTTAAACTTTGCCGACGCCCCCCCCCCGGTACTTACCTTTAAGAGTCCTGCGGCGAGTCTCCCTGCTCTGCCACCGTGCCGGCTTGTAATTCTGAGCGCCGGAAATTGACGCCACTTCCGGCGCTCAGTATTACAAAGCCGGCCACAAGACCGAAGAGCGAGACTCGCCGCAGAGGAGAGAGAGAGAGGGGCGCCGAGCGGGTAAGAGAAAACCACACGGCGCCCCTCTCTCTCTCTTCCATTTCAAAAAAAAAAAACGCTCGGGCGGCAAAGTGCCGCCCCTTCTAAAGTGCCGCCTGGGGCAATTGCCCCAGTCTGCCCTATTGTAGGGCCGGCCCTGTTAACAATGTATGAACTTGATCACATTTTTTAACACACATATGCAGTTGTAACACTGTTGCTGAGATGAGCTGCTTCAAAGCTTCAAAGGACCGTTGCTGCTGGAGTCTAACAGAAAGGG
The DNA here is from genome assembly GCA_009364415.1 of Spea multiplicata. NCBI lineage: Eukaryota > Metazoa > Chordata > Amphibia > Anura > Pelobatidae > Spea > Spea multiplicata. The sequence goes on along the minus strand of VKOC01000008.1, from coordinate 6,399,052 downwards.
AAATGCATATTGGTGAGCGCTGTTATGGGCTGAATGTGCTTCGAAAGTTTGCTTATGAGCTTAATGTAGAAATTAGCAAAGGCAATAAATGTGTGCCTTATTAGTCATTAGAGGAGGACAATCAGGGATATCTGCTTCCTTTTAAGTAATAATGTTCAGGAACAAAATAAAGCCCAAAACATTTACAGTGATAAAATAAAAAACACATTTCTTATATTTAGCATATCGTTGTTGACCAAACAAAACCTATGTGTAAGGTTTCATCCATTTGTTCCTCTCGAATATGCAAACCATGCCTTAGGATATGCCACCTCAGACAGTTTATTGGTTCCAAGAACCAGTGAGCAGATAACAGTTTTTCACAGTGATGTTTTATTCTCTATATTCCAGTTGGTTAAAACATTTCTTGTAATTTTCCTCTATGTATTGCTTCATGACAGCTAAATTAGGTTTAGCCAAGGGATAGATACAGCCAAATGGATTCAGAGCCCCTGGAAGTAGATCGTATAAGTCTTTCTTTTTTTAAAGACATTAAGGAAGGAATGGTACTGTGTGGGTAACAGAACATCTGTTTGAACAGGTTTCATGTGTATGTGTGTTATCATAAGTGCATATGTGGAAGCGTGTGTGTTTGTTGATTGTTTATGTGTTAGCATGAGTGCTTATGTGCAAGTGTGTTTTGTCACGCTTATGTAAGTTGATATGAGTCGGTATGTGCAAGTGTGTGTTTGTGTTTACAGAAGTGTGTTTGTTATAATGTGTGGTAGTATAAGTATTTGTGCGTAGTATATGTGTGTGTAATTCTGTGTAAGTGTGTGTTAGTGTGAAAGTGTGTGTGTAAATATGTGTGCAAGTGTGTATGTTAATTACCAAGGGCAGGGCACCGATGGGGCTGCTTGGCCTTACCTGTCCCCGTGGGCCAGAAGGTGCCAGCCTTCCCCTGAAAAAACCCATAGTGTTAGTTTCTTCCATGGTAGTAAAATACTTAGTCCTCACATGACCTCTAACCACATCTCAATGTTCTGAGATTTAGTTTACCATCGCTGAAGAGGTCCTCATATTGTGCATTCATGCAGTCCAGGACTCAAGGATCAGTTTAGGGGCCGTTACTTGATTTCTAGCATTACAGTTAAAGTTTATGTTCATATTTTTGTTTGTCACAATAAGATTCCTAAAAATACTTAATACTCCCTGCCATTCCAGGGGAACGCCTGAGAGATGGTTACCTGACCTCTGGGAGGCCACAGACACCTTTGAATTAAAAGGCAATTAGGGTGAGCAGCAATTGCCTCTGAGCTGCTTTGATTTAAAGATTTGTTAATGTCATCTTTAAGGCAAGGCAAAAGTGGTAATTACTTAGGACATAACACACAATGGAGGCTGGTAAGACAAAGGGGACACAAAAGTGGGTTCTTAAGAGACTGAAATCAATTGTATTACTTTGTAAATTGTGTTAGCAATATCAAATACCTGAAAAACGTTTTCCTGTACAAGTATAGGTAAACAAACTAAATGGATTTAGTAATGCTCAATATGTACGTAAGTCAGAGACTATCCTCCCATTCCCATTCCTTGATTACTTTTCTAGCCATTGGAGTTGACTCTTCCCTGGAGCACACATCTTTATTGCAGCTTTCTGTTATGAATGTGGCACTCCTGTATATGGAGTTACAATGTAATGATGGTGAAGTACCTTACTGACCAAAAGTGCTTATGTTCCAGTGTGCACAGTGGGTTGATTTGAAATAAGGAAATAATAGATTTAATAATAATTAGGAAATAATAGTTTTAATGATGTTTGCTTTTAGGGAGAAATGTAGATATAAATATAGACTGTCTTACCCTTGGAATGGGCAGGTATCTCTGCTGTCTCTAGAGGAAGTATCTGGTACTGCAAGAGTCCTCAAAGGTCTGTCAAACATTACAAACAGCTGCTGAACTGAGCCCTCCCAACACTGTATGCTTTGGCAGGGCTCAGATGCACAGGAGCGAGGGTTGGAGAGAGCGCTCTTTGAAGTCTGCTTGGTGATGTTATATTATTCTTGGCTCAGGCAAGCACATTGCAGTTAGTTCTCATCATAACTGAAGTGCAAAGTTTTTCTCAAGGCCCTGGAAGGATGGTTTTAGCATTACATTATACTATAAATCACCTTGACTCATTTCACTGCCGAGACTGTGTTATTTTATTAAATTCCCCTTAGTTTTTTCCCTTTGTTTTTAGAATGGGATCCACCTCGGCTTCATTTATTGGGGTATTTTGAGGCTCCATTAAAACCTTTCATGCCAGAGAAATATGATGCGGTTGTATGGGTGGACTCACGTGGCTCTTGATCATTTGCGAATGCAGGTCAAAAATAGGAATTTTGGGATGACTGTTCTCAAAACATGTTAGCCTCAACAATATTTAAATCACTGTCCCTGCCAGATGTTGGCATACGCTTTAGGAATGTTTCTGGAGGTCATGGGCACTGGCACAAATGGCATCAGATCTTTTGGAACAAGTCACTATAACAGAGCTTTTCCTGTTCCATTTCATAATGGCAGCAGCAAAAACACATTTTTCATATTCACATGCCTTTCCCTTAAGTTTTGCATATATAAATCAATGACAGTTGATAAATAAGTGTAGCACGCATTTGATCATTATAATAAAACATAACTAATTGTTATGCATTTAAACAAGTTAGCATTTGCTAATCAATACTCCATTTGTGTAACATTTAGGATCATCTTCATTTCAGTGGACATGTACCTGCATGAAAAAAATATGCAGATAAGCCCACCATTCCCAAAGAGCCACCCTACAAAGTCTGCAATGGCTTAGCGCCACATTCCTTTTATACAAGATTATCCAAAAATACTTAGGACACATGTATGTTGCATTACAGGGATATTTTTAATAATCTGTGACAATAAACACCTCCCTACATCAAGGCCAAGCATTTTTTTTATTTGAGTCAAAGTGATGACATCACAATAACACTGTAGTGGCCCAATCCGCAGAACCATCCATGTGATTTCCATGGTCATGGAGCTATAGTTATAGATGGTTTTACAAGATTGCACCAGAGTTGCCGATGTCCTGATGTGGCTTAGCACTCCACGTTTTCTGCAGCTCCCATAATTCACTGATCCACACAATCACAAAGCAGGATTAGTCAAACTTTTAAGAGTTTAAGAAATACATTCTTTTGATGGCCAATGTTAACGGAACTTCCTCCAGAAATATCCTAGAGGTTAAGCTGTTCTAACCCTGGTGCAGTGTAAGAATTGCTCAGTATCTAATACACATCAATGTGCCATGCCAATCACGTAAATGTGTGTTTGGCGATTCTGCTGCTCCTGGGGTTTTATTAATGTACCCAACATGACCATTTAGCAGTTCAGTAGTAACACAATACTCACTAAGAGGCACCAATTGTTTGCCAAGCTCTTTCCAGCAGCACATCTATGAAACCAACATGCTATTCTGAGTCAGACTTTGGCTAATGGTAAATCACATTTATGCAAGCTTAATTTTTAATTCAAAAGTCATCATTTGACTTGGTACCAAGTAATAACCTTTTCAAGACAGTAGTGTTTTGCAATGGACTGAATTTGTACTGTACCATAGGGTACATCTCACTTGCTGAACAAATTCCAAATGTAATCTTTCAGATAGGAAAAAAATATACTAACTACAATTTACAAACTCTTGCAAAACACTAACATTCTTTTTTTTTTCTTTTATATATATTATGTGTATATCAGTGGTTAGTCCTGGAGGTGGCTAGGCCAGACCCTGGGCCCAGCTTAATGAGCCGCACCCCAATCTATTTTCTTACATCTGCCAGGAACCAGCCCAAAAAGGGATTTTAGGCATGTCAGCTCTGGATTACACGCTTTCCCTCCTGCGCATGGCTAGGCTTAAGCCTTAAGCTCACTCAGCTCTTATAAGTGCAACAGCATTTGAAAAAGAGTGATACATTTTTATTAACCATTATGTATAAAATAAATTTCTTTAGATCGTCAGGAAGTAAGAAGCATGGATCAAAAACAGCATGTGTCAGTATAGGAGTAATCTAGGTATTTTACGTGTCTCCTGTTTGTGTGGTTCTAACGGTACCATGTTCTCTTCTTTCTTGAAGATTTCTTCTTATGCTCTTGGGTTTGGAGTAAAGCTGCTTCATGGCCACTTGAATTTATGGGTCAACTGCAAAGGAACTCCTGCCACTTAAATTGTGACTCTTTTCATCTATGTTTTTCTCACAGGCTTGGCTATAACTTATAACTGTACCAATTCACACCGGACAGTCCCAATTCCAACATCTCTCCTCAGGAGCCTGCTGTGAGAAAGGAGAAAGTGTCTCGTTAGCAGGATTGAGGGCTTAAGGCTTAAAGAAAGGGAGTGTGTGCCGCATGAACCGGGTGGGGGAGTGCAGCAATGGTTTCGAGGGAGCTTTCTATTGGTGGAGGTATGGACCTGGTAATTTTTGCCCCAGTGGCAAAGCTAGGCAAATGGTCCAGTAATAAAAAACACAACAATCAAATAAAAGGAAAATAAAGACCCAAGTAAAGAATAAAGTGGCTCAAATTTCTAGAATAGCAGAGGATCCACTGGATTATGAGTCTGGAGAACTTGTGTCCGGTGTAGGATTGTCTCTTAACAAGTAATTGGAAGCCATTTAGGGCCAACTAAATAATAACAACAATATTGGTAAAACATTTATATTGGAAACATGATTTTTTTCCTCAAAATGCGTTAACCTGATCCTTTGTGGTGGCACAAATATAAGTCTGTGCTAGGCTGAGTGTATTAATTAATTCACGTGTCTGACTAAAAATATGTTAAAATGTCAAATCAAAGCGCTAAATATTGGATACGAAAGAGACAAACTGGTGATAGTGGGCTAAGAGATTAGAATTAACTTGATATAAAATGCAGTTTTAGTATAATACCTAAGTAAAACAATAACTATAATAAAGTATTGACATCCAGTATAAGTAAATAAAAAATGAATTTAACAAAGTGTTTCTTTTGCGTCAAAACCACCAGACGCATTTCACCGGCAGTCTTCTGAGGTGAAGTTTAGACTGTATAAGCATTAGCCTGGCTAGGCACGGTGGTTGGATATTGAGTGCTGTGGGTTACTAAAATTGATAGTTCTGAATCTGAGATAATGAATTCTGTGGAGATGTAGTAATTTAGAAATTATGTGGGATATTTTGTTCCCACTAATATTTGTGGTTAGGAGGGTCACTGGTCCTAACGTAGGATGTCTTGAAATAGGGCAGGATGCCTGGACAAGTTGTCTTTTTGTGCTGAGGATGGAAGAGTTGCAGTATAAATGATGTGAAGCCAGCTTTATCATATTTATTGTTTTATTCAGATATTATATTATTTAATTCCAGTCTCAGCACACTACTATCACCGGTTTGTCTTATCCAGGACAGCCATAGTATAAATACTGGTAATGGGTGCCTTTGGCATCCTTATCAATATGTACAGGAACCTGTGTGTTCACACAAGGCAAGTAGATCAGTTTGATTTCTGACCAATGGTCTGGCTTGGCTTGTGCCAGATACCGGTCTGTCCACTCATTTCTATTTTGGAGAAATCAACAGAAATATTCAATAGAAACTAATGGAATGTTTCACTTTGCCAAGACGGTGGTATATAAATGGAACAGCCTCCCATCAGAAGTACTAGAGGCTAATACGGTGAGGGAATTTAAACACGTATGGAATAGGCATAAAGCTATCCTGAACCTAAGACAAGACCAAGGACTGATTAAGGGTTGACAATTTACATCAGGAAAAACTAGCAGACCAGATTGGCTGAATGGTCCTTATCTGCTGTCAAATTCTATGTTTGTATGCTTTTGCACCAAAATTCTATAAGCTTTGGTTTAAAAACCTGACACTTTTTGTGTTTTTGTTGTTGGTTGGTTTCTTTGCAGTATTATTTTTCTGAAACAACCAATATGTAAAATGATTTAACTAGAACCACAGTCATTTATTCTTTACTCTACAAAACAATATATTTTTCTCTAAAATAAATAGACCCATTCCTATTTTAAAGCGAATCAGTGACTCTCAATCCAAATATATTAACCATTTCATTGTAAAGTTACGGACATTGTCTTGCAGAACTAATACTCAGGCAGTGAAATGGTTTATGTTCTGGGCACACGCCATAATCCTCTTGAACCCTAAGGACTTCTCGAAACTATTTGCTTTTTGGGCTTTGGGCCAAGTTTTGCAAAGCACGGATGAAGTAATAACCTCTACCTGTCCATCTGTTAGCCCTCGAACGTTACAGTATTTGGAGTAAAAATGTAATTTCACATAATTTTCAGTGACATTGTTTAGAAAGAGGCCATTTGTAGATGTCAGAGTGAAATGCAAATGACTTCTCTGAATTAAAAAAAAAAAGTATGTTTTGATTGATATTACGCAAGTTTCGATAATTGTAACTTGTACCCAGCTGCAAATTTCCCAGCTCAGGATAAAAGGTAATGGAAAAAGAGGCCTTAACAATTATGTGCAGATGGCAGTATAGAAAGGGTATGACTTTTCTTTCAACTATGCCTATTTCAGAGGTGTGACCACTTAGCAAAATGCCTTTGTTTTTCTTTTAACAATTTGGTCACAGATTTCTAATTTTGAAAATCTGTCATCGTCAAGAATTTTGTGGTAAATGGCAAAAACTACAGTAATTACATATTTGTGGATTTGTGTGGAGTATTTACAGGTGTGCATTATTGTTAAATATTATTAAATATAAATACACAACTATTTAATAAATAGTTAATAATTAATTAATGGACACAATTAATATAATACAGTTATTATTAACAAGTGGCAACACCTTCACTCTCATTACTGTTGGCACTGCAGAACAATGTGATACAATCATTCAAACAAACGTATGGCCTCCTAGAAAAGAGGGAGATCGCGAGAGGAAGGAGTTACTGAAAGATTTGAGCCCCAAAGAGGGACTGTCTCTCCTAAAGAGATACACTAGTTGTTGATGATGTTGATGATGTGGAAATGCCAAGTAATGAGGTTAAAAACCAAGAAGTGAGGTTTGAAACAAGCAGCTTCCAGGTATGGTTAGAGGCACAGCTAAGCAGCTGCATCATATGTGCGTAAATTGTTGGGTTGCTATATAAATAAAATAATTAAAAGATAATAATATAATAAAATAATAATATATAGTAGCTTGACCTCTGATTACAGAAAGCAGAGGTTAAACTGTTAATACCTATATGATTATCGGTAAGACTACTTACCGACTACTACTAGACTACTTATTCTGGGGGGCTTCGGGCTGATTTTGCTGCTGATCAGCCACTGCAATCCACCTCAAGATGCTTAATAAATACATTTTGCCAATAGAGTCAACAAGATTTGGACATATATGTGGAGCATGCACTGGATTGAAAAAGTGTGATCTATACCTTTAAATGTACTCTTTCAGTGCATTCAGCACACATCTTTGTACCTTTCGCTCCCTCCACGGTCAATTAGAATGTTAATACGTTCCAAATTTTCATTCCATGAAAATAGCTAAAATGCCAGGAATTAAAAAAAAATTGGCAAGCATAACAAAATAGTGCCTTGGAAATGGAGTGTCGCAAATTACACCTTGAAACTGTTGTGTATGTTTTTTTTTTAAACTGCTCTCATAAGTGGAGATTCTCTTCATCCAAGAAACTAAAGGTGGATATTTCACTCCCATTCAGCAGTGATGAAAGGATCCTGTGTTCTCTAATTATGGAAAAGTGATAAAGGTCTGTTTTTTGCTTCTTTTTTTTTCTTTTTTGTAACAGTTTGGAAAAATGATTATAAATAACCCATCAATTCCACCTTCTCTCATGTAGTGTGATAAAATCATTCTCCATGGAAGCCAATCAGACCTTCCATTGACGTAAAGATTATGGCTTTGAACAGTACATGTCATGGTCTGACAATTATTATTATAACACAAGCACAGAACAGTTTTCCTTGTGTGGAATAACAAAGTTGAGCTTCTAAAGCCATCCATCGCCTTGTAATTATCTTCAGGTGACCGTGACTTTCTCATCTTTTGCAATTAAATACTAAATTGATAAAGCAAGTGTGAATGAAGTGTTGGCTCAATCTGCAGATGGCATCTCTGCGGTTCCAAAAGCCTATGATGGACCTGTTGGGCTAACACTGAAATGCTAAAATACACAAGAAGGAGCAGCAGTGCATTGTAATATGCCAAAAGGACATTAAGTAAACCAGTAGCTATATTTGATCAGAATATATAATCTATATAATCTAGTACCACACAAATGGAATTGGTTTTAAAATTTAATCTGGTACATCTGGCACACGTATATATATATATTTTATCTTTCACTCGCCATATGTCATCTGCTTAATTCCCACTATATCATGTGCATATACAACAATGAAATTAATGTATATGCAATTTATATGTATGAATGTATTACCGTATATATGTATAATTGTTGGTTTCTAATACAAGTGCGTGTGTGTACATTTATTTCATCTTTGCCTTTTCTTGGTCATCTTACGCTTTAGCAACTAACTTGCTGATCTATTGCTGGTCTTACAGATAGTGAGCAACTTATTTTATCTTGTGGCTTCTAATCAAGTCTAAAAGAATTACACTCATACATAACATTAGTATTTGGCACTGGTTAACTTGTCTAAAATTATTACTTTTTCAAAATATATCAGTGAGCCTGAACAGTATAAAAAGCAAAGAACATATGGTTTGTATCTTATATAAAATTCTTCTTTTCATTTGAAATATAATATTGTATACATTAATTACTTATCTAATATATGAGCCAAATAATACACTATTCCTATAATCATTGTTCATCTGTACAGACAGCGCAATTCTGTGTCTTGATTATACAAAGATCAGAATTTTATATTTTTATAAAATAAAGGAATACAAAAGGAAAGAGGGATAGATGAATTTCATAGTCAGTTTGGTTATTTTTATAATAAATGCCTAAATTCTGATTTCCAAATTTTGACATTAGAAGTCTACTTTTAGTCATTACAGTCTCTAACCATGTATCCCTAACATCAACCTTTTCTCACCAGAAGCTTACTAAGAATTTGCTTCCTACCAAATTCTACTAACTTAAACAGATATTAAAGTTCCCCTTGACACTTTAAAAACTACTTTGAAAAGTTCTGCAGAAAACCACCCATTCCCACAGCTCAAGGGCTGCTGTTAATGAAAAACCTGCGCTCCTCCAATATATAATTTGCAAAAGATATGAGCCTTTTGATGTTATATAGGGTGTGTTGCAAAACCAGAGAGTAATACTAAATATCTGTCTTTTTTCATACTTTTCCAGAGCCTGTCTAGTATTAAAATTGCAAGCTCCCTCAGATGCAATAATACAGACCCCGACACGAGAACCCACCCCGTTCTAACATTCTTAGACTGGATGGGAATGACGTACATGTGAAGTGCCTGCTCTGCTCACCACTCCTATGTTCCTGGCTACCAAGGGATGTAGTTTAGCAATCACTCTGTTCCACATCACATTGAAGTGTGCCGTTATTCCCCTACAGGTTGGGCATTACTGCACTTATGAGGTGCAAAAAAATACATTTCAAGCAAACCCGTAGGTCATTGTAACAAAATTAACATTTTTTTGCCAACAAGCCTCTCATTTGGGGTTTCCTTTGCATGCTAGAATTAGGTTTCTTCCCTCTGCTGAGTGTAGGTTTTGTGGTTGAAGTGTACGTATACCTGGGACGTCTCAGGCTTTGCCCTTGAGACTCAGGGTTTTTGCTCTAATCTCAGGGTCTCACAGTGAAGGGGAAAATTCTCAGGGTCACACATTCTCCTGTGATATCCCTGCTTGAATGCAGCTTGAATGCAGGTGACTCGATTTTTTTCTTGAAATCATGACAAGTCAAGGTTTTCATTAACGCCAGTATTAGAGCTGTTTTAGTAACACATTTGGCAAGTCGCTATGTGGAATCTTCACTACGGGCTATTAAAGGGTTAATATTCTAAGAGTGTCAGGGTCAGGTATGAGTGTAAGCCGTCACCTTTGCTGTGAAGCTGTTGTAACCACTAATAAGCCAGTCTTTTCCATGGTAGCAGCTATGGGTAGCTCTGCCTTCTGAGTAGGCAGGGCAGGTAAAACTAAAGATATAAATATAAATACCCCCCTAACTTCACCTTCTTTAATACTTTTTTTCTGTCCTCAATGAGTACAGGTCAGGGCTTGTTTTTTTAAGGCATATTTTGATTTACTCTTCTGTCAGTCAGTGCGCTCACCGGATATGTTGTCATATCTGATATGATGTCATATCCGGTGGGGGACTGGCTAGCAAATGCGCATAGGAAATTGCTAGATCTCCAAAAGATATGGGGGTAAAGCAGTCAAACAAACTGTGACATATGCAGCCAAGTCTATCGGCTTTAGATGTGTCTATATAAAACTATATAATACGTACATAAGGACTTGCACCAGCACCCGCATTGCAACCAACAAAATTTGCCCCAGATTGCATCCACATTGGTCTCCTCTTCACCTCCTTCTCATTATCTCTTCTATTTCTCTTTATCTCCGTTCCCCTTTGCACTTTAACTCCCCCCTTTCCCTTTATCTCTCAATTTTCTCCCTCTCTCCCATGTCTCTTTGTCTCTCCCTTTTCTTTGATCCTCCTTCTCATTACCTCTCCCCCTCTTTATCTCTCCTTTCTATCTCCTCTGTTTCTTTCTTATCTATCTTTAATCTGTTTATCTTCCCACCTTTCTCTTTACCTCTTGTCCTCTTTCTCTCTCCCCTTTCTTTTTCTCTCTCTTTTCTCCATTTTTTAATCACTTTTCATCTTACTCTTTACCTCACCTTTTTTCCCCATCTCTGCCTTTTCTGTATATCTCACCTCCTCTTTATTCTTATTGTCACTTTTCTTTTATCTCCCTTTTTCCCGATCTCTCCCCTTTCTCTTATATCTCCCCCTTTCCTTCGATCCCCACCTCATTAAATGTCCTCGTTTTATTGATCTCATCCCTTCCATTTTACTCTAGTTCTTCATTTTCTTTCCTCTCTTTACGGTTTGCAGAACTGGTACTTGTCTTCAGGGAGAACCTTCATCCAGTACAACCATTTGAATGTCCAGATGTCTGTGTCTTCCTCTCATTTATATAGTTTTGCAATACGTATGTTGATTTTTTTTTGTTCTCACCTCCTTGGGATTTTTCTTTCTTGGTTATGTGTGATCTCACCCTTTTTTTGGTTCCTTGAGGAGCTTGTGACAAAGACTAAGGAAGGCGAAGCTAGGGGGGCTATTTATGTCTTTTTACCTGTCCGGCCTACTCATAGGGCAGAGCTTTCCATAGGTCGCTGCTGCCATGGATAATAGCCAGGAAAAGAAAATCTCAAAGTATGAAACGATTTTCTATTTTCTTTGGAATGTGCTTAGAGTTGGGCACTTGGCAGGCTAGTAACCTAGAAGTGTTGTAGGCAGCTGCTTGCATTGGGGGAGTATTATTGTGATTATTTTTACATTTTATTCTGCACGTGGAATCTAGTTTTCTACTTCTTAGTAACCTCACCAATGCAGTTCTGATGTAGAGTGCCAGGATATGATGTCATATAAAGGCATGTGAAGAGGATGGCAGGCCTAGAGGAGTGTCCAACCACTCTACATCACAATAAGATCTGAATACCTGTGCCTTGGATCATGGCATCATCTGCAGAGGACTCGTTTTGCTTTATTATTCAGTGCAAATTATTATAATGTGTAATAACCTGGCTTCTTTACTGAAATCACGCAGTACGAGAGACTTTGGGTATATCAATATACTGTAGCCAGTCTGCAGCACCTTACACAGATTTATTACTATTGTTTAACCATTCAAAAGACAAATACTTCAAGCAAATTATTAAATAGCACTCCAGAAACCATATGTAATTTAATACACATGATAGCTTAGTGTCCCCTGTAAATTTTCAGGTACTGTAATCATGTAATGGCTTTTTAGTTATGATGTCAAATGCTTCTTTAACTTAACATATGACTAAACCACCCTCTATTGTCTTTAAGAACCGTAAGGATTTACTGGCTGCTAAATTACAGATCTGACAATCAAATTAAAAAAAATGTGATATATGTAGTGATCCATGGGGTGGCCTTTTGCAGAGCTCACATTACAGCCCTCTGAAAATTCCTCTTATAGGTCACAGCAACTGCACATTACACATGTGGCCTCGAGAACAGTGCTGCTTATATTAATACATTTCAGTGAATGATTTCCAAAGGATCACGTTACAAATACATTATCAAACTGCCTTTCTCAAATAGGCTCCTTGAGCAATAGGTGTATGGTTGGTGTTGCATAACCAAAAGCAACTCTCAACAACTGAGGAAAGCTATATATCAATGTGAAAGCATTATATTTTTCAGTTGTTTTTTTTTTAAGTGAGAATTGGAAATCAATTTCTTCTGCCATGACGAGTTAGGATATCTTGGTACCATTAATGGAGCAGTGTATGTGATTTTTATAAACCAATAAGGAATGTCACTCATGAGAAAGTTAAGGGTACAAACGCCACAGGTTCCTCCATAAAAACCTGTACAAACACAAACAACAAGGTAGGAGCTGCACTCCGCACAATTATTCAATCGCAAAGATGTTCAGGAAAAAAGAGCTATGTCACACATTAGGATCAGGGCAGCTCCTCCAGCTGCCCCTTTACTGCTGTTGAGTGCTGGGATATGACATCATAATCCAATATCTTGTGCCATGAAGGCATGTAGTATCTTTTGCTGAATACTATGGATGCTGTGACCACTCTGGATGGCTGGATGGGACTGTCACCTGTCTAGACCTTTCTACCACGGCTTAATTGGCATAGGCCAGAATCCAACACTGATAAGGATTGTCTCTTGTCGCGCTTTAAGGTATCACCACCTTAGCCAAACAAAGAAAAAAAATAGAATAGTAAGTCTAAAGATCAACCATCCTTTTTTTTAATAGGTTCTTTCAAATACCAGTTTGTTTGTACCAAAAGCAAAAAATAGGTGATAGGCCCGTGTTGTCGCCTTGGCTTTAACTCACACACTTTAGCCTGGAGACATTCTAAGGAAGCTCCATGAAATTATCTACTTATCATGGAGACTTGGTAGTTTGATGGCTCCTGGCTTCTGTTCCAACTTTGTACATAGTCTTTGTACATAGAAAGTCTGTGTTAGTGTATAATGTCAGCATGTGTGTGTCTGTTGGTGTTAGCATGTGTGTGGGTGTTAGTGTATGGTGTTAACATGAGTGTGTGTCAGCGTATGGTGTTATAGTGTCAGGGGAGAGAAGGAAGGGAGATAGTTTAATGTGTGTGTAAGTGAGTTTGCATGCTAGCGGTTGTGTATTTTAGTTATCGGGGGGAAGCAATGAAATACTGCACTGGGGTGCCATTAACCTTAAGATCACCCTTTAGTACATTGTCTATTCAAACAAAATAATTACATTTAATATCCATATTCAGTTGTGTTTCTTTACTTTGACCTTCTGGTTACGATGGGGTTAAGGAAGCATTAGCTATGGCTCATACCAATTTTTGCCGAATGCTATTCCAAGCTATTAGATTTGTTCTTGTATTTCCCACTAGGTGCTCTCTTTTCAGAACAGACAAGCAGAAATGTTGATGTAAGCCTTGCTTATTGAGCCTTTGTGAGGCTTCCAGCAGTTGCAATGGAACATATTTCTAAATGAATTTGTATTGTTCTCTGGGGTGATGGGATTAGTCAAAATATGTTTTCTCATGTTTCCACCACATCAACGCAAACATCTTTCAATGTTTTTGAGGGCTCCCCAGCTGCATATTCAAGGTGGATTCCATTGGGTCGTAATACTTTAATATATAGCAAAGGCTCTCCAGTACACATTTGGAAATTGTGGTGCACTTGAAGTTGTTTTAACCCTGTTCAGGATAAATGATCATGTGGCGAAGAACTTGTTTGGTACTTAGAAGGAACTATGCAAAACATTTTAACCAGAAATGTGTGGTTCTGACTCAGAATGCGTTATACTACCTTCCATTAATACTAATTGCATTTTCCCTTGGAGGGAATTCACCAAAGATGGAAATGATGTCTCAGGTCATTACATCGATTTTAAGTAAGGAAGGTTGACTTCCAACATATCAATGTGTCTTAAATAAGTTATTTGTTTTTTCAAATGAGGTTAGCTGCCTTCTGAAAGGAACAAAAAATAATGTATAGTGCAGCGCATATTCATTTTTGGTATATGTTTGAATGCATTTTTTAATTATTACTAGTTAATGGGCTTTAGAGTAGATACACGACCCCCTTTTCCAGCAGTGGAGAGTTCTGTATTTTCTGGCAAGGATTTGTAAGCTACTCAGCCACAGCCTGAGAGCTACCAGTCGGAGAGCCCTGCTCTAGGGCCAATATGGATCATATGCAGTGCGACTGCCAGAGCTACGGATAATCAGGCTGGATGAAAACACACAATAGAGAGGTTACTAGTAACATAGTCAGGCCCAAGGTCAGGGCACCAGCATTCAGCATAGTTGTAGAACAAGCTTGGCCACAAGAAGAAGACAGGCCTGATAACAGAACTACTAGTATATTACTACGAGACCACGCAAGAATAAGTGGAAGTGGTCTTCTCATGGCTTTATAGTTACCAATTATGAGTAAAACAGTGTGCATGACCACTATTTGCTTCTACCAGGGTATATGTTGCATGTAACCTTGCATCTTGTAGATGTGACACAATGAGGCATAGCTGGGGGGGTCACAGGGACATCATCAGGTATAGGAAAGATGGAGCTAAACGAAATATTGGACCAGATATGTCAGTGAGTTGGGACAATGTTATTCTCAGAACAATGCGCAATGCTAAAAATAGTAAAATAAATATATGGAGATATCCAAACAGTCTGAACAATTAGGGTAACATGGTGGAAATATATATACACACACACACATATAAAGAGCTTTGTATAACAAATGACTACATGAAAAGTCCTTATCACCATAGCAACCAATAAAAGTTGCTGCTGATTGGACTATTCTGTTGGTTGATTAAGGATGAGATTTCTCTGGCGCTGCAGTGCCAAATAGCCCTGATTTCTGGTGCTTCCAGGTAAAATCCAGATAGCCTCCCAGGTATTGTCATAATAAAGTACAGACTGACGCAGGTCTTGGCATTTTATGGTCAGTGGCCCATAAATCACTTGCATACTGCTGCCTGCTGTATACACATGATCGTACCCTAGATATACAAATATGGCTGCCTTGACACTGGGAGAGGGATGATTGACAGCTGCCCATCAGGCATTTTAATTTTTCTAAGGTCAGGAAAGACTGTTGCGATTACACATTGTGAGATGCACTTATCTGGTAGGTAACTGGTGAAAGATTTAATCTTAATTAAACAATTGAAATCAGTCTATCCCAGTGATCTAGATGCTCCTTGCCTTGTCTGCCCTTGCTATTGATACTATTGTAACTTCAGCTTGTTTACCAACATATTATGACTGGGGTTTTTCATTTAACCAGCCGTAGAATTTTCCTGATTTCCAGATGAAATGAAGAGTTTTCTTTCTTCCATTAAAAAGTGTTCAAATCCAAGCAAGAATAAAAGCAGGGAACTGATATACTTATCATTTTCATTTTGGCTGCGCCTCCTTTGGAAAAAAAAAAAAAGCAGATGCCAAAGCTGGACTTAACTTTAGGCTCAAATGTATGGACAAGTTTCTGTTTGACATGTATAATTAAATCAACCTCATGGATATACTTAACTACAGCTGCAGCAAACAAAAATGGGTAAGGACATCCTAACGCGAAACTCATAAGGTTATCCTGTTCTATAATGGTGTCTACCATCTGGTTGGATTTACCAGCATTTTCAAACTGCTGACGATGTATGTGCCTGAAAAGTAGACAGAAAAAATGTCTGCTCAGGAAATGTAATTTTGAAAATATATTTTTCCCCTGATCATTCATTCTTTCTCATGCAATGGGTGGATTTGAAAACTGGCAGATTTCTAATTATTGGAAATGTGACCAGAAATTACAACTAAATTTGTGACCACAGTGCTCTATATAAATTATATAAATTATATATAAATATATACATTATATATAATATTTTATATGTAATAACATAATATAGCAGTGTCTTAACCAGCTTTGGTCTGTTCAACTTGTAACAGTTGAACTTGTAACAGTACATGATGCACTACTTGTTATGGCTTCTTTACCCATTATACAGCGCTGCATAATATGTTGGCTCTATATAAATCAATACGGTATATAGTGTATAAAAGTGTCTGGGCTGGCTTATATATTAATAAGGATCTCTATCAGTTTGTCGAAAATACCCAAAGCCCTTGGCTCCCAGACTTCTCTCTACATCCTAACCCCATTTCTTCTTGTTTCTCTGCCATCTCATGACCCTGGCTTTGGGCTTGAATGGGGATTACAGGGAAGGAAGGAGCAGTGAAAGAACCTCCAGGAGCTGGACACAAGCTGCTAAGATTGTCACTGCAGTGAACAATTTAAGGAAATGACAAAGTAATCTACAGCTGGATATGTTTTGTTTAAAGCAATGCACGTCATTATTATATTGTCAATAAACTAGCTAGCTAGTAGATACAAAATATTTTTGCTTCTGCAAACTATCCATTTTCAGTGATCTTATATATTATATATATAGTGTGTGCAAAGAGTTCTCTCTCGGTGTCTGTCGTCACCGAGACCTCTCACCTTCACAGCAAGCGCTTACCTTGTCTACCATGACCAGCACAGTGTAAAGGTGGATCGCTTCACTCTTTGAAATCTTTATTGTTAATTGACTTGTAATACATTTTATTTTCGTTATAGGAAAAATAATATAGTGAAAAATTAAGTCTTACATACAGCAGGGTTGGGAATGCCCTTATTTATATATTATATGTTAATATTATAATGTGATGAGTGCCTCAAATCCAGCCAGAGTTAGTCTACATTACATTTCATTCTACAAAGACACGTTATCTTAGGCTTAAAAACAGGGTTAAATACTATATAAGCTTGTGTTTCATTAGTATGAGCACATCGGTAATGTGATGTATAACTATATCACCATCTAGTGTTAAAAGTGGTTGTTGCAATATCCACTTCATTATGTAAGTATCAAAATGAATAGGACTTAACGTCTGCTCTCTGTTATACTCTATTATATTTTTAAAATCTGATTGTCAAGGCTCCAGGGAAACCAGGTAAAAAGTTGCCTACGGTTCCAGGCCCTGAAGTAAGACTTCCAAAGTAAACCTTGCAGGAGTGCAACAGGTGAGAAGAGCGTTACCAGAAGAGTGGAAGCTGTTATAGCTGCTATAGGGCGGACCAACTACATATTAATGTCTATGTATTTAGAAGGCAATGTCCCTGTCGGTGTAATGGTCAGGTGTCCAGTACTTTGGTCCATACAGTGTCTTTCAAGTAGCCACAATGATTAAGCTATATAAATCAATTATTGTTACTATTATTTGTTAATTTATATAGTCTGTTCATATTCCACAGCATTGTAGAATGGCACATCTAGGAGCTTTTTGGCTCTGGCTACCCGGAGCCCTCCCCTGTGTGAACAACCTCTTTTGTAGCGCCCAGGGTGAAATAAGTCGCTTGCACAGTCTGAAAGTGCCACAGAGGAACCAGGAGCTGAGGTAAGAGGTGCAGGAGGGAGTATGTGTCAATGAATTAGTATGTATGGATGAGTGAATAGTTATGTGTGAATTAGTATGTATGTATAAGTGATAGCATGAAATTAGATGTGTAAGTAAGGGCAAAGATGCAACAGCCAGGTTGTTTGGGGCAAAGCTGCCATAGGCAGCATCTCTGGAGGCACAGATTGTAGAGGCAAGCTGTTTGGGGTCACAGATGGCAGAGACAAAGAGGAACAAAGAGAGCAAGTTCTATGTGTCCAGTCTGGGTGCTGGGCAGGTCCTGTGGATGCAATATTGGTGCTGGGGCAAGTCCTCTGTGCACAATCTTGGTGCCAGGGCCGGCCTTTATGTGTGACCTGTGAGCTATGCCTGCTATGTAGGGTTTCCATGCATTTATTTGATCTATAACTTCAAGTGCTGAATTTACATGTGATTTTCACTTGATCTATACCTGCATGGCTGAGTTTGTATGTTATGCAGTTGCTCAATACCTGCAATGCCATGTTTCCAAGTTATTTATTTATACCTACAAATATAGGGTTTGTATGTCATATTCAGTAGATCTATACCTGTAGTGCTGTTTTTCTATGTATTGATTTGATATATAACTGAACTACAAAGAGACGTTTGGGGTGATGTCGAAAGAGGGGGCACCACTGGGGTTGCCTCCCCAGGACGCCTGAACCCTAAAGCTGGCCCTGGTTATGACTTGCACATCTATTTTGGGTCACTTGCCGGACCTGCATCATTAATTTGCTATGTGATCGGCATAGTATTGTGCTCTTCCCATGCCCCGTGCATGTGGCGTGAAGGACATCTCACACAGTGTCACGCTAGGGTCAGAAGGAGGGAAGACTGCATTGACTCTGACAGTCTTCTCCTAATCTGCAGAGTCAGTGTGGCAAGTACTTTTGCATGCCCCTAAACTGTCCCAATTTGCGCTTAGGTAGGGTGAGGTGAGAGCCGTTCTCACTTCAGGTGCAGCTGCAGGGGGGCGCACAGCCGTCCGATCAGCAGCTGGAGCCTGCAGGACTAGTTGGGAGATCACAATCTCCCTCTAGCCGGCTCAATATTAGGAGCGCAAGGTCTGCCACTTCAGACCTCGCTTTACTGCTCCCTCATCACTACCCCTCCCCGGGAAAAAATGCTGAGCGCGCGTATATGACGTCATCCCTGCGCTCTGCAGCAATTGCCTGGGCGTAGTGATGAGGGAGCTTTCAAAGCGAGGTCTAAAGTGACAGGCCTCATGCTTCCCACCACAGGATGGAGGCTGAAGAATGAAGGAGGAAGGATAGTGGAGGAGGTTAGAGATGGGGAGAAAGGGGTGTAATGGCAGTGTATATGAATGTGTATATGTTTGTAAGCTTGTGTGGGTGTATGGACAAGTGTGTGTAAGAGCAATATAGGTATTTATAAGTTGTATGTAAGGGCAGTGTATGTGTATATGTGTGTAAGCACAATGCACGTGTATATGTGTGTGTAAAGGCAGTTGTGTGTAAGGGCAGTGTATGTATAT
>VKOC01000008.1:6327009-6365226 GCA_009364415.1 Spea multiplicata | reverse complement strand
TGGAAAAATGGTGGAGGAATCAAGTTTTGGTGTATTGACAGGTAATATAGTAACATTTAAGATACATAAGATTGTTAATTTTATTATTTATCTAGACTAATGCTGAATCAGGTCTTGGATCATTTTCCTCTAAGCACAATTCAAACTTCTGGAATGTATTGTACATATGTATGAAGCGTTCACACTTGTTTCAAAATGCGTAGTGGCGTTTCCCTATATCCAGCTTGCGTCTCTGCTTTGATGTATTAAGGTAACTCTGAACTAGAACTTCAACCTGGCAGACAGTGCCCATGGACTTTATGTAAGTAAACAATTCATGATTATACTTTACAGTGCTCCCAACCATCATCCTAATCAAAGCCATCTGAACAAACAGCTTCAACGCATCACCGCAACCGGATCACCTCATCCCCGTCCAAGCAGTCCTCTCCTATTGTCTCACTCCCCTCAACCACCGACTAGATTGTAAGCTCGCAAGAGCAGGACCCTCTTCTCCTTTGCACCAGTTTGTTATTGTATGTGTTTATAAATTGTTCTTATGAATGTAACAGCGCTGCGGAATCTGCCAGCGCTTTATAAATAAATATAATGTACAATCCTGTCCAACCATGTTTTAGGAGAGAGAAATGGTCATGACCATAAAGATCCAAAAAGTTAGTAGTAAAATCTAGGAGCTGTGCCTGCCGGGACAGCTATTCCTGTAAGTAAATATAATATATATCTGCTAGATTCAGTCAGTACGTATATTAATAACATGAAGTCTGATTGCATTATAACCTGATTTTTAACATTATTACAACAGTAAGGTTCATTCAGTTTACTTACTGAAAAGACATTTCATTGCCTGGAATTTTTCAGGTCTGTTCTAGTATTCCCATTAATGCTTCGCTAATCTGGATTACTATAACATTTCCTTTAGATCTATAATTTAAGATCCACAAAGCTTGCCGCCACTCTGTAGTGAGTAATCGGGGCATGTCCTTGCAGAACAGCTCCATGGATGAAATATCTTTGCATTAACCTGCAAGTCATTACTTCAGTCTAATGATTTTTTATTTCTGGAGAATCATTTGCATGCGCGTACTGGTTCTGCAATATGGTTAGGTACTGAATCATTTGCAGGTTATTTTCTGTTTTCTAATTTTGAATAGACAAATGATATTTCAAGTGAATGAATGTTTGTTTCCTGTAGTTCAATATTGTATATGTAATTAATATTAGCTACATGTCCCATGGTAAATATAGGATGATATTTGGTGCTGAAAAAAATGCAGAAATCAAACATGGGACATATATAGAGTTTATTCACCAACCGAAGAAATGGAGAATTGAGTGCAAGCTGTAAAAAAAGATCTTAATACTAGGCTGCCTCCAACTCCTGAGTAAGAAATGTCCAGTCCTCTGACAAGAACACAGACAGGAAGCCAATATAAGGTTTCAATCACAGTATTTTATTTCTAGGACAAATAAAGCTTCCACATCCTGATAACGGGCGCATGGAAAGTGCTGTCTGGCACTGTAGGAATATGTCCTCACAGAAGAGAATCTAATTATAAAATAGATGTTTATTTGATCACCGCAAGGGCGGCATTTGTTCTTCAGCAGAGATTATGTAACAACATTAAATCTCATCTGACTGCCAGCCAAGGGCTTTCTCATACAGCGGCTTCCCCATTGGAAAGAGACGTTATCATCTTATCTGCTAAACTGTTCAGCAGTTCATGCATTTAATGTTACTGCGTAATCACGTTGCCCACCCTCATAGAAGTTTGATGCTGGCATTGGTAATTGGGTATATTGCATGTATTATTTATTTTACTTCTGGTTTAGATAAATAGCTGAATATTTATAGATTACTTTTTTGCAGGCTACCTATGTGTGTATAATACTGTTGAAGGTTTTAATACTCTGCTCTACTTACTTGGGGGGAAATACAATTCTGGTTATATGTTACAGTTGCAGATGGAGCTATCTTCCGGTTGTTGCTAGTATGTGCCCCAAGGGGCAGTCTGTTTCTGCACATAAAATGATTATTTACACTGTGTATGGTAAAATATTCCCTGGTTCTAGGCCTTATTAGAGACCTGTTGGAAAGACAGTCTCCAGTAGCTGGCACTGAGCTCATTGAACAGATGTTCCGAGAGATTAAATGTCTGGAGGAAGATACAAACCGAGGTACTCCTGATGACCAGGTTAGTCTTTAAGCTATAGAACCATACATCTGAGGAGGGTAGAATGGCTCCATTTGAATTTTTACTGTAGCATGTATTATTTACATAATTTACTTAGTATAGCATATTTTTGTTACTAGTTAGTGTCAGCAATTTATGCAGTGCTTTTAATGAGTAATACAAACAGATACATTATGTATTGAGGGCCCATTTTTCAATCTCGATGCAGTACATTACACGGTTCATTGAGTATGAGAAATTGGCAGACCATGGTTGATGTTTTGTTTCTCTTGTGTCAATAGAAGTACCATAAATTATCTGGTATAATATGCAAGCCTAACCCCTTTGCATCCATACGAAGGTACAAGTACATCCATAACAGCTGTGCCAAGACGCCCTTTGGCACATACCTGTTCATCCTGACCCTATTGCAGTGCAAGGGCATCTCCCTGCCGCTACACGGAGATCTGTCTATTGACAGCCTGCACCCCCCCTGCTAGCAGAAGCCCCAGACCTTCTGGAATCTCAGAAGCTCGCTTTGCTGGCTGATTGCACACATTGCCATCATTAATGCAAGGCTATGGAGATTTATTAAACCAACATATGGTAAAAATGTCAAAAGATGCCTGGTGCAGTGTAGTGAAGGGGTTAAAGGGACAATCCAGCCATTATATGCCCTTTTAATGCATATGGAAGCCCCAAGTGCATTTGCCCTATCCGCAACCCCAACAAGTTGCTTGCCTCCACTGAGCTCCAGCACTGGTTCAGAAAATACTGCTTTGTTCAGACCTCTGTGCGCATGTGCGGAAAGCGTCCCCTTGATTTTAAAGGGAGTGGCTTCCTGCCGCTGATTGGCTGCTTCAAGCACTAAAGCATGCTCTCATACACACAAGTACAAATGCATGCTCTCGTACACACACATGCTCACAAACACAAGTGCACACACATACTCACACAAGTACACATGCATGCTCACACACAAGCACACATCATCCATGCCCACACAGAAGTACACATTCATGCTCACACACACAAGTACACATCTATACAAATACATATATACACATACATGCAAACACATATACATATATCCCACCTCCCCCACTTACCTCTTACTGCTGCCGACTCCAGTAGGCTCCTGTCAAAATAGTTTAGAAAGGGCCCTTCTGACCTGAATCGGTGCAGTCCAGGTCAGAACAATTTTAAACCGGTACAAGGAGACAGGAAGAAGGGGTCGCGCCCATCCCCCTAGAGGCACGGGACCTGTCGCAGCTGTGACCCCCTGTAGTTACGCCAGTGAGTGAGTTGGTCTTCTATAAAGAATAATTAATGCAGTGAGGTAAAAAATGCTTTAAGATAACTTAGTTAATTACATGAGCTGTGAGCGGGCTGGTTAAGTAAAGAGAATTGCCGTTTTGTTGATGTATTGTTTGTACAGGCTTTCCATCCAAGTTGAAAATTTTTGTTGGGGGTTTTTTGTGCAGGTGGATGAATTTGCTATTAACTTGTGGAACTGGGGTGTTACCAAAAGAGTTGAAGAGTCTATCACTGAGAAGGAGCGAGCAATGGGTAGGCTGTCACATAAGGAATGTTAAACAGTCAGTGAGGTCTGCAATTATTACATTATTGCATACATTTTATTTATAGTGTGTAGTGTACCAGCAGATTCCATTGCCTTATTACAGCAGGCGATGAGTTTATTGAAGTCACTCAGAAAATGAGAAAGCCATGCACAAAAGTGACCAATAAATCTGGATTTACTAGGGTGTCGGTAAATCACCAAAAGGGCATGGCAAGTGGAGAGAAGAGTAGGAAAGAGTGAGAAAAAGAGAATAAATTAGTAGTACACTCTAAAAAGTGCATTGTGAAAGGATACCAATACCTATACCCTCCCTATCTCACTCCATATCTAGAGATGTGGCTAATGTGTAGGGCTCCCTAAGAACAAGCAGCAGGAGAGGTACGGTCAGAAGTTGAGAGCCAGGATCCAGTGATAGGAAGAAGGTTGATGATGTTACCAATAAAGAGTTCATAAACTGCAGTGAGATTATTGCAGATGGATAAAAGGCAGCTATTGAGCCGACTTTAAATTCCATTGTCATGGAAAGCATTTGGTCAGGATAATTTTTTCCAGATTAAGATTTCTTTACCATAACATTTTTTTAATCATAAAAATAACACTAAACAACTCAGAGAAATAGTTTTTCTATTTCTGTTTGTTGTGTTTGTGCTTTTTGTGGGCACCCCTGGTTTATGTTAATCATGTAAGAAACAGACCCCATTGGCATAGTTGCTTTTTATTATCATCACTATCTTGTTTAAAAAGGATTTGAGTAAGTTCTGGGGCATGGTGATTGGAAGGATAGTGCTTTCTTAAGAGGAAATGCTGAATTTTTTCAAAAGTGAACTTGAGTAGCCCAAGTGACAAACACATGTGTATTTGCAGTACGTCATATATCCTGCAGGCTTGGGATCTGGTGTGAAGGCCCGGAACCATCCGAGGGAATTGTCCGTAGAAACATAATGGTAAGGCCACACACACAATATTTTTTAAGGCATGTTTTGGAAGGTCTAATGATTCTTTTAACACATTAAGAATTAATTTGTTAATTACCCTGATAACTAAGAGTCGCTTATTTAAATCCTTTCTTAACATCAGCTGTGCACATCTGGCTATACAGCTATGCTTACTAATGGTTTCACCAGCAGAAGGCCAGGCTTTACAGTCCAGGTTAGTGCAGGAACAGTGACCTGACCCATATGTTTCCAGTGGATCAATATCCTAGATGTCATAATGGTTTAATAAAAATATCCTTTAATGTTAAAATGATAGTAAAGTTTAAAATGGAGAAGCCAGTAGACTCGAATACATTGGAAACTGCCTGGATCCTGTATAACACCAGTTGATGGAGACTTTTACTTATACTTTGTTATGAATCAACCTGGTTCGAGTGGCCAAAACATCTCCAAGGATCACAGTTGGAGAATTAATGTCCAAAGTCTCCAAAACTACCAGCCAATGTCACCTACTTCAACACACCTTGCTTAGAAGGGTTTCAAGAAAAAAAAAAACTCTACTCTCATCCAAAAACAAACTCACCCATCTTCAGTTTGCTTCACGCTACTGGAACTTCAAATGGGATTGCGTTTTATGGTCAGATGAGCTCTTTGGCAATAAACACCAGGATGGGTTTGGTGCACACAGGGAGGTAGCCATATGGAAAAGTACCTTTATATCCACTGTTAAATGTGATGGCTAATGTTTTTGTGGTAATTTTCTGCCTGAGGACCTGGATGTTTTGTTATGATACATGGCATCATGTACCCTATCAAATATCAACAGATATTAAATGAACACATTGGCCCTGTTTTCCAGCACATGCATGTTTTTTTTTACCTATAGCTGGCCAGCCCAGATAAAATGCTGCCCTGCAGTATGTGGGATGTATAGACTTATGGAAGGGAACCAATTAGTCAGTTATAAACCCCCCATACTACAGGGCAGTATTTTATCTGGGCTGGTCAGCAATATGTAAAAATTATAGGTGTCCAGGAAAACATTGCTGATGTGGTCACCCTAAGTACCATGTGTCTACGTAATTGTAATTGGATCTTTCACATTGTATAGAAAACTACCTTTAAAGCAGACCTAATGGCAAATCTAAAATGCTTGCCGTTAAGTAATGGGCTTATTCTCTGCTTGTACTGTCTTTGCAGTCTCTTTTGCAATGTATCTGTGCGTTCCATGATGCTGAATTCCCATATAAAGGGGCTATACATTTGACATTGATAGACATATTCATTCTTATCTCAATTGTAAACCAACGTATAGCATATAATGTATCTAGGGAGACAGAGAGAAAAAATGTACTTGGTAAATTTACCAATGTATTTTAAACTATCTTATTACCAAAAGGTTTTAGCTGTAATTTGAGTCAGTTAGAGCTGAAATAAGAAGTATACAACTCGGTTATACATTGCATTCATAATAGAAAAAAATATTATATTCTTTGTATTATAAAAAATACACAGTTGTTAGGAAAGGAATAACAATAACTGGAATTAAAACAAGTATGCTTTCTCTGTTTTTTTTAGATGGCAATAAAAACTGGGAAAGGCTGGATAGATGTAGGAATGCCTGAACTTTCCAGCTGGTTCCTGGAAATTGCCTTGAATGTAAGTGGTTAGTTTTACACATGGTTGACTAGGCCAATGCTATTCCTGTAATCCTTGTTTCTCTTGCTTTTGCTAGAGTCTGGAGAAGTTGTATGCAATCCTTACACAGAGGAGCTCTGAAGAAGCAGATATGAATGTACACAAAACCTATGTGGAAAAAGATCTCTTTAAAGTGCTGACATACCAGGCAGAAGCGGTAAGTTACGGGACTCACCTTTTGGACACAGGGAGTCAAAGCAGTAAGATTCCCTTACTTTTTTATGTGAATGGTCTGTTTACTTTTTTATTACTGATTTTCTTTATTGATTATTTTTATTTGCACAATGGCAAACGTGGATTCTCTTGGGGAAAATTTAGTCGGTTTTATAGATAATGAATATAGATACCTTAATACTTGGTGAATGTTTGTTTTAGGCAGTGGCAAGAAAAGATTTTGAAACTGCCTCCCTGAGAATTCAGAGGTGCAAAGATATGCTGCTTAGACAACCAAAAGAGGTAGGAATGACAGAAATTCACATTCTTGTCTACTGTTTTGCTGGGAGATGTTTTAAAGACTTTCTACAGAACATTTTTAGGTAATGATCACAGTAATACAACTCATTTATTTACATTTGCCTGGTTCTTGATTAAATTAACTGTCAAGCCATAATGTATGTATTTAAAAAATGAAGCAAAGCAAAATTTCCTTAACTCCTTGATGACAATCGACATCAAAGAAATTCATCCTGTAGACAACAATTGACGTGCCTGGCGCAATCAAATATTACTTTCTTCTCCCAAATGGTGTTACTGTATTTCCTTTGATATCAATGCATTCAGCAACACTGAAAACTGCAGCAGGGGCCCTGTCTGCTTGCGCCTCTATCTCCTGCTGTAAAAGAAGTTAGGAGATGATCAACGATTGCCTCCTAAGCTCAAATGGGTTTGCTGAAATACCTTGATATCAAGGCATTCAACAACATCGAAAACCCACTTTGATTGGGGGCAAATTGAATTTCCTGGCTTTAAGGCTGTCCCAAATAACACATGGGGGCAGGATTACCAAATGCAAAAATTCCTAATTGAAAAATGAAATATCCTGGGGTGTCTTTTTTTTTTTTTTTTAAACATATGTGGTTTGATGGTGGCAAACTGAATTGGCCGGCTTAAAAAATGTCTCAAATAGGACATAGTGACCAGTTTTGGAAAAAAAAAGTTTTGAAAGAGCAATATCCTACTTATACTAATTGCTCTATAGCGTGGAAAAAAAAAAGCATAAAAATGCTGGGTATTTCTAATATTTTAAAATGTTGCCATATTTTATATATTTTGTACAGTAAATTAGATGATATAATCAACATAATGCTGTCTAAAAAATAAATCTAAAGAAAACCCTTGTTCAAAAAAGAAAATTAACTCATGTGGGTACACTAAATGAGAGAGAAGAAAATTATAGCTAAAGATGAGCACAGCGCAAGAATCTATTGTCCCCCAGCTCTGTCCTTAAGGGGTTCAATCTTCCATTATTTTGATTATTTTTCGTATTTAGTATTTTGCCAAACCATACCATAATATTGCATCAGGGGTAAGCTCTAAGGTGAAACTTATATGGTACTTCCAGAAATAATACATTAAACCATGTATTTACATTCAAGAATATTATTTAAAAATTAACCATGCTGAATATGGGTTTTTCACTGTATTTTTAAATTATTTTTATTAAATCCTTCTGTCTCACACTCTGAATGTTACTAGTGCTTCTGAAACAGTAGGGGTGAAATGGAGCATAAAAGAAGCTACAGAAATAATACAATAATAGAAAGTAACAAAAGGACATCAGTGCTTTATTGTGTTCAATATTTTTCTTCTTTCTTTATGTGCTCCTGGATACTTATTGTGAACCATTAAAAAATATACCACCAGACATCCACAGTATGCATTATGAAGTGCTAACTCATCCATTCTTCCAAGAGAAACTACCCAGACTTGCCATCCATATTGCACATTTGTAGTATCAGTTATGTGATTTTTCCCCCAGAAATCAAACTATATTTGTTTCTCATTCCATCTAGACAGGAACATTGGGTACTCCCAGTGCTTTCCCCTAGTTGCTTGTCAGTGGCAGACAAGCTGGAGTGCCATTGTGTCAGCAGTGCTTTATCTACTTCTAGTAGAAACACTGCATTGTACTGGTGGAATGAGGAGAGTTCATATTTAAACGAATACAAACTCAAAGACTGTTCCTTTATTACAGGGAGATGAAATGTTTTATTTCAATGTGAAAATACTATCTTCTGTTTCATTATTTTGTCTCACAGGCTGGGCATCTGTCAATTCTTTGCTACAACTTTGGAGTGGAGTCGTATGAAGAGGTCATATATGAGCAAAGTTCTTACTGGCTGAGGTATGTACCTGGTAACCTTTTCGCCTGGATCAGTCTGTGAAGGCTGCAAACACAACATGCTTTTAGATCGATAAGTGACAATGCTCAGTGACGTTAATAGTTCTGTTATACAATAAATAGAAAACCCTACATGGTAATTAACCTTTATAGAGAGTTATGAAAGGTGTAATTTAACATCATACAGAGCCCTAACTCTTAGCATTCACTTCTATATTGACATAGCTGTGTGAATGGTTCTTAATAATAACATTTGCACCCAACCCGTACTGCCCCTCATATCATATTATAATTATAAAATTGTTCACAAAGGGCTGGTCGGAACTGGGTACAGGGAGACAAAAAAACCTCCGCTGGGTTATGTAATGCAAGTCTCACCTGACCAGAGTACTTTCTCCTATATGTTTGGGGAGTCTCCCACATGCCTTTAGGCAAACAGCAAACATGTCTGCTTTTTTTTATGTTTAAGCAATGGCTTTTTTCTGGCCACTCTTCTGTAAAGCCCAGCTCTGTGGAGTATACGGCTTAAAGTGGTCCTATGGACAGATGTTCCAATATCTGCTGTGGAGCTTTGCAGTAGAGCCCTGCGCGGGACTGTTTTTTTTAATCTCGCTCCATCTGATTTTGTGACCATTACCACCCGCTCCCGCAACATATGTGTCCAATCCCGTCACCTATGTGGTCAATCCCGCCCGCTCCCGCCACGTATGTGGTCGATCATGCCCACCCCCTTACTTGAACTGCAGATTTCCCGCAGAGTAGCGCAAGGCTGCCTTTACTTCCCGTGACTCCGCTGGGTTCCTGGGCGGAACAAGAGAACAGATGCTGCGAGAGAGCAGCATGAAGGCAGCCTTGGGGGACTGCGCGGGTTTACCGGGACCCGCAGGTACAGTGTCTGACCACCTGCCCCCGCCTGCAACACCTGAAAGACCGCATCCCAATGCAGTCCTCTACTTTGCAGCTCCTTTCAGACCTATCTGTAGTATTTTTGGTGCCTCTGTGATTAATACCCTCCTTGCCTGGTCTGGGAGTTTTGGTGGGTGACCCTCTCTTGGCAGGTTTGTTGTGCTGCCTTATTCTTTCAATTTCTGAATAATGGATTTAATGGTTATCTGCAGGATGTTCAACATTTTGGATTTTTTTTTTGTAACCTGATCTGTACTTCTCCACAACTTTTGCCCACTACCTGTTTGGATGTCATCCCTTTTATCCATGTAATTATTTTTTTATTGTTTTGATGATACACATATGTTGTGTCTTGTTAATTAGTGGTTAAGGGGTTCATTTTTTTAAAAGAAAAGGTCATGTCTGTGTAAAAGACCAAGGAAAGGAACATATTGAACAAAATATTACATTTTAGCTCATTAAATTCACCTAGACCACTATTGATAAAGTGGTTACATGGGCAGTGTCCCTCCAATTGGGTTGCAAACATGTAACAACATATCTGTAATAATTTTTTATACAATTGCTTCCTCTGTTTTGTGATTGTTTTTTCTTTTCTAGCCAAAGCTATGAAATTGGAAATATTGATAAAAGATACGGCCCTGGACCAGAGATGCAGGTACATGCTGTTGAGATTAGGGGTTGGAATAAGTAGTTATAATGGATTTATGTAACCTAGCTCAAGATTTTTAATAAAAGCTTGTGCCAGAAGGAATGGAAACAGATGAACCTCTACAGACTATATATGCAAAATGAAGCAATTAACTGTGAGACTGAAAGATAAGGCTGCCTTGCAAAATTGTAATGTTTAAAAATAGTTATAACTAAAACAACTCATGTAGTTCTGGATGTTGTCAAGTATTTGGGAATGATATTTGTGCATCTTCTCGTGAGCAATAGTTTTAGTATTATTCACTAATATTTTTTAACTACTGCTTTGCTGTGTACAGGCCAAGGTGCTGAGACTACTAGCAACAGTGTACCTGGAATGGGACTGCAGATTATACCAAGATAAGGCTCTAAATGCTGTCAGAATGGCTAATGAGGTATGGCAGGCATTTATGCTTTTTCACTTATTTTTGCATACTTATTACTTGCATAATGTCATTCAGCCATACCCCACATTAATGTACACAATGAGCATGTATGTAAAATGAAAATGTACTTTAAATGAAGCACTACATTTTTTCACTTATCAATGCATGTAATCATTTTGTCATATAGGAGGATCCAGGTCCCCTGCAGCGCTGCGGGGCATCTGGATCTTAGTGTTATTATCCGACCTCTGTTTGAAGTCGCATTATAAGACGAAGGGTATTGTTCAGAGCATTTGCTCTGAAGAAACCCTCATCTTATATACCATAAAATCGATTCAACTAATCGATAATGAAATTTGCCAATGATTTTCATTACCGATTATAGATTATTATAGATTAGTTGTTGCAGCCCTATAGCAAGGGATTTTAAAATTAAAGAAATGCATGATTTTCTCTTGTTACAGTACTATCTGTGAACCATAACAATTCTCTGCTTTTTCCCCCCAACTCCTGCTTTTGTTTTCTGACAACCCTTGCATGCGAATGACTAGGAAAGTGTACATCCTGCTGGCCTTTTTTTGAAGGTGAAAATTCTTTTGAGATCTGCAGTGCCTGATGATGTCATCAATATGGGTGAGATGCTTTGGATTAGGGTAAAATTATGATGATCTGTATTTATGCCAAATCCGCATACCATCTGATTTGTTATTCTTTAAACCCTTTCAGCCGTCACAGAGATGCTGCATCATAAACTATCGCTGGAGATTTATCTGAGCACAGCAAAGCTACTACTAGAACATAGAAGGCACGGAATTTCAGAAATGTTCTTCAGTTTGTGCATGTTTGTTGTATGTTCTAGGTTATGTTATTCACTAATGCATGTGTTTGTTATCTCTATAAATTACTGATGTAATGATAAGACATATGACTACACTAATTAATTGTTTATGCCTCCACTCCTCTTTATTCTTAACATTCTCTGTGGTGGCAGCATTAGTAAATCCTGCTTGTGTAGTAACAGGGAGAGAGGCAGTCAAGCCAGAGGCTCCAGACTTTATAAAAAAGTATATTCTGGGGAATACAAGAAACATAAAAGTCTGAAAATCACAGTATTGATCCATTGGTTCAAATTGTGTACACTATTATGGTTGTTTTTCTTTCCTTTTTTCTTATATGAGCGCCCCCAAGTGGATCTTTTTTAGTATACAACTCAATTAGGTTTTCTGAAGCCATTGAGATTGGGAGCTGTTTGTTTTTGATAGTGTGACGGAAGCCTCCATCACTGGGGCCACTGGAGAAGCCTGACTGCCAGCCTCCTCCCTATTGACTATGGGCCCTGGGTTTGTAGAGACTTCTGTGTCTACCCCCAGCAGTATCATCTCATCACTGGCTGAGGGGATTATCTCCAGCAGACAGCCAGGATCTGCCAACAGGGAGAGGCCACCATTGTTTTAGTCTAATGTATAAATCAGTCTCCCCCACCTATTGTATTGTTAATCCCGTTACTGCCCCTGTTGTCTCTGGGAGGCAGATTAAGGGAGAGGTTTGTGTCCCAATATCTTGTTTTATGTAAATGTGTGTTTTGCTGGATATATCCAGCTCTGTCTGTCCAAAATAAATCAGTCTTCGTTTGGTTTTCCCCTACACTGAGTCTCGGCGAGTGACTGGGGAACCGGGGAAAGTGTGTTGTCCCAGGCTAAGGGTGCACAAGACAGCGGAGGTAGTCGGTCGGACTAGCCAGCTCCGTTACAGATAGCTGTACCTTTTATTCCACGGCTGTCCTTGTGTAGCCCTACATTACATATAGGCTTAACGATATTATTAAGTGTTCACTAAGCCATTGAGTTTTTCACATATTGATAGTATATAGTGTGATACTGTGTTATGCCTTTTCAGGGACTGTGTGGGATTTGAATTCCTCAAGATGGTCTGTGGGCAGTTTGAAGACTCCCCTGATCTCGGAAAAGCCCTGATTCTACAAATTGAACTTTTGCTGCAACGAGGGAAGGTACTTTTAGCACAGCAGAAGATTGAAGATCTAATAACAGGTATATTTCAACAGAATACCAAGAGATGTCGATAGATAAGAGAAAATTAGATAGATAAGAGAAAATTCACACTCTTCATTGCCAGCATCCTGCCTGTATATACACCTGTCCTACAAGTATTGCTTATTTTTCATAGGTGGTATATGGAAAAAAATAAGCTTTCTTGCAGTAAAATAATAACCAGTTCTTACCTTAGGTGGTGTTTACTTATTGTGTAAGCCACCCCTTAAAAATAATAATAATTACTATTACTGAATGGATCTAATGCACTTTGACTGTATAATATAATAGTCTTTTGGTCATCATACACCAATGAATCATTGTATTATTTCTTCCGAATTCCTCGATTAACATATTGTCATGTATTGTCCTCATAGAAAAGGTGAGAGGTAGTGTGGGGTTTTATCAGTGACAGGGGGGTTCTAGCAGCTGAGATGGTGTGGCTTCTCTGAAAAAGTGGGTTTTGAAATGTTTCTTAAATGTTGGAAGGGTAAAAGCTTAAGGTTAGGCTGAAGCAGGTTCCAGAGATATGGGGCAGCACGAATCTTATAGATGGGAAAAGAAAGAGGTGATAAGTGAGGAGGAGGGCCTTAACTAATGGGAAGAACATAAAGATTGAGTGCAGAAATGTGTATATATATATATATATAATTTATGACACCCAGGACACATCGAGTTTGCAATGTTTATTCAATGAAAATAGACAGCAGTCAAAACAAACTTGCTAGACCCAGCAACAGCTTTCTCCAGTTGGGTGGCTCTCCCTCTTGCCAATAATTTAGACACCTTTTAGAGAAAGCCACTCCTCGGTCCATCAGCTATCCTAGATTGAGTAACAATGACTTCTCTCTGCTGCATCAGGATGATCCCTTCTTTTTACACACTGCCGGCTAATTGATCAGGCACAAATGAGCTCCAATTTGTCCACACCTGTAGACCTTCTGTCTAGAATACATGCTCTGGTCTGTATTTTAAATAGTAATTAGTGCCCCATTTGCTGCACTCCAGTGACCTTTACCATTGTTTCCAAATTACCAGCAAATCATTTTTCCCAGGGAATGAACATTTTCTCCCAGTCTTCCATTGTCCAATGTTCTCTGACATCAACAAGGCATTTTCATCCACACAACTGTTGCTCACTGGATATTTTTCCAACCATTCTCTGTAAACCCTAGAGATGGTTGTGCGTGAAAATCCCAGTAGATCAGCAGTTTCTGAAATACTCAGACCAGCCGTCTGGCACCAACAACCATGCCACGTTCAAAGTCACTGAAATCCCCTTTCTGATGCTCGGTGTGAACTTCAGCAAGTTGTCTTGACCACGTCTACATGCCTAAATGGCTGATTAGCTATTTGTGTTAACAAGCATCCCTAATAATACCTTTATACCTAATAAAGTGGCCATTCATTGTATGTCCTACAAGAAAATGATTGCCATTAATAAAACGTTTAAGCATGTTCTGTTTCAAAAGCTAACCCAAAGTGTATTTATTTATCTCAGGTCATTACACTGGAAAGAAGCTATCCCAAGAGACTCTGAACATGTTCCACCACATTCTTTGGGACAATGCAGCCAAAAGCTTTGAGGTCCAGTATGAGTTTTACAGAAAGAAATGGTATTACTAGGGTTCTCTAATGTTTTCATGGACATCCAATAGACAGCAGTACTTATTAAGTAGGTTAGTCCTGTGTAGATATGCAGCCATATTTTTATATGTATAATATTACTATTAAGTCTTTGCTTTGACATTGGGTGTGACTGCTGTTATCCACAGGCTAATAACTACGCAGAAGCTCTCCAGTGGTACAACTATTCATTAAGCGTTCATGCTGCTGACCATCCAGAGCCGAACCTTGCCAAACTCCAGAGAAACCGGGCCACCTGCTTCCTTCGTCTTAATGATCTGCACAAGGTCACCCAAACAGAATATTGATATTTGCACCAGCCCTTTTTTTCAGAGCTCTTATAGTTTGTGACTCTACTGTAGAAAGACATTTAGAGATATTAAGTGCTTTAGAAGGTGGGGAACAAGATGTGTAACAAATTTGTAGAAAGTAGCACTTGGCCTTTTTTGTTATGTTGCAATCCATATTTCACAACATTTGTGTATTGAGTAGAAGTAATGTGCATTCTGTGGCATAGAAATCTTTGCTGTTTTTTTTTGGGGGGGGGGGGTGAGGATTGCTCTGGTTTTCCACAGTGAGGTTGTTGCCTGCCATGGGCAATAGTACTCTGAAGCACATACCGTAATGTCTTTAGATTTGGTGCTTTGGTACTAGATTTGTTTTTTAGTGCTATATTACCTCGTCTTTATGATTGGCCCCAGCAAAGACTGGAGGTTGTGTTTTTTTATAGTATACAGCTGTTTTACAGGCCAGGGAAGCAATAAAAGAAGCAGAGTGCTCCGATCCAGGGAACATCTTCACTCACTTTAGCTTATATAAACTAGCTCTGCTCGAAAATAATGTCTTGGAAGGTAGGTGCTCTTGTAAATGTATACCCACTTTATGCCACTCTATGAATTGATTTAGTGTTCCTCTTTACTTAAGAAAGCTTTGACATGTTGTGCAGGGCTGGTCCACAGTAAGACTTGGAACATGAGCAACCAGTCATCCTGGGGGAACTTAGATGGTTATGTGGGGTCCAGAGATGCAGAAAATGCTAAGGAGAAGCAGCACAAGTCAGAGAGTTATATTGGGTTAACAAACTTGCATCAAGGGGCTCACCGATTTTTAGTGAGTTAGTGGTAGCCTCAACCATTTTGCCCTTGTCCTTTCCAATTTCTACCAAGGTCCTCCTGCAAAGCCTTATATCTTATTACATCCGTCCTTCCTTGCATACCTTTGATGTGTTCTCTAACAAACCACTATTCCCATTATTTTTATTAAATCAAGACATGCAGTATTTGTATTCACATGTTTTGTGCACTTACTTATATAATACATCATAAATTACAAATTGTATTCTGTGTATTCAGTGGTAAAAATATAAAAAACACATTTTGGGTTACATAACGTATCATTGTAATTACTACTGCAGCAATGAATGCTTTGTCTGCCATGGGGAGTATTGCAACCCAGTCAAAATCAAAAGGTTTTCTCGTGGAGCAGATCTGCTCAGATACCGACCTGCTAAGCCTGGCAGCACAGATAGCCTTGGAGGTGAGAGAATCTCAGCATGCCAACATTATACTGTCATGTACGTACAAGCAGCATCAGCCTTGGCCTGTTTCACGTGTCTTTGATTGATTTTCCTGTCCATACTGCCTTGGGATTTATGCAATTGAATCCAAAGGATGGTGTTGAAATGTACTGTAACTGATTTTATTTTTGAACAATACATCTTACCTGCACAGGAATTTATTCAGTATACCAAACCAGCATTTCAGTAATTTTCTATGTAGCAAACACATTATTAATTTAGTTATTTATATATATATATAAGTCTTGCCTTGTTGCCTATTTTTACTGACTTCACACAATCTGTTCAATCATTATAGAAACATGCATCTGCTGTGCACACCTTACTGGACAGATAGTTTGGAAGAGGCTCATCCCAATTTAGATGCAAAGTTAAACCATGTAGTACTAGGGCAAATGTACAAATGTTATGTAGCTCAGTTTCATCATCTTTTAGCTTATGAAGTCAGCAGCTTGTTCATTTAGTATTCACCACTACATAGGAGTTCTCCAGCAGTCACACTGATAGATGATATTTTTTTCCTCTCTGATCCAATTTAAATTGTTATAGCTATGTTTGCATGGGACCTGTTGTGTCTAGGTGTGTAAACCAATTTCGTATTAAATGCGCTCCAGTGATGTTTTCATTGCTGTCTTGTGCTGCCATCATGTGTCCATAGCTGGTTTTGGACAGTTTATGCAAGTATGTTGTAAAACCTTAACAACTTGTAGAACATAATACATTTGTACACCTAAGTAAAATAAAATCTTCACACATTAACATGTTTCTTGCATGAATATCCGCTTTCCTAAGTAGACAGGCTCCTTTAATTATGCTTTTTCCTGTGTGTTTTGTAGTCAGATCTAAAAAAGTATTATTTACCTTAATTTGTCCGTAATGTGGACAAAGATGTATGAAAGTAGCTCAACTGAGTATCCTAATACCCTGCCATATGCTGTGTCCCTGCTCAAGGGAGTCTTACATTTTACCATTTAGACTCCCCTACATCTAAATCTACATCAGCAAATCAGTCGAATCCCGCACAAAAGGGCAGTCTGGAACCAAAACACGAGGCAAATTTTCTTTGTATGAAGGAACCAACAACTCCAGACAAGCATTTCAGCCTTCATGTGCCTCAGCAGTGTGGTATAGTTGGTATCCCCTCCTAGGCACACGTGAGCATAAAGATTAGTGTAGTTCCTTATTTGCA
Organism: Spea multiplicata; assembly: GCA_009364415.1. Taxonomy (NCBI): domain Eukaryota; kingdom Metazoa; phylum Chordata; class Amphibia; order Anura; family Pelobatidae; genus Spea; species Spea multiplicata. Next base: position 6,348,078 of record VKOC01000008.1, on the reverse strand, counting down.
ACTTGAAATGTATGTATTACACAGATTTGTATTTTAGAAGGTGGTATCTGAATTGTACCAACAAGTATTTTGTATTTTCTCTTGCACAACACATTTGTCTTGCTGTTTTAGAAAAAGCTGTGGGATGTGGCTATAAAAGCTTTAGAATACCTGGTTGAAAAATCTCTTGACCCCGAGCAGGTTTTCATTTCCCTCAGGTAAGGATTCTATCTAAGATACACATAAATATGACACACATGACTCATTAGAATAAAACAGGTGTAAAAAAGTTTACTAGTGATAACATAAAACAGTCAATGATATGGTTTTTTAATGATACCTTGGTCATTGCTACAATTTTTAAAGCTCAAAAGACGCGGTAAAAGGTGACCTTTTCTCTGTAGGTGTTTGGTGCGTCTTGTACTCTCAAGTGAAGCATCCTTTTCTGAAGAGAGGTGAGACCAACACCAGACAATGCATGAGTATGGGAATATGTTTACTCCCAGATGTGGTAAAATTTACTATGATCATACAAAATTAAACATGATAATTGTTGGAATTCATTAGGGGAAAACAATTGGCATTTTTCAGCTGTTACCAATATATATTAGTACATAATGGGGCTTGCTACTAAACAGGGAGTTGGCAGAAGAGTTGCAGTTTCATCTCACTGATTTCACATTATGAAGGACACAGCTGTTTTTTGTTTTTGTACTCTTCATGACAATGACTTTTAACATTTCTTCAGTGGCATAATTTTCTTCTCTCTCTCTCTAGCTAGTGACGAAACCTGATAGAAACCTGATAGATTCCAATACCTGTCCTTAGTTTAGAAATACTCAACGTTTTCATGTTATTTTGCAAGTTGTAGGGCTATAAGTACAAGTAGCATATTGCTATTTCAAATCTGGTCATGCTGCCCCCATGTCCTATTTGGGACATCTTTGAAGCCAAAGTCAGTTCAACTTGCCCCCCATCAAACCATATATATTTAATAACTTGACACCCCAGGGTACTTTAAATGCTAGTATTGACCCTTTTCATACATTATTCCTACTACCAGCCTTTGTCAAACTTTGTGATAGTAATTTGTGTTTTTTCCACACACATTTTACTTTGGGTAACAACATGCTGCCCCATGTCCTATTTGGGACACCTTTTAAGCTGGCCAATTCAGTTTACCCCAGGTTATTTCAAATGCTGTTATTTTAACTCTTTGCATGCACCAATTCTACAACCAGTCTTTGTCAAAGTTTGCATTAGTATTTTTGTGTGTGGTTTTTGTCACACACATTTTACTTCAGGTATGTTTTTACAGCACCTGGTATATGTCACTGGCAAATACCCCAAAATGTGGTAGGCATCATCTCACAAGAGTTGTTGGGATGTTTGGGCAGTAAAAGGCCACATTTTGGAGGTGTGCTTTTTTTTGTCCTATTTGGGACATCTTTGAACCCAACCAATTCGCTTTACCCCATTAAATCATACATTTTTTAAAACTAGACACCATGTAGACATTTAAAAATGTCAGTCTTGTAACTCTTTCCATGCACTTTTTTTTAATACATTTTATTGGAACATCAGTTGTGAATTATTTTTACATAATTCACCACATTTTTATTTATTTATTTAAACTATTTTTATTTATTTTTTATTTATTTTACTAATAACATAGTGATTAGAAAGCTGGGCTCCATTGACTTGCATGGTTAAATGCAATCTGTATTCAACCTGCAGGGTGAGCCCAGACTTCCCAGGAGGCTGATATTTTGCAAGAGGCAAAGTCAAGTGAAGTGCTCAGAGCCCCTGGTTTAGATTTCAGTGTTGCTGAACACTGTTTGGGAGAAGAAAGCGATCATGGATCGTGTTATGAAGGGTCAGCTCAGCCCTTCTTCGAAACATTAACTCTCCTGCCAACTCCTGCTTTAGTAAATGAACTTGTTACGTTACTCTGCCACGTATATGAATCTGGATCATATATCTATATCCAGTGTGTCTTAGTGACATTCATTCTTGTGCCAACAACAGAAAAGGCTCAGTAGATTGTAAGTCTCCTTAAGACTTTTGGGAAGATGCAGCGTTTCGTACACCATTAACAAGGGGAAATTCTGTGTACTGAAAACCAGCAGCCACATAAAATAACTAACAACAAAAGTCCATGCAAAGAGTATCTTATATACACCCATATATTGTATAAATATGTGTGTGTATTTACAATTTTCACGTTTTCAAGGCGCAAAGTGCCTACCAGGCAAATATAATCAGGCAGCTCATTGGTTTCTGCTTAATCTGACTGCAATGTGTCATTTTAATGAAAGTATTACTATTTGTGATGCTGTAATTTGGGTCAACGTTTACCTGAATCTTTTGTTTCCTTAGGGCCAGTGACACAGAACGACTGCTTTCATATTTAAAAACTGGTAATATCTCTCAAGCTCTGTTTTTTCTTATTCATCATAAACATGCCCTGTGTCATTTGAGAAGTGCAGTGCTCTGTGAGAGAACTCCACTTATGACTGCGTGGCTACAGTGGCGTAACTAGAAGCCTCTGGGCCCCGGTGTGAGAATCTATTAAGGGACCCCACCCCCAACCCAATCTACCCCCTTCTCACACCATCTACCCCCTTTCTCACACCATCTACCCCCTTCTCACACCATCTACCTCCTTCTCACACCATCTACCCTCTCCCTACCCCCCTTTGTAGGTCACTTACCGTGCAGTCCTGTGGGGCGCAAGGCCTCTGTCTTGCTGCTCTGCCGCGGTGTGCGCGGCTTCACTACTGAGCACCGGCATATGGCGTCACATGAGGCAGACGCTTCACGCTCCCAACACTGCAGTCGGGGCAGCACTGAGGCAGGGAGCAGAGGAGACAGAAGGGCGCCGAGCGGTTGCTGAAAATGACCGCTCGGCACCCCTTGGGCCCACCTGACTGGCAGAACTCCAGGGCCCGGTCGCAGTGGCGTGGCTACATGGCATATATTGCTTAGCCAGCCACTACATCAAAGTACCCCAAGTTTGGATAACATTTTTCATGGCTATATTGCTTACCAAGGAGCTGCATCAATGGGATTGTCCTGCATTTTAACCCAAGCAATCGCTCTCAAGTAATTTAAAGCCTTTAGCCCTTCATTCCCAGGGCTTGTTGGTACCTTACATCCAAGAGTGCTAGTATGTAAAAATATAAAAAAAAAAACCCAGAAAAAATAGGGAAATTTTATTTTACAATTTTGGTGCCAATGTAGAACAACGAGCAATTTTTGATGCATTTTCACAGTGATCGCATGAATAAATTAAAAATGTTTCATCCTGGTCTGCCTAACTCTTAACGTAACCATACATTTTGGGGATTGCTGTGGATTGTGACAAGCCTCCCAGCAATTGCAACCCCTTTATCGGGAGTTCCAAGCCTTATCGGGAGTTACACCCCTCCCCCGATTTGCATTAACAGGCCAGTCATTTTTAGCTGCCCATCTCTGTGACTGGCTGTCACAGCAATTGGGCAATTTGGCAGCCATGTTTTTCACTTGAGGCTTCCAGTAAAGCCGTATTGCCGTGATTTGTCATCTGTGTGGCAGATCTGAGATCTGAACTTGTATTATAATATTGTATTACCCTGTAATATATAGACCTAAAGCCAAGGGCTCAGTCTGAGGTGAACAGTGAACTTCCTATGTCTTATTAAAAGCATTTAATGAATAATGCTGCTTCACATCTTACTGTAGTTTCATAAAGGTGTTGTGCTGTTAGTGTACTCTGAATAATTCATGCCTATTCTCGTCACTGGCAAATTCATGCATTTTTGTCATTGGGTGCATTTGTCTTTTCAAAGCTTACGAGAAGCTGTCAGAGTCCCAGATTGAGGGTATTATTAGCCATGACAAGCGTTCCATTGAAGCACACTGGTTCAGAAAAACAGGTGAGAATCTAGTACCATAGAATGCTTTACTGTGTTATACTTTTTCCCTACTAGTGTCATTAAAGGAACATTTTAGTCTTTGATGTTGTGTTTTTGTGCACGTTGGAGTCCAGTTTCAATGCACAGGCAATTCATGTTTTCTTTTTTTCCAGGACAATTCAAGTTTTCTTCTGAAACAATTACCGTTTATAAATATACGCTTTCATTTAATATGGGAGGGGACCCTTTTTTCACAGTGTTCTGGTAGATTTCTTCAACAGAAAATGTACAAATATGCAGTCGTGTGGTGACGCTGTTTGGTGCTGCAGGCTGTCCATTTAAACACCTGGGACTCGTTTTCTTTAGTGCGGCTTAAATCTGTGAAATAAAGGTGTCATGACTAACATAGGAACTGTTCTAAAATAATTTCCCTCACCCTAACAAAAGCTGCCTAAACCAATCGGTGTCCACGGGGTGGGGGGGGGATAACTTAATGATAGAGAGAGAAATAAGTTAATGGGACATGAGAACAGGAGGTAGGGATGGCTGATTGAATGGTATGCACATAAAGGGTATTTGTGATACGTATGTAAGTAAATATTGAAATATTTGAATGCAAAGAGTAAAGTCTCAAAATGAATATTAAATTAAAAAGCAAATAAACAGTTCTTCTTACAAAAGAACAATAAACAGCACTCTGTAAGCATGACATTGTATTAAAAGAAAAACATCCTCATTACAGGCCTTTAGGCACCATGCATAGTAAAGTGTTTGCTAATACGCCATTTTGTGTGTGCACTATATAAATAGCATTTGTCTCAAAAATAAATTCAGTACAAACATGTATAATCAGTTTTGGACTTATTTTGCTCCCAAACTAGCATGGAATTTGGCTGTTCGATCTGCGGACTTCCCTAAAGTGATGAGCGATGCCTTCATCCTTTCATACAAGGTATTGGTTGGGCCAGTTGAAGGGGTGCTGTTGAAGTAAAATGATGAAGCCTCACCTTGTGTCTCTGTACAGCTGTCCCTGTTCTGCACATGTGATAAGCCAGTTTTGGTGGCACAGAAGTCTTGCCTTTTAATGGCAGCTGCTGTAGATCTGGAGATGGCTAGGAAGAGCAGTGACCGCTCAGAACAGGTATTAACAGTGAATATATGCACATATAGAAGCACTTTGATCCTAAGCACACATACTGTATGATTATAGTCTCTTGATGTTCATGTGCTTAGGGTTTAAGTTTCATCATTTTCAGTGCTCTAAATTATATTTATTTATATCTTTTTGTTGATGTGCAGTTTACCATCAGATCTCATTTATAATATGTATTTTTTACTGACATAATTTAGGTCCAATGCATTAGGAAAATAATATGAGTAATTTCTGTACCTGTGTATAGTATGCATTTAATCTTATTTTTTTCTTAATACAGAAAAAATGTTAAATACCTCAAATTGTAAAGTTTCCATAAAAATGTATATATTTAGTTCTATTTTCTGTACAGGTGGAGCTGCTCACTAAGTCACTGGATCATATTCAGCTGTGCCAGGAGATCTGGAGAGTTCTGAAGTTCTCTGGTATGCTCTTCTCACGGCCTATATTTAATTTCTAAATTCAGCAATTCTATTACCTTTCTGTGTGATCTCTTCACAGGTGATTTCTCTCAAGATCCCACAGAGATTCTTTTGCTTCTTTATGAATTTGAAATCCGAGCCAAATTGAATGACCCAAGGCTGGAGAACATTTTTGAATCGGTGTGGGAGCTGCCCAAACTTGAAATCAAGACTTTGGAAACCATTGCATGTAGGTGACCTTTATGCAGAGCTTGATTGTGTTTTAAGATGTGCAATGTAAGGACGCGTGCTGTTGTCTATGTGGATGTCCAGCCAGTCTGTATGGTATGTGCATGGACAAATTAATGTAGTTTCCATTTCATCACGTAATACCAAGTTGGTATTTCCTAATTAGCTGATGTGCCATCTCAGTCATTTTTGTGGTGAGAACTCACTCACTGATATAGAAACTCATTCAGCTTGATTGTGTTATGCTTCATCTAGTGCTTTGGTGACTTCTCAACTAACGCATAACCTGAGCTTGAGTTAAAAAGGTTTCCCACAACATGTGCTGCAGAGCTGAATCAAGAGGGACTCAAACTCTTAGTAGTTAAATATTGCCCCCCAAGCACACTGTCCCTACTGCCATTCTCACTGCTAACCCTAGGCTCACACCTGACCTGCTAACACCAAAAATTAACACATACACATACTTAAGGGTAAACACCGAACATCTTGTTGAAAGGAATACTGAAACTTATTTCTGAATAATCTCCACTCTCCTTCTCTCTGTCCCCATCCCTTTGGTCTCTCCCTTTTCTCTACTATCTTCAGTGTACCTCACACAGTTGCCCTGCCTTCACTGCGTGAAGAGCATGAATTACCCGACCCTGCTGAGTTCCTCTGTTGCCTTGGCGTGCCATACAATGCCCTTTACTATTACTCAATATTTCAGCTTTTCATTGCATCCCCCTGATTTAGAAGCACATCACTTTTTACTGGCATATATCATAAAAGATAAAGTGGTGTGCTTCTAAATCAGGAGATTATTCCAACATAAAAGAATTATTCAGCCATTCCAAAAAAGGATGTTTCAATTAACTAACTTTTCCCATTTTGTCCTTCATTCATGAAGTAAATAGGAACTCGTCCAGCCCTTTTTGACCGAGACACTTTGAACTCCAATTCCCTTACTGCACCATCTGTATTAATGACATACAGAGTTTGTTGATAGTTGTATGTGTTTTACACACAATACTAAACTACTCTTTGGTTTTTCTGAAGATTTATCTATGGAAACCCCAGCATACTACCCATCTATTTGCAAGCGTGCACTGAGGGGAGTGCTATCTATCCTGAAGAAACAGGACCCACTAGATGTCACCAAGTTTAGGTAATATATTTCATAAAGACTTTCTGCCATAAAGTTAACAGAGCATAGATCTTGAGAAGTGGCATGCTGATTATATATATATAGATATATACAGATATATCTGGGCATGAGAGAGACAAGAGTGAGAAATGTAGGATTTATAAAATTGTTGATCACAAACTTTAGAGCATTTTTAGATTAATATAAAGTTTTGGGACAGTTACCACTTTACCTGTCACAGGCAATCTTAAATCCCTTTCTATTGCCATTAGTCATTCTGTGCAATGATGAGCTCTCTGAGATCCCAAAAGTTTATGTAATTTATGTGGACTTCCAGTAAAAGGTATCACCTCCCACTAAAAATAATCCACTGTAGAGAGTTAGAGAACATCAGAAGTCGATTTTTCTCCGTTCTCAAAGACGGTATTGCACAAGTAAAATACGTTTGCATTGAGAACATGTATAAAATATAAAAATACATATCCATGCAATAAAAAGATGCGAGTGATGTAGTAGTAAAAGATGTGTCTGGTATGATGCAAATGCATGTATGTTTGCCTGCATAGCGTAATAGCATTATTTTCTCTTTTTAGCAATCAGATGAACTCTTAGCCTCTATAATGATTTCTGTCAGGAAGTAGCTTTGTCTACCATCACTGGCAAGGCATCCAGTCTAATAAATAAAGCTGCCCTGGTTTCACTGAGATTTACAGGCAAATTGACTTGTGGGACTTTGTATTTAAGGCTTTCATATTTCAGAAAGTCTATATTACAAGAACTCATAAGCTTTGCTGCATGTGAATCAAGCATCCCTTACATCCTCACAGAAGTGTGACTCACGCAGCACGTTATAGCACGTGGATAGAAAAATCATACTCTGAGAAAATGCTTTTACGAAGAATAATGAGATATGTAATACAAGAGCCAGCTTGTAAGTGAAACATGTAGAGCTGTAATACTGTTTTCTACCCCCAGTAAATGTCTGCACAGTCTGATAAAGCTAAGTTCACCTGAGAGTGCAGGAGGCCCTGAGCCCTGTGTCCAAGAGGAGGTGTGGAAGTACTACCAAGAAGCACTCGCAGTCCTCACCAGCTGTGTGAGTAAAGCACAACACGCAGCACACATACACTGGAGCATTTCAGCTACGGGGAGGGAGATCTCTGGCCTTCTTATTCAAAACATTTACCTCCAGATATCACTTCTTATCAAGTATCCCTAATAGGCAAATTAATGGTACCTGATCAGAAACAATGTGCTTTTGCTTTGTAAGTATCCATGCTGCATAATATAGGTATTGGCTCATTTACGCTTGTTGACCCGTGGATGCCAACCAGTACCTTTCCAATTGGTAATGTAAGACTTAGTGAGCCAGGGTGGGCTTGAGCCCAGCCCAGTGCCCGTTATGATTGGAGGGTTTTTTTCAAGTACTGTAATGTATCCACCTCTAACTAAAATTTTGGTACCAAAAATGTAGGTAAAGGTGATAGGATTTATGCTGGAATAACAGCCAGAGAACTATCTGTTGGATAGCCCAGTATTACATCCCGGAGTTACATTTGCCAAGCTGAAAACCCATGAGTTATTCTTGTGCACAGCAACAGCTTTTCAGCCAATCAGGGCAGCCGTGCTGAGTAAATGGCGACGTTGATTAAGGACGCTTTATCTGTGGCAGATAGGAGAAGCCCCATCAATGTGAAAACGCTCCATAAGAGAGGCTTTCTTGCTGGGGACCTGTCCTCTTCTTCTGAGGATACAGTCTCAGTTTCAATTAAAAGAATTAAAAAGGGATACCTTCCCTCATCTGAGGAACAGGATTTTGGTCCTTTCCCCTCATACTTGTTTGAGTAAGAAAAGTCTTAAAAGGACAGTACCTATTAGAAGAAAATATGTGTTTTATTCGTTTGAGTTTTCTAAACACATTTCCCACAAAAGGGACAAGGCTCGTTGGAGCGCTGGTAGCTCGGCACGTTCCTCCTCTCCTCTCAGTGTTCCTCCCTAAGTCGTTCCGGTTCCAGACAGCGGTCGCCTGAAATTTATTGGGTGTCATTGGATGCGGTGCGCTCAGCAACTTCCACTGAAAGAGGGAAGCAGAGCAATATTCAAATGACTAGGGTCGGCCTTTTGGGTGCTATCTTCAAAATTGTTCAATTCTAGATGGGCTATGGAGCAGGAGGCAGAAGTCAGGGACTTTGCAAAATTGGCCTTTTGATCCCCATTTAGTTAAAGAGGATGACATTCCAGATATTCAAGCATTGATAGCTCCAGAAGTGGAGTGCTTTCTATTGCTGGGGCAATGTGTCTGCGGATACCATGGATCAGACACTTTGCGATATTCAGTTTAAGATTTACGGATGCTGTTGGACCCCTGTTATTCATGTTGGATAAGGTAGAGAGAGAGGGTTCTTCTTATCAACCCACTGCATCAACTTTACTAGCCCCAAAGATGAGGTTTAGCAGGAAAACCTTTTCGTCCTGCTAAGGTTAACAACATCAGGGGTTGGATTCTGTCTGCTGCGGGCATTGATGTCACTATCTTCAAGGGTCACTCTATAAAGGCAGTGAAAGCAGATGCAGGAGGGCTCCATCTTCCAACTATTTTGAAAGCTGCAAGATGGCCCTCCTGTAAGACTTTTGTTTTACTGGAGACCATCTGAAGTGGAACGTTTACAGTTCCTTAGAACCACCACCAGGTGCTTTGCTAGGTGGTTATGCCTCCAAAATAGAGTTTGCAGGAATCTTTGTCCTAGGGATGAGCATAACCACCTAACCACCATCCCTCTCTCCCTGGCTGGTGTTGGTGCCTGCTGGTGGTTGGGTTTATTATTGTAGTGCATTTTAGGATGTGTGTGTTCCTCCTAATTATCCATTAATGGGTCTTCTTAGATTACAACTGTCCTCTAAGACAGGACTAGCAGACCAAAGACCCTCCTAAAAAAGATTTAATGGACCCTAAGGCACTTGCAGATGCTCCTTTGGTGGGAAGCTTGATATTTCTTACTCTTTCCAATAATTTTTAATTACTTTTCATGGATAGCTTTGTTACATTTATTGTGTTACTACTTGTCAGGTTTCAGGACTTTTGTTACACAGTTTTCTTCTATTACTCCCTTTATTATGGGATATGTTGTTAAATGATTTTGCAGGTTCATTGGCATTGTGTGTTAATTCTTAATTTACATGGTAATTACATCTAAAATTTCACAGTTTTTACAACTAGGTATCTTTAAATTATCCTGAAAAATGTAGTTTTTCTCTAGGTAAAAATGCTGGTTTAAGGACTGCCATCCAACGTTTAAAATTAAATATACTGTTTTTTTCCCCCAGGACTATCCAGAGCTTGAAACTTTATGGTTAATGACCCAGTCCTGGAATACAGGTATCTGCCAGTATAGCTTGAAAAAATACGCAGATGCTGAGCGTTGGTGTGCATTGGCCATGCGCCTGCTGAACTACCTTGGGGATTTAAAGAGCAGTTATGAGAATCAGGTATGTACAAAAGGGACTTGGCTGTGAACATTTTTTAGCGTGAGATTAACATTTTTTTTACTGAAGGTGTTTGTGCCTAAAAACTTTAAGCATTTTTGCTTAACATTGATTCTCCTTCAATAAAAAGTCCTTTAAGGTTAGTCACTGTCACTTGCGTATGCCGACGTATAAGATGACTTTTTAACCCGAGAAAATCTTCTCAAAAGCCGGGTACTAAAACTTACCGAGCCAGAGATTCCCCACGAAGCCACAAATCTCTAGGGGAGGGGTGAGCGGAGAAGCCGCCTCCCCTGGGCCGGTCTTCAGGGCCGCGCCGAGGTAGGTGCAAGATCGTGATCTCCCCAACTAGCCCTGATCAGCGGGCGCCCGATGAGCAGGGCTGGTTAGGGAGATTACGACCTCCCTCTAACTAGCCCAACATTAGGGAGCTCGAGGTCTACCACTTCAGACCTCGGCTTCTGTGCACCTCACGCTCCCACAACTGGATGGAAGAAAGAAGATGAGAAAGGTAAGAGATGGGGAGAAAGGGGTGTGAGTGCAGTGTATGTATATATGTTGGTGTGAGATGGTCAGTGTATGTGTATGGTCAGGTGTGTGTAAGAGTAGTGTAGGTATTTGTGTGTTTGTAAGCTGGTGTGTGTATATATTTGTGTGTGTCTGTGTGTGTGTGTAAAGGCAGGGGTGTGTGGTGAGGGCCGTGTATAAATGTGTATGTATGGACAGGCGTATGTTAGTATGTGTAGATATATATATACATATATGTGTGTGTAAGGGCAGTGTATGTATGTATATGTCTGTATAACAACCAGCCAATCACCGGTAAGGTACATCGCTTGCCGTTATTGGCTGGTTGTATACTGGGTAGAGGGGTAGTCTTATACGGCAAGTATAACCCAAACTCTATATTTTAACCGGAAAAGTTGGGGGTCGTCTTATACGCTGGAATATACGGTGTATATATATAATTGCAGAAATAGTGGGGGCAGTAAAGAAGAAAATGTTTGGCATGTGTGTGTCAAATTATAAATGATTTATTTAGTGCTTATCAGATATCTAAGGATATACGTGGCGAGACATACAGCACTAACCCCCATTTCCCCCTCTTTATAAAGATGGTTGGTCTGTACAGCGAGATACTGGACCAAGTGGATAAAGCAAAAAGAGCCCTTCCTAACGAAGAGTAGGTCCTCGGAAGTTTTACTTTACCAGTTTAATCTCTTACCCTATAAACAATAACCATGTTGCATTTTGAACTGTAACTGTATCCTTAATATGCGTTAGTATTTCTGTACAAAAGTATTGTGTATTTACTGTTGTGCAATCAGTACACTGTTATTTATAAATGTTAATGCAGTGCAGGAGTCTTTTTTCATTTAACAGAATGATTGGGATTGGGCTTCAAATATGTTTAGCGGTGGTGTAAAGGAAGATAAGGAGAAAGTTCACAAAATAATACCTGATTCACAGACTCCTGTGAGCTTGGCTTCCTCCCAGCACTGCTAATCCTAGGTACAATAAAGGCATTTTAGTTGAAAAACATTTAAAAACAATGTGGTGTTGCTTGTGCACCCCCCCCATTCATTCACTAAAGCATAGGGGAAAGAGGAGAAAAATAATTGGCTTTCCACTATATGTAGTAGTAAACATACGGATGCAGCAGCAGCTGTAATAAGGACTGGTCCTGTTTCTTAGTGTGCAGGAAGAGCACACCAAATTCAAAAGGGGTCTGTCTATATCTTTTTTTTGAGAAAGCAGCATTACCAACAAGGAAAGTATATATTTAAGTATATTACCAATTAACTTAAGTATGCTTTTTTAAAATTTAACTTGCAAGAAATAAGCCCCTTCTTGTCCTTGCGTTGCTTTTGGATTCCGGACAGCTTCAACTTCTAGAAGCAGACAAGAGAGAGCGCTCCTGCTGAGCACCATATCAGACACGAGACCCCCTGGAATTCTCACACACGCCAGTGCTAGACCTGACTGGAGGCAAGTAGCCACGCAAGTAGCCCGATCAGCAGATCGGGAACAGAGTTTCACCTAACACTTCTAAACGGAGTAGGGAAACGGTGCAGATTCATGGATGGGTTCTCCCGAATCCTTGCTATGCATCTGAATAATAATAAAAAATGTGTCACTTAGATATAATAGTGCATATGATAGTTCTAGTTTATCTTTATCATGAAATGGGTAGCATTCTTTTGGTATGCAAACAGAACAGAGCTCATCTCTCATGCCATACAGCGAGTGCCAGCCGTCAGAGAGGTACGTAGGGCTGTCCACGTTTGATACTCTGAAATATGAAATTAACATCCCATCTTTGGCCTAAAACACACCCTGCTAAGACCAAGCTGTGCGTGTCAGGACACCAAGCTGCCTGTGTAAATTTGTCAGTGAGGAGGAGCTAAATTATAAAACAAGGCACCCTTGAATGCCTGCAATGTACAGTCAACAATTACAATACAAAAAACACGCAGGTCCAAGGGATTTGGGATGAAGGTGAGACACCTTGTAACCAGATATAGTACTGAGCAACCCACCTGAAAGATGAGAACAAGTAAAGGTCTAAGTTTTGTATCAATCACTAATCTACAAGTTATGGCGAGATGGAGTAGCGAGAACAGCTTGGAGATTTTCAAACTCCCCCTAGTTGTTGCACTAAAATCCTTAAAGGAAGAACAAGCAAAACCTGACTTTTGCAATTATGTCCTCTTTACTTGTAGATTGGTCAGTAAGCCTTACAGAGATCTGAGACAAATACTTTTCATATGGACATTTCTTAAAACCGTTTCAGTTGCGTTTATAGTAACGACCCATATTGAGTCAGGGCACTTCAGATGCTGCGACTCGAAACCGCTCTTCTACACGCCTCGGAAAGCTCCCTACACAACAGTTTCTTTCTTCCGCTTTAGCTGTTGTGTGCAACGTTGTTAGACCGACTTGTGTTAACGCTGACTTCTTAGACAACTTTCACAGTGCTGAGCAGCAAAATCCTATACATTAAAGTAGTATAAATGACTGGAGAGACCATGCAAAAAGTAAAAAAAAAAAAAAAGTTGTCTGAACTCATAGCAACTCCGTTTATTAAAAAATATATGTGCCTCCTGGGTATACCAGCGTTTCTTTAAACAATCAGATTTCCATTTCAGTTCTGCTTTGCTGTAAATTACACTTGAAGGAAGGGGTAAGACAGGGATACAGAATATTTATATATATATATATAAAAAGTTTAACAACTACACATTGGTACCAGTCCCCCCCCCGCCTGCCTCAATCGTACTACATGATAAAAATCCATGCTCTGTCCAAACACAGCAAATTGACATGGCTAGACAGAGAGCAGGTGGAAGCAATTAGCTAAAATCAGATTTCCCCAAAGAAAGAAGCTTTGAACCCCCCCCCGATAGCCGTAAAATCAATCTCTGCCTCAGCCACATATCTTCTGTAACTTAAATCCACTCCCAGCCACTGTGATTAGTTCATCATCTTAAGCAAGCAACAAATATATAGCCCTAAAGTGAATAGCCCTACACGACCACCATCTGAAAGTGCAGGACAAACCAGAAATACCAGCTGGTTTACAGCGCCACCAAAAGTAGGTTCAGCTTAAACAGTGTGAGTTCTGCAGCGTCAATATTAAGAAATAACACCCATCACATTGGGAAGGGACCCTGAGCTTTAGTGAATGTCATAACGAGCTTCGAAAGCGTTTGTCTCCACTCTACAATTTCAGCTCTTTTTCAAAGCATAATTATGTAAGTTGGCACAGAGTTGTACAAAAATGGTGTTTTAGGGACCAGCTAACCCCATTAATCAAGTATCAGTGATGTTCGTTAGATAAAATGGCAAGTGGTGCTGACAAATCAGCAGTTGTTGAAAGTCATATCAGACACAACTATAACGCAGCTCATAGCTGCTCTAAATTGGCTCAGAGATATAGGGAACCCTTACACTTGTGGCTTCTCAATATCGCACAACTGCAGGTCCTCTAAACGTCTAATTAAAGGGTACCGTAGATCACATTGAGCTAGCCTTCCGCCGCCTGCAGAGCCATACACGGTGCACCACCGAATTCGCCGCCTTCCGCCTTGAGAACATCCCATTAAATACATTAGGATTTCCATTGTTCTTTTAAGTGAACATAGCAGCGCAGCGCTGAGTAGAAGGGAAGTGGGGAAGTAAAGCTGACGAGGTTTTCCTTTCCACATATACAGTGCAGGTAAAAATGTTATTAAAGGAAGGGGTGTTAAACAGGAGAAAAGGGAAAACAAATTGCTCCCTAACTTAAGACTTAATTTCTTATATTCATTTCTTCCCAGGCTCACAAGTATTTAAGTGTGTTCTTAATTGGCAGAATATTTTTCTAAAAAATAAATATTAAAAACAAAAATTAGAACAAAGGATTTTATACCTGTTCAGTTAAAAATTAAGCTACCAAGAAAAATGCATGTATGACGATACAACATGACTGGATGAACAAAAGCCGAAAAACAAAAACAACAAAAAAAAAGTTATAAAAAGGAATGCATTTTTGCCAAGATGGAGGTTAGAGCCACTAGTTCGGTCATCCTACTCAAGGCAGCGTCTACACCTCAAATATTCATCTTGCTGCTTTCCCTTATCATCCTCTTGGCGTCAAGATAAAAATAGTCAGATAAGTCCTTGAACAGATACATCCTGTGGTCTTGAGGTTCGTTATATGACCGGCAGACTGGAAGTGTGTCCGTGCGCCCCTGGATAGGATCACATGTAAATCCCTGTAGGGAACTCCCCCTCAAAAATTGAAATTTAAAAAAAAAAAAGTTAAAAATAGGGAAAATGGTAAAAAACAAAACAAAAAAAGCTCTCCAACCAGAAAATAAATGTAAATGCCATATGGATTAGCACTGCAACAAAAAGCTCTGCAGACATTTTTAGGAGCCAATAGCAGCCACAGGGGTGCCGTCTGATCACAGCTTGTCAAAGCGGTTGTTTCTCATTCAGACCGTATCCTTTTAAAGTTCTGGTTTCGAGTCATGTCAGTTAAAAAGCCTCTTTCCTGCAGATATACAGTACAAGGATAACCATAGTGGGTCTTCTCTGTACACATCTGCTTATGGTTTAAAAATCTCAGTTCCTAAAAATAATGCACATTGGGTCAGTTTTCAGTCTTCTATGAAGTTCAGTGTACCTAGGAGAGACACTTTAGACTTGACAAGCAGCAAGCAGGCAGCCAGATCCCTGATCCACGCTCTCCCTTAAGTTTGGTGCAACCACATTTAAAAATGTTACCACATACCCAGCCTGAGCAAATCCAGCCGTGGTGGGCAGGCGATATAGTACCAGGCAGAGACTAAAGCTCTACCAATCACAGGAAAAAAAAATCCCTTACAAAAACAATAGAATAGCAGGGACCAATATCCCATCACAGCCAAAATATATATAATATATATATAATCATATATAAATTATATATACACACGCGCACACACATACACACATTATATATATATATTTATAGGTATATAAATATGCCTTCTTCCAACCCAGCAGGGGTAAGTGTGATAAAGGAGGGGTTACTTTTATAGTTGGGAGGACATTGCATCTTCTATTCCTTTTCCCTTTTTGCATTTCTGTTTTTAACTAAAACGTTCAAAGTTCTTTTCCCTCTCGGCTCAAACAAGAGAAGGGATTTTGTTTCGTGCCCAGCAGAACATTCACCGTTGGATCTGTATAGCTTCAGACAAATGGGATTTTCCTGGGACCGATGGCTTTCTGGGGCACCCAAAAGGGATCAAAACTCCTTGTGTTTGATGGTAGAAGAATGCACTCAGAACCTCCTATGGGGCGTGGGTAGAGGAGTATGGTGGGGGTTAATTATCCAATATCCATTTAAAAGGAGACTTAGAGTTTTTCAGGGGATGAAACCCAGATGTGATGTCCAGAATGATCTTCAATTATCTGCTTGATTCTATTATAGATTTCTTCCAGTGAATCCCCCTGTACGATGGCTGTGGAGAGGAGACATTAATTATTGCTTGCAATATAAAGACTATTATATAAAACTGCAGCACCATGCAGGAGGAGGGGGCGAAGACACATTTTTATGTTCACGATGTCATACACATGTATTTATATATGGGAAGTTACACTATACACACTAAATCCAACAAGTAGAAATCCAGAAATATGAGGAATAAATGTGTTATGGTGTTTACTCATAAGCACATGTAACAGCGTCTAAAGGAGCTTAGTAGACTAGTGCACATGGAAACAATTTGCTGTCTTTATTCATTCACTCACTTCCAACCTTTTCCGACAACCACCTCACTGGCCCGGCCCGGTTCTGTCTGCGTTCTTCGCTGCTCCTCAGAGTACTTCCACAACAGGGCAGAGCCTCAAAGCACACCGCGGGAACAACCTCTCCCCAGCTGAAGGAACGGACGAGAGGTTGCTCTCATGGTTTGCACGAAGGCTCTGTCCTGTTGTGGAAGCAATGAAGACTGAGAAGCGAAGACAGGGCAGCAGATAAGGAGAGAGGGAAGAGTAGTGGTCAGTGAAGGTAGGACGAGAGTGGTGGGGATTCAAATCTTTCGCTGTTTGTTTGGGGGTCCTTCAATGGTTCTGGGACATTTGTACGAATTGGCGAATTTAGCAAAAGTCGTTAAAATTCGTACGAATCGGAATGCACAGGTCTAGCGCCCAATGTGTTTTTAGTTAGATTTCAATATTTTAAGATTTGGTATTCAGATCCACAATTAATGTAAATATTATAATCTTACCACTTCAATACACTCACTGTTAACTGTATTCCATAACACAGCAATTGATTGAGGTTGTAAGCAAATAAAAGCAGCCATTTCTTAACACAAAGTTGGTAGCCATCCTTACCTGTGAAATATTCTCCAAACTCCTGCTCCAGCTTAGTAGCTTTGTCAAACATCTTGTGGGCCTGTTCAAATGTTTGCCTCCGGTTCATCTCCCTAAGTTAAGAGTAATAAAGTATCCATATCAAAATCTCTACCACCAATACAGCATCACGAAAGGTTTAAAAAGGAAATTTTAGTCTTATAATTACAGTCACCCCCCCACACTCTTAATTTCACAACAGCTCTTTGACGTCCACTTCTGTTAAAATATAATCATTAGCTGGAAAGTTGAAATCTATTTTAAATGCTTTTACGAGCACAGTATCCAAAGTAAATAGGCCAATAAGCCTTGAAGCATTATGATCTTTCACACAAGCAAAAAGATGGCTGATCATTATTAAGACACCTTCCTGACCCTTATTGATTACTATGCTTTATCTTCTGCCTGGGCCCTAGATATGAATACCACACAACTTCAAAGAGGGGGCTGTATAACGACAGAAAAAACACCCACCACCACCAATGTTATACTTACATAAGCGCTTCTACAGATTTTGGCTTGATGAAAATAGCAATGGGGAATAGCTGCGCTTGTTGCAATCGCTTGATTGCATTCCCAGACACATCAAGAATGCAGTGTTTTCCCTGGGAAAAGACAAAAAAATGACACAATCACGGCCAATACCAAACCTCCAGTACAGTACTGGGTGAGCATCTTATGGATGTGAGATCTTCACGCTACTAACCACACAAACTCACCCTTTCAGCCACGGCACGCACAGACTGGACACTCGTCCCGTACAAATTGTCATTGAACTGTCCAGCTTCAATAAATTTGTTTTCTTGGATATCCTTCTCCATCTGCTCTCGCGAGGCCACAAAGTGGTAGTCTTGGCCATCCATCTCTGTCTCCCTTCTTGGCCGTGTAGTGTCTGTCACGAAAGATGAAGCTCTTAATTCCTGCACACCTCTGCTATGAATACTAAACAATTGTGTAAAAAGTCAGATTTTTGGCGGAATACTTACGTGGAACGCAAGAGCCAAATTTATGTGGAAATTCTGAGATGAGGTCATCATTAACTCTATCTTTCAGTGGACCTAAGATGATAACTGGCCTTGCGTAGTGAACTAGGAGAGAAAAAGATTGGCGATTATTTTCACACATTTCCCCATCATAACACATTTCAATTCCCACACTTTAAACATACCATGTTTTCCTCATATGTACAAAATAATATTTATACACACACACACACACACACACACTTACTTTCTTGCCTGGTCACTGGTTCATATGATAAAATAGTGTCTTCTTGTCCCTCTGTGGGGGAGGGGATGAAAGAAACAAAACAGGTTAGCAGTGTTCCGATATCAGAAATGTCCAAAAAAGTAGACAACAGAAGGTCACTTACTGGAGCTGCTTTCGCTGTCACTTGTATTCGATGTCACCGCCTCTACAAAATATAATACTTATGTCACTTAAAGCAAAGCTCGGAAGGTACGTCAAACACACGCACACAGCAGGGGCCGGGAATGGATCACAGCCAGTTAGAGGGTAACGTGATTGGAATGGCGGGGCTCAGCCCTATTACTACCAATCCCCTTTGTGTGTGGAAGGTGTTAGTATCCAACTTGTGGCTTCAATGAGAATCCACGCAGGAAAAATTGTAAAGTTAAATAAAAAGTATAAAGAGGAAAAACTAAGAATTCTCTGTACTTACTATAAGAACTAGCAGGAGAGGATTTCAATGCCCCAATTTACTAGAAATGAGCATCAAAATATGTCGGTGTCTAAGCTTTCACCTCGCCTATCACCTGCCTTTTTCAGTGACAGAGTTCATTTGTTTATACAAATGAACAACAACAATAAGAATCAATATAAAATGTATCCACTGCATCCACATTATTAACCCGTAATACCTTAAAATAAACCTACATACAGAGAGCGCTGCTATGTCCCAAGCCCTGGGTCTTTAGTTTTGCTAGTTTTATTGGACTGACTTCTTCGGACCTACAAATTGATCATTTATACAATCATATTTGTTGATAATATACTAGTATGTAAGAAACACCCTGGGATAAGCTTAGAGCCCCCAACCCCCTCACACTGAGGGACTTACTCAGACTCTTTGATCCATAATAATCGTCACTTAAGCCAGGGAAGTCCTGATATTAACAGACAGGAGAGAGGAAAGACAGACAGTGAGAGACAGCCAACAAGAGAGAAAGCATTAGGAAGAAGCTGCCATACAAGAAGAATCAACAGGCAAAAGATGTCAAAGAATCGGTGTTATTTCCTCTCCAGTGTGCGTCTAGCAGGATAGAAGAAGGTATTTAGCAGCCTTTAAGAAAGGTGGGAGGTTTCACAGATATCAGGAAATATGAAAAATACCAATGACTCAGGGAAAGTTGTAATATTTCATGCGCAGACCGAATGAAGACTTCTCCATGGAAAGCGTGAATCTCTCAGTAATACACGGGAGACAGCCCTACACAGCACTTACAGCAACCTGGATGACACTTAGATCGTAGCATAGTGCATTGTGATCAAACCCTGTACAACGGCCAGCACAGCAATACAACAACTCCTGGATAACTCTTGCAACAAATGGACACAACCCTGCATGGCATTTACTTGACCTAGTAACACGTTCACGTAGCTGTGCTCACTACAGAGTAACCACCGATCTATCACTACAGCTTATATGGACACTGGTAACGGCATAAACTGAACTTTAGACTGCCATGGGCACTGTCCTAACCGTTCATACCAAACACACACATATATGAAGCTATCACAGAACCTCCATAAAGCTGTTAAAGAGCCAACTTGCTCTAAACTAAAACAAACTGCTTTCTTCTACTGCCAGCCCACACATCGCTCCATCGCCATGATGCTATCCTGCACTGAAGTCACCAACTTTGTCCCAGAAGCAATCTCCAGGTTGCTCTGTAACATTTTGTACAATGTGGAAACAGGACATAAGCAGAGTATCACATCATTCGGACTTCCAGAAATAAAACGTGATGGGGCCTCTCCTCAACTAAGCGTATAATAGTTTGTGCTTTATTACGCAAATATATACTGCAGTAACTATATATATATTATATACCATTCCTTCCACCCCTGCACTACTATAGCGCACAACCATTCTACTCTTACTTACGTGCCGTGTCGGACTCCTGAACAAGGTTCTTGTAAAACGGAAACTTGCGAGACAGTCGGAAACTCTTTTTACGCTTGGATTTGATGGACTGTGAAGGAGGTGGGAGAACACAGAAAATGGAGGTGCGGGATACGAAGAAAGGATCAAGATGATGCAGATGAAGAGAATGAACGGACACGGGAGTAAGGATAAGGAAGTGGAAAACAAGAGGGGAAAAAAATAAACACAAAAATATGGGTTTACAAAGCATGCAAAAGAAATTATAATGGAATAATGTGATGAGCTGAAAGGGAAGGGACTGACATGATATGCTAAATTATCCCACTAACAATATTGTGTGTACTCTTCCCACACGGCATTATTGTAACCAGTTTTCATTTTTAAGGATTCGCAATAACAAGGGCTCTATACACAAGAGAAAATTGGAAACTAAGGGTTATCTTTGGAAACATGGGGGGTTATAAAACAGGTGTCGCGGTATCAACTTCTCATCTGGTATCAACTTCTCATCTGACACCACAATAAATAAAGCACCGTGTGTAGCTTCACATGTTTATTCATATAACTAACCGTGTGCTTGGCCATCTGTGTTTCTGTATTACATATTTTTATACAGAGGTCACGAGAGGCATTTTCGGAGGAACAGGTGATCCATCTATAAAATGGTATTTCATTCTTAAATACGCACCCTGTTTGACTCCATGCCCGACCGACCGTGGAACTTGACAGTTTTCAGCCGCGCTCGTTCCTTTTTCTCAACGCTGCAAAAA
>VKOC01000008.1:6276538-6313088 GCA_009364415.1 Spea multiplicata | reverse complement strand
CCCTGACTCCGCATGGCAGTAGCAGGGGGGGTTCCCAAAAAAGAGGCACCAACCATCCTAAAGTGCGAACACTTCAGGGGGTAAAGGGAATCCCATGTATTACGGAGCACACGCGTGTTTCAAAATCAATGTTCAGCTTTTTGGCTTACAAAAACTTTGATACCTCTAAAGAAACACTAACAAGATTTTTATCCCAAAGAGCCAATGTAACAGTTTTGCAGAACTGCAGAATTTGAGCCACTGACCAAGTATTCTTTTCTCAGGAGTCACGGAAGGGGCCGATGCCTTTAACCTTCCTGAGGTTCACAAGATCTGAATAAGAGATAGTAATATTATAATATATATATTATATATTATATATATAATATATATATATATATAGAATATACCGTGTGTGTGTGTGTATATATATATATATATATTTATATTATTTTAATAATTAGTCTTGCTAGACTGGCTTGCACAGAACTGTAATACTGGTGGTACTGTTATCCAGTGTTCCACTTGTTTAAATATAATGCTGCAAATATACAGGATACTTATTTGTTGTTTTACATTTTCTAATCCCTAAAAACACTGTTTCCCCAAACAAAATGTTTATGTTATTATATATTTATTATTATTATATTATGTTATATATATTGCTTTCAAACATCCTACCAAACTTTGTATTATTTAATGTTCCCCTCGGGCAAAGGAAAAGATGACAGTTGACCCCACCTGCATTCTGCCGTCCCAGTCTCAGAATAGGAACGCTTTACAGGTTTGTGCTGGAGAAGTCTACATGCCACAAATTCATGAAGTTGAAAGGTACAGCATAGAAGCCGGATGGAGGGATTAAGTAGCTTTTGTAGGCGTCTGGGTAGAGGAGTAGCTGCAGAGTTTGTAATAAACTTGCACCCGGTACCGTTTCTCTGGCATTCGCCGTGATACATGGTTATGTCTAAAGAGCAATGTTTAATGCAAAGTAGTCCAAAACCATGGTTACTATGTATGATCTGTATCATCATCACAACAGAAGCC
Organism: Spea multiplicata; assembly: GCA_009364415.1. Classification (NCBI taxonomy): domain Eukaryota; kingdom Metazoa; phylum Chordata; class Amphibia; order Anura; family Pelobatidae; genus Spea; species Spea multiplicata. The sequence continues at coordinate 6,312,065 of VKOC01000008.1, read as the reverse complement.
ACTTGCCTTTTTCATGTCTCTGTGGTTTATTGCCGATGTGGGCAGTCTGGTTCCCTCTTTTGGAGCAACCGGTAATTGAGTTTAAAAAAAACCCAAGAAGTCTACAGAGCATCATTTTCCAGTTAGATGGACCGGCAGCTATAAAATTGTAGTGCGCCATTTCCAGAGCACTTTCTTCTATATATAATATCAAAAATAAATGTTTGTTCTAAAGTTTGTTTTCTGAGCAAGTCATCCATAAATTTGCAATTTTCAAATCTGCGATGTACTGACGGCAGCTGGTATAACGTGCCCCCGGCAGCAGTGTAGTAGGCACATAAATGATGGCACTTATTACTGTTTCTTGTCAACAAGAAATGATCAGCCGGAATGGTACTGCTGCTTCTATTTCGATGAAAGCGAGAGAAAACAAATATGTATGGGAATCTACTGCTGTTTGTCTCTGCCAAGAGCAATGTGCATGCGCTATCCAGAAGATGGACTGTCAGCAGGGCACCAAGCACCTTACTTAGGCAGCGTTTTTGTTTCTAGTCTAAAAAAAAGTTTATTAAGAATTTTCCGAAGTATAATGAATGAAAAGAAAGCCTTACCTGCTAGGACAGTCAAGGCAAAATGAAAAAACCTGCTAGGTCACCTAGCCGCAGGTCGCCCCCCGGCAGGTGACTAAGTACTAGACCCATGTCCCATAGCGCTGCCTTTAACTCACAAATGACCGTTTTCACTGTTTGCTAAAGAAGATAAGGGTTTGGGGAAAATGAGTTTGTGGCTTGGGTAGCTGGACAGTCTCTACCAGACTGGTAGCCACCAATAAACCAAACCCTGCATGAATGAAGGACGTCAATGAGGCAAAATATGTTGCTCAACTGAATGTTTAAGTTCAGCTTGTCCCTTTTAATGTTCTTGCATGTGACATTTTAATTCTGTCAGGAGGTCTGGTGCAGGCTATCTGCAGCATGGAAGTTGGGCTTTGTGTCGTGGTCATTATGGCCATGTGTTCAGGCATCTGGTTTTGTTAATTTCCAACATTTGCAAATGCGGTTAAGAAGGAACGACAAGCTGAGCAAACTTGAATTTGATGTCAAACTGTCCAGGAGTAAAGTCGCCTTCCTAACAGTTCCCTTTGCTACGATACAGAAGGAAACGATAAGCAAAGCAATGTGTGACACATGACATCATAGTGCAGCGTTATGGGGCAAAGAACCATATACATTTTAAATTCAGATCACTGAGCCCCCCCAAATCTGTCTTCAGAATTTCTAGAGAATATGTTTTGTGTTTACAAACGGTCTTTTTATAATATTTCATTTTTCCCCTTTTCCTTTTAATGGTTACAAATCTAAAGCTAAAAATTAGGGAAAATGTTGGCCGTCTCTTAAGTGATATGGATTGTCTGACCTGCACACTTTGACACATAATTAATATCCAGCATTGCAAAGCTACCATAAATTATATTATTGATTGCTGGCAGCTGTCATATTATCGTATGAGCCGATATTTTCAGCGGGGGAATTGCTTTTCTGTTTTACGATGAATATCCAGAGCTCATGACAGAGCACAGATCCCTGGTAATTACTGTCAGAAACTAAAAATGAGCTTTCTTGCTTCCAAAATTTACAGACTAAACGTATCTTCTTACACTATCTATATACACTACATTGTATTGCTCATTGTGGCGCAGATGGGCCCTACTTTTGGGAGTTATGATGTGTCAACCAACACAACCTCTGCATGTGAGAAGCGTTATTAATCTACTTTCTTTCATTTGTTTCTGTAGAAATGGGCAAGGTAACTCAGAATAGAGTGGCAACATTTGGAAAGAAATTAATCCGCAGGAGAGTCGTGGACCTTAGCAATGAAGAGACGTGCTTTGCCCGTTGTCTGACCACGTTGGACCTTATTGCCCTGGGAGTTGGCAGCACTCTGGGGGCCGGGGTTTATGTCCTAGCTGGAGAAGTTGCGAAGGATAAGGCCGGTCCCTCTATTGTCATCTGCTTCCTCGCCTCTGCCCTTTCCTCGGTACTGGCCGGATTATGTTATGCAGAGTTTGGGGCAAGAGTCCCCAAGACCGGTTCTGCTTACCTCTACAGCTATGTTACTGTAGGAGAGATATGGGCCTTCACCACCGGATGGAACCTCATCCTTTCGTATGTGTTGGGTAAGTTTTATTATCTGACACTCTGTCCTCCCATTGTCCATGGGGATTTGGAGTTATAAAGTGTTATTTTATGTGATTGCGTTTAGTTAAGGTTCTCCACAGTGACCTTTTACATATTAAAATAATAATGCAATAGTATAAAATATAGTGTTCCTTTGTTGAGAGGGATTAATTATGCAAAGCTCACTGAAATCAGACGTATATTTTGCTTTAAGTAGTCCAGAAATCATACATTCTTGATAACTTAGTAAATCCTGCCAATTGCTGAGCCACCCTGTTTTATAAGATATATTGCGCAACTCGGCTTTGTCTTAACATGGGTCTTTGGTGACTCACAAGCTGTGATCTCCAGACATAAGTGCAGTGGGTGTTCACTGTATGTATGTATGTATGTATGTATGTATGTATGACCGTTTGTACACAAACACCCATGTACCCACGTAACTTGGAGTCTAGGTACTTACTGCTACCTGAAACCACCTGTACCATGTCTCATTGTATCTTCTCCATTTGGTGAGAAGGTGTAAAAGCGTGCGTGCCATGGGTTCCTGGTTAAAAGCAGTTATGTGTTCAAGTACAAGGGAATCATTTACAGCTTAGTATTTGGTCAGTAAAATAGCAATAATTTATTGGCAAAACAGTTTCTTGAAAATAATAATTATTATTATATTTTATTTATATAGCGCCAGCAATTTACGCAGCGCTTAATACAACACTAATGGTAGAATTATTGATGTAAGCATTACTACTGTTCATGCTGTTTACCCTGTCCTTTCTGTGCTTTTCAGGTACCGCAAGTGTAGCGAGGGCTTGGAGCTCCACGTTTGATAATATAATTGGCAATCACATCTCCATTTTCTTCAAAGAAAAAATATCGATTAAAGTCGAGAACATTTTGGCCGACTACCCAGATTTTTTTGCTCTACTTCTAGTTCTTCTGCTCACAGGTGCGTCCTTAGCCCGCGACTGTATTTTTTCACGCTGCCATCTTGTACGTATATCTGCCTTTTTCTGTGTTTGAATTCTCCTGTTGGCTGTTAGTGCTGAACTATACAGCGGCTAGATATATTGCTACTTCAGCAATAAATAATGAGAAAGAATAGCCTCATTAGGCTAATGAGTGTTTGGTTTTCCCATGCGCTAGATTTCAGGTCAGTAATCCTAATTATAAGAGCGTTATAAAAAAAAAATGAGGCAGTCGGCACTGAGGCAAGTGTTTCTATTTTCAATGGCTTTTTTTATTTCTGGCACTGTTGGCATTTGGGAAAATGGCCAAGTATAACACTTTACAATGTCTTTTAAGGTTGCACGACATTATTGAGATATTTTACATTTATTTTAATTAGTTTTTTATTGTATTAGTTTATAACAGATATTCTGCATGTCTTTTCACCCCCCCGGCAGCTCTTCTAGCGTTTGGTGTGAGCGAGTCTGCGCTGGTCAATAAAATCTTCACTGCGATTAATCTACTGGTCTTGGGTTTTGTTATCCTGGCTGGATTTGTGAAAGGCGACGTTAAGAACTGGAGCCTCACAAAGGAAGACTTTCTCAACGCCACAGACACATCAAACAACTCTGACAGGTGTGTGTACACGATCTGGCGATACTCTCGGTCACATTGCAATATATCAAAAACTGTCACTTTTCCATTCAAATTATATTTGTGATAACATGTATCGATCACAACATTTTATAAGTGATGTGGAAACAAGTACAGCTTGATACGTCTGTGTTTTGTTGTAACGTTTTCTTTCTTTTGATTGTTTTCCAGTTTAGAAAGCTTTGGCTCTGGGGGCTTCTCGCCGTTTGGGTTCAGTGGAATTGTCTCTGGAGCTGCTGCCTGCTTTTACGCGTTTGTGGGATTTGATTGTATTGCTACAACAGGTACGTGTGCCTCCTCCGCTACATCTCGATATTATGAATATACTCCACATATATAGCTTTTTTGGATGCTACTGGGTGCTTTGTAGAACACTCATCCCCCCCAAAGGACTGTACACACAACATAAGGCACGGTGGGCAGACATTAAATAGTTAAACGCATAATGCACACAGTTTAGGTAAAAAATAAAATCACAGGTTAGCCCTTCCACATATAGGTAACATACATTTTACCCTTAAGCAAGCAAAGAAAAAAAAGGCAAACTTAAAATGCTAGATGAACTGGGGAAGAAACTTGCACATCTCTTACACATTTGCCTCTTAGGCTTCGTGTTCTTCATTCTTTATGTATTTAGTAGAGGTGTGTATGTGTGGCCGTGTGTGTGGCCGTGTGTGTGGCCGTGTGTGTGGCCGTGTGTGGCCGTGTGCGTGCGTGTGTGCGTGTGTGTGGCCAGTGTGTTTGTAAACTTTTTTTCTGATAAACGACTTGTTCTACAATTGTTACTAATCCTCTATAAAGCATACCCATATTAGATTGCATGTGTGGAAAATATCTGGTATCATTAATCCTTATTTTTATTTAATTAAATCAGGTAAAAAAAAAAAAGGTCTGCATCATATATTGTCAACTGAATCATTAAAAAAATAGGAAATTATCTAAACATCTAAATCAGTAATAATTTTTCCAAATACTTTGGATACCTTTTATGTGCTTCTTAGATAAATTGTAGTTTTACTGCATGCTATGTAGTTAGCAGGAGTAATTTGGGGCTTTTTAGAATTAGAAATAAAGTATTTTACCCATACTAGGTAAACCTTGCATATTGATCAATCGGCAAACTGATTTGCCATACCCTACCTTTGGGAGTCCTATTAATGGTGTTTTATGGCTTTATGCCACATTTATATATGAAAAAAAATCTCCATCTGTCACTGCACTATTGTTTTTGCATACAATGTAAATTATTAACCCCTTAATGACAAAGCCTGTACATGTACGGGCTCAAAATGCATTGTTTCCAATGGGTTTAGGGACCCCCCATTGTCCTTAAGGGGTTAAGCCAGCAATGTGTAGCTGGTACATCGTGTGCACTGTAACATCTGATGTGCTGAGAACAATAACAGAACTCATAAAGGTCTGGAATGTCATAAGAGTCTGCGATTATAGACTATATTTTGCAATGTACTATTTATTTAGCATCAGTAGGACGCTGCAGAGCTGCTCACTGTATAACCTTTTAGATTCAGATTCAGACCAATTAGTTGTTTAGGGCTAAAGTAATTATTAAATACTACTAAGTGTGCTTTTTATGGATTATAAAATAAAATCTAAATGCTGCCTCTTTATTCATACTCTTATTACTGTAAATACATATTTTGCATGTTTAATGTAGATATTGTTAATGTGATTTTGTTCTTGCAATATACCTAAATATGAATTATCTATACATTACAGGAGAAGAGGCGAAAAATCCCCAGCGTTCAATACCTATTGGTATCATCGTTTCGCTCCTTGTGTGTTTTGTGGCGTACTTTGGCGTATCCGCAGCGCTCACTCTGATGATGCCGTATTACCTGTTGAACAAAGAAAGCCCTCTTCCTGAAGCCTTTAAACACGTGGGCTGGGAACCGGCCCGCTACGTTGTAGCCATTGGGTCTCTTTGTGCCCTTTCTACCAGGTATATACTGTTTCTTGGTTGGAAAGGCAGCTTTGCACCTGCTTTTTCCATGAATGTTGGAATAGTCATGCATGATCTATTGCTGTTTAAATATCCATTATGCAGTAGCAGAGACCAAGACACCCAACACTATGTCTGATCAGAAATACCAATTAATTTGAAATGTATTCTTATATTCACCGTCATGAAACCATTCATGGAATATATAGTTTGAAATCTTTCATAAGTTTCCATCAGTGATGCTGTATTGGGATATTATATATATATATATATATATATATATAGAGAGAGAGAGAGAGAGAGAGAGAGTATGTTTCATTGTGGCTGCTGTCTCATCACCTTATTTCTCTCTCTCTGCAGTCTACTGGGATCCATGTTTCCAATGCCCCGAGTGATTTATGCTATGGCTGAAGATGGTTTGCTCTTTAAGTTTCTTGCAAGTGTGAACAAGCGGACAAAGACCCCCCTGATTGCCACCATTGTTTCGGGGATCGTTTCAGGTGAGGAACTATAGAATTATCACTACAAACATCAACAAATAAAAGTAATTTATGTGTAGAGGTTCCACAAACTATTAAATGGTTATCCTTTTTGTTGCTCTTTCTTCCCCCATGGAGGTTTAAGGTAGCTCTTGATGCTTTCTATGTGACTTTGGTTTCTAGGTTATATAGTAAGTATCTTAATTGTTTCACAATTCTGCCCAAATCTTATTTATAAACTACATTGAGAGGACTCTGAATAACTTCCGTTCCAACAACTTGTCTATTCACCATGTTCAGTACGTAACAGCTGTCATGGCACTAATAATAATAATAATCTGTAGGAGCTATCTGCCAAGTGATATAAACTATTTATTCATATAGAAAACATTCTTTCTTTACAGCTATCATGGCCTTTCTCTTTGAGCTGAACGTTCTGGTGGAGTTGATGTCTATCGGTACTTTACTCGCATACACTCTTGTGGCAGCATGTGTGGTTATTCTAAGGTGAGCATTACATTTGGTGTCCTCGGTTTCAGTTTTGAAGCTAAATGCTTAATTTGCCCTTTTGATATACAAAATTCGGGAACCTTGGTTTATGCTATCTATTCTTTAAACCAGATACCAGCCTGATCAATTGGGTTCTCCATCCAAGAACACAGAAATGGTGAAGCTAAGTGAATTTGAAGCTGAAAAATTGGCAGGTGATCTTAAGGACCCTTCAACTACAGAGAGCGAAGAACCATTCCATATTAGACATCTTGTGGTGCCAAGCCGTAGCTACCCCACCCGGATGTCTGGATGTATTGTATATGGCAGTGTTTCTGTGATATGTAAGTGTCCGTCATCTGTGGGGTAATTGGGTTTTAAATATGAGTTTCGCCTCATCTGGGGGGTGTTTGTTGTCTTTTAACAATACTCTTGTATGTCTTTTTTTTAGCTATTATATTTGTGGTCTTATGTCTCATCCTGGCCCTGAAGCTAGAGGACCTTCTCAGCGGCAGCGCACTCTGGATATCGCTGTGTGTCATCTTGTCGGTATTAAGTGTTGCGATAACCCTGGTCATCTGGAGACAGCCTGAAAGCAGCGCTCGTTTATCTTTCAAAGTGAGTTTAACCCATGCATCCAGTTCTCATGACTTGACATCTGAAAGTAACGTTTCTTCAGCATTATATATTTGCTTGCTAAATTTGAGATATCGTAAGAGGCAAAACTATAATTGAAATCAATTTGGACAACGACCAAGGCAATCCTGTATGACGGTGAACTCTATGCTCCATTGGTGGGACCAGGTCCTCTCCTTATTCACTAAAACACTAGCAAAATGATAGATTTAAATCTGGTGCAGTTTATACAACAGTTGTTGGCTTTTGTTTTACTGCAGGTACCCGCTCTCCCTTTATTGCCTGTCTTCAGTGTATTTGTCAACATTTATTTCATGATGCAACTGGAAGCTGGAACCTGGGCACGATTCGGGGTGTGGATGGCCATAGGTAAGTTTGATTTTTTAAACAGAATAGCCGTAGACTGATGCACAATAACAAGGTATAGCTTTTCTTTGGAATTAATACAGAATGTATTCGTCAAATCATAAATTCTGTAAAACTGATCCTCTGAAAGCACCGTTGCCTGTTAACCATATAGGTGACTTTGAAAGTCTAAGAGACACCAAAAGACACATTTCTAAATGTTCATTGCTATTTATTAAAATACTATATAACCATAATTTGGGAAGTGTTATCCAAGTTCCTCTTCTTTTGGATCATCATAGATGTTCTCTGTTTCGTAGGGTTTCTGATCTACTTCTTCTATGGTATTCGCAATAGCGTGGAGGAAAGGGGATCCACAGGAAATGACAATAAGGTGGATAAGAACCCCAACACTTTTCTCGGCCCCGACTCCAAAGACCCTTCAGCAACCTTTGTTTGATGACTAAGCCTCTAGCTCTGAATAACTGGAAAATGACAAAATGTGCACGTTGAAGAGATGCCAAGCGAGGCCATGAGGAATATAAGGAAAAGAGATGGGTTACAGGATTAAATCACCTCCGGCCTTTTTAAAAAAATGTATTTATTTTTTTAAAATCTGATGGTTTATCATGTTACGGTTCTTCTCCCCTACGTTTACAGTTTAGTCATGGATCTGCTTATGCGCGGTTCCTTTCAGTGCTCAGAATGAATGCCTGGGTATTTTTAATGTATTTATCAATGGGTATTGTTGGTGCTGGAATTAAAATGCAATTGTGTAAGGAGCAGTAATTTCAGCATTACAATGAATAGTGATTTAGGAAATGTTCCTATTTTGGTGCCAAAAATAGCAAACTATCTCTGTATTAGGAAACGGTTTTACTGTTGGGTTTACCAATCATGGCATTGTGATCTTGACAAACTCTCGTAGATGTCCATTTTTTCAGTTTACAATTTACAATGTCTAGGAAAATAAAAGGGGAATCACAAAGCTAAGGGGGAAAAAAACCCAGAATTGGCTAAATGAAGGGTAAAACAAAAGGACGGGAAAGAATGTTTTCTGTATAACAGCGGTGTTTCATACATAATTTAAAGTTATATGAAGGTACTTTTGTGCAGTTACCAAGAGCATCTGAATGTGTTTTTTTTATATTATATTTGTAAGACATGAAGTGCTCTTTTTAAATCCATATGTGACTGACTGCTCATGCCATTCCACCCTTCTATACATTCACTCCTTTCACCTCATTGTCGTCCATGTGTTATCTATTTCCCTGTGTCTATCCTTACGCATTTATAGTGGTGTTATTTATGATAGCCATCCTCCAAGACCAACCTCTAACAGGGACTCATACTCTGTTCTGGGCGCTGTGACATGCCACCTACGTACAGACTGACACGTAACTAACCTTCCCAACAAATCTGCCATTGGTGATGAGAAACCGAGGCTCCCCTAGGCCTTGTTTGGAATATGTGAGTTTAAACAAAAAGTATAAACTTTTCAACTCATCGCTCCAAAAGCATGGCTTTTCTTCGTTTCCTATGTACTCTGTATTACCCAAGAGGCTTGGATGACACAAAATGTTACGTTTTTGTGTTGTGACATGGTGAATCTGTCCTTCTAACATCATTTACCCAGAAACTCCTAAGAAGAAACTTGAATGCAGAGCGGGTGGTTTAAACGTTTGCTATTGCTTTGGCAGATTATGGAATGTGTGAAATGCCACACATTAATGTGCTTAAAGAGACAAATTAATTAATAAAATTTACATTAATAAACCCCATGGGGGTTTTACGTCTCTAACTTATGGGTAGGAAAAACTGGGTGCATATAGCAACATTTGATACATGTTACATAAAGTTTACATAATGTGTAATGTGGGTCTGAAATAGTGCACTTATCTCAAGTGTCCGTAAGGTTAACGTATATATGCTCCTATGATGTATTTAATTCCTGTACGGATCGTACCAGTGTATATTTATATAGATGTTCGGTTTTTAAATTTGATGTTAGTTTTTAGAATGTATATTTAGGAGCAATATCTGTATTTCTGTGTTGGTTTTGTACAATAAATTTTTGTAAATAACTTTAATATAGTATCTTTTTTTTTAATCAATGTGTATGTTTTATAGTATAAATGCTAGCCAAAATGTTTGGTTTTTAATGCACGTAATAAAATCATATGCTAGGTAGAGTATAAATGTGGCAAGGAGGACAAATGCATATACCATGGTGTGTATAATAGGCTAGATTTGGATTTCGTTCTAGTAAAAAAACCAAAAACCCTTAAGTTTAAAAATATAAAATAAAAATTAAGTTTCATTTGCCCCTTTGAGCGTGAGTGCTGGCTCTGGGAAAGCAGGAGGCAGGTATCAAGTAGCCAATCAGTGACAAAAATAGTTTTTTTTCCACCATTTCGAAAATTTCATATTAACCTGCTCACACAGTACTTTTATCCCTTCATGACAACTGATATGCAATGCACGTCATGAGGTTAAGGGAGCACAGAAAGCGATAAATGGTTGATTTCTCAGCTGGTGTTGCTGCAATGCCTTAACATTGAGGCATTCAGCAACACAAAAATAGGGCCCCCATTCCAGAGGTATTACAGCCACTAACAAAAACACAATAAAAGCGATGTCACCATAATATTATAAAGGGGGACCATCCAGTTAAGAAGAAATTGTCAAAAAAATTGAGCAAGTTCTCAAATTGGGGCTGTATCTTCCCAAAAATCCTGGCATTGAATGAGTTAAAACCCTGGGGGTGTCTCGATTAAAAATAAAAAAAAATGTATGGTTAATAGGGTAAATTGAATTGGTGGCAAAGATGTCCCAAACAGGACATGGTGGCAGAAGGACCAGATGCCAAAGTTCCATGTTGAATGCGCACTTCCCAAATGTGGCATTTTACCTCCCAAACAACCTGACAAACCTATGCATGGGTGGTATGTGTTCCACTTGATTCTCTTATCTTGAGGAAGTGCACATTTTGTATGAGACATTTGTTTGATAAGCTCTTTTAGGGGTGCCCCAAATAATTTGTCTTTCAAAAGGGAAGATCACACAAGGATGCCTTGGATGCTGAATCCGCAGTCCAGGACCTTAGCCACAGAGCCCTTCTAGCTACTGATGAAATACCCATATTACAGGCAGATACAAAGGAGGAGAACCTCAAGTTATCTGACAAAAAGAGGATGAGCAATTTTAACTTCCTAATAATGTGTAGTACATCTTTATCCGTATCCTCTGGGAGGCAATCTTCCAGCGCTTGTATCCAACAGCCTTAAGCTCTAGCCACTGCCGACCCTGGAAGCGACTCTTTGCACTGAAAACCTGCATATTGAAACAAACGACTGCATGACGTTTTAGCTCGTTTCTCCATGGGATCTTTTAGTCCAGCAACTTCCCCCAGTTGGAATAGTGGTCTTCTTGGACAATTGAGCAATTTGAACATCCACTTTAGGGAGATCTTCCCATCTCTCATCTTCCTAAAGTTTGAATACTTGCTTAAAATGTTTTGGACATGAATGCCCTCTTGCCAGGATTTTTCCACTCACACTGTATGAAATCTGTTAATTTGGGCAAAACTGGAAAAGCTTTATTCTGAAAGGGGTTTGTAGTTCTCTTTGGACTTTAATTCATGAGAGTTAAAATCAGCTTCCTCATCAGACTCTTCACTTGATGAACAGGTACCCAAAGATTGGGAGCACAATCGGAAGATGTTCCCCGGTGCCATCTTCAGCGTAAGGAACAAAGAGTCCTGGAAGCAATAGTAGGGTCCCCCCAGAGCCCTGAAGCAGTCTTGGGGGGACCATACTATAGTCCCCCCCAGACAGATTCAGAGCTCTGGGGGGACCATACTATAGCTTCCAGGACTCCTTGTTCTTTACGCTGAAGATGGATGGAAGCGATAGTATGGTCCCCCCCCAGAGCCCTGAGTCTGTCTGGGATTGCATGAAGAGAGATATTTAAAACAACTTACCTTTAAGAGTACCTTAAACTGTATGGAAATGTACTTAGAAAATTGATGCCATTTTGAAGCCAAAGGGTGGTCACACAAAATAATGATTTTATTTAGATTTTTCTTCAGTTCACTCAGTTTGCATTTTGTTCAACTATAAAAATAAAATATTAGCATGTTGAGTTTTGAAAGCATTATTATACAGAATTTCTTTCATACCTGCCTAAAACTTTAGCAAGAAGTCCTGGAAGTCTTGTTAGCTAAAACATACTTAGACTCCTGACGCTGTAAGACACCTGTTGCCCCCTTGAAAGAATTTCCCAATTCCCACAATGTCAGGTGACATTTTATAGGTGAATACAGTCTTTCTCTAACATACCCCCCTTCAGCGGGCAGCATTCCATGTCATGCAAGAGCTTGTCGGAGACGCTTCATCCACTCCCCCCCTCTTTAAACACAGGCTGCCGGAAGGTGTGCGCAGGGAGTGTTAAGTGACACAGCAGGCACTTGTGGAAAGCAAGTGGAAGCAGCTTTCACTAGCAGAAAACTCCACGTTAGAAAACTCCTAAGCTTAGGTAAGCTTGACTTGTGAAATCATGTTTGAAGAAACCCTGCCAACGTTAAGGTGGGAAATATGTTAGGGGACTTGGTGCTTTACTTAAAATCAGACTACTACTTCTATTGTGAGAATCTAGTGTAGTGACAGGCTTTTTGGGGAGTCAGGATTTTAGAAGGTCATAGTCAAGATGTGCTACCTTAAAGCTGGTAATTGACCATTGACTGACGGGGGATCTGGTATAGTAATAATAATTAAAAAAAGTATATGGAGGAAATAAATTCTGTATTTAAGTGAACATTTAGTACCCAAAAGCCTTACTTTCTCAACAGAAAATGTAAGCTTAAAAAAAAAACAGCAGTTCATTGGTAGTCACTATGCTTCAGATGGAAATGCAGGAAGCCTCAGTTGCCCACACTGAGGACATAACCTGCTGTCTGACAGTGAGTGCATGCATTGCTTGGTAAACGTGAGGGCTGAGTATGCACTAAACAAAACAGAGAAGGGAGAATTTCTGAAGTCATCCTTAAAGGTTATGTAGTCATTGCAGCCATTTATCGAGCGGACATAAGATACCATGCGCTTAGTCCTGCATTGTTACAAAACTTTTGTTTAGCAGATATAATCGGTGACATAACTGCAAACGTCACAACCGAGTGGCGCAGGGATGACTATACGGTCAAAACACTTGCAAGCAATAGTCTCCAATGAGCCCTTTAGCCACAAAGCCCTGGTGCCCAAACAAACTGTTGCAATCCCACTGCATTCATATAAACAAAAACAGAAATAAGATAAATTGTTGCGAGAACAAGAGATCTTAAAAACAAGCGGTTTACATAATAAGTGCAGAATGTTTGACTTACTAAAATTCGAATTGATCTTTGAGCAAGAGACAATATCAGCACCGTATTCTTAAAAGTGATGTTCCGCTTACTTTGCTGAATTTAACCCCCTTGTAACAAACATCATTGCTTCACTCAATTCTTCTAGTTTTTTATGGGCGGTCACCAGAAACCCCCCTATACATTGAAGCTTTGTGGCTTCAACGTGATGTTTTCAGCCTAACACATCTCCTGCGCATGCACGCTATACTCACAGTCAGCTCCAACGCTCGTTGGACGAGATAAACTACCTTAATATGCATTCTTTCTTGGTGAGACTCCATGGGGCAGCGCACCATCCTCTTAACTGTCCTAAAATATGGTACATGTAGTAATTTTTCAAATTGTAATAACAAGTAGACATTATTCAGAATGTGCCAAGAAGAGTAACAGGCGAGTTAAATGGAAAGATAAAACAGTGGAAATTGCTAGGATCATAAAACTGGTCCAAACTGCAAAATTATTATTTTGTGTAATTTGAATGTAACGATATACTAGCTACTAAAACTGCAATTCCATGATCTGATGTGAATTATTCCCGTGAATATTACGCTACACTATGTGTGCAGAGAAAGTTTAAATGCATGTACGCTGTAAAGAAAGCTGGCTAGGATATTTGTTCAGGGTAATTCTGTCTGTTTTCTGGGGGCTGGGATGACTTTGGGACCATTGTTGGTTCACAAACGTGTCATTGTCTGTAGGAATCCAGAGAGAATCCACATTCTACTTTACAAAAGGTGTCTGTGAAACAAGTATTCAGGATGAATACAGAAGGTGAGGGAGAGGCAAATATAGACTGGTGCCTACGGTGGGAACTCGTAACATTTTAATTCTAAGAACTCCTCCTTTAGCTGAGAAGGAAAATACTGATTCAACAACATACCGAGAAATTAAGTTCTCTACTATGATTTAGTTGGCGATACATCTTTAGGGAGGGCTCCATAACAGATAAATAATTACAGCTAGAATCTCTCTCTAGGAAGTGAGCAAGTTGGGACCACAACTGGAAAAAGGCATTTTCCAATGTCCTCCACAATACTAAACTATTGTCTGACCCTAAGTTTTATGAAAAATAAAAAATAAAACCCAATTGTGCTATATCTGGTGTATTGCGTGCCAGGCAATAAAAAGCAATGCAGATGTAAGTCAATGAGAGCCACAGGCACAAGTGTTTTGGCTACGTGATGGAAGGCAAGCATTATGTGTTATAACTGTGTGTGTGTGTGTGTGTGTAGGGTGGGGGTCTTTCAAGTTGCACTTTACGATGACAGCTAAGTGTTTACTCTCTGATCTTCATTTTTTCTGCAGTCGTATTAATAAGATGGTCCCTGGGGTCTTGTACCTCGCATTCATTTCCTGGGTACTTAAGTCTGTAACATCTTCATACATCACAACCCCAGAAGTGATCCCTCAAATGACACTGTCTTTAACTCCATCGCGTTTCACAGCCCTTGGCACTCCGGAGTTGAGCACAGTTTGCACAGAAGGATGTGTCCAAGGAGATTATCCGGCAGAGCAACGTGATCAAGGTAATCAAATGGACTACGAGACCACGTTTCCCAACGGGAGCCGCACACTCACTACACTGACCATACACGTGCAGAGTGGTGGCCACAGGCTGTTGGAAAATAAAAAAAGCTCTTCAAGATCTCGTAGGCAAATCTATGGTCCAGATGTTCGATTTTCTATCCGCAGCCGTAGATTCTTGAGAGATGTCCCTTTTGCGGCAGCTGTGCGAGTGTCCACAGGCTGCACCGGAGTGCTGGTAACTGAACGCCATGTCTTAACGGCTGCCCACTGCATCCATGATGGACAAGACTACGTACAAGGTGCACGCAAACTGCGCGTTGGTTTTTTGCACCCAGGACGGCGTCCCTCTTTGCGTTGGGTGCGTGTCAGAAGCACTAGAATTCCCAGTGGCTGGATAGGTGCTCCAGCAGAACTCAGCATGGATTATGATTACGCTCTTTTGGAACTTCGCCGGGCCCAGTCACAGCTTCCCATGGAAATTGCAGCATCACCACCAGTGCAAGAGTTGGCTGGTGGACGGGTGCATTTCTCAGGCTTTGACAGCGATCGCCCGGGAGAACTGGTTTACCGCTCATGTCGAGTGAAGCAGCAGACAGCGCACCTGCTTTATCAACACTGTGACGCACGCCCAGGCGCTAGTGGCTCAGGTGTCTATGGTCGGCTGAGGCATAACGGGCGGTGGGAGAGGAAGGTGATTGGGATATTCTCAGGACACCAATGGGTGGAAGTGTCTGGTGAGCCAAAGGACTATAATGTAGCAGTCCGGCTAACACCCCTAAAGCATGCACAGATCTGCTACTGGATCCGTGAAGCCAACTACAGCTGCAGATACGAATGATGGGAACAAACGACTCAACAAAATACCTCATCAACAAAGAAGGTTATATACCAAATGACACATTAATGACACAGGAATGTAAAATGATTCTTTTAAGCCTTTAGTTACCTGTAAGTTGTAGTTGGCATTATTTTTGAGTTAAATTGCAATTATTTTTTCTCATCTTCCTCCTCCCCTTGGGTACACAGAAAAAAGTGCTAGTCCTACAAAGAAGGTGCTGGCAGTGTACTTCAACACACTTGAAGACAACATTGATTGGTATTCCAACGTTATTTTAATCAGTCTCATGCTGCTATATGTATTGTTAAAAGTAAACATTAACTAAATTAATAAAAACTACTTAAATTAACAAGCAAAAGGTTACAATGACAGCACCTAGGGTCCAGTGTGCATAGCATTGCTGTTTTTACCATATGAAGAAAATGCAGTAAAAAATAATTTTGTAGACTTATAGAATTCAGTTTAAGTTACAGTTAATGATTTGTGTGCATATTTTTATTTACTAACTTAAAACGTATGGGGTACAGACTGAAGAAGGATTTAGGACCGCTGGATACTTTACCACTTAGACTACCTGTCCAGTGTATCCAACCTTAGCAATCACATTGGGTCCTTATGCCAAGTGAGGAAGGGGTCCATCAGCACCTTTCATCTTTCAGGGAGTTAAATATTAATTGTTAATTATTTCTAAAATGTCTTAATGTATTTGATAAATTATTATTGTATTGACTTTTGAAATTTCCTGAAAAAAAAAAGCAGCACATGATATACTATAAAATATGACATTACAGAAACGTTTATAGTGCATGATTATATATTTGGCTATTCAATGTCTAAATTACTGATCATGTGTCTCAGGGCTAGAATAAATTTATCTACATTCACATTCACATTCACAGTCATAAGGGAGTGCACGAGATTGCGCCTTGAGGTCAAGACTGACAGGGAAGTTGCTTAAGAAAAAAGTGGCTTTTATTTCAGAGGTCGACCAATTTTATTTGGATCTAGGAGCCGGTAAAAAAATTCAGGAGCTTTTTTTTTCCTTCACTAATGTTTTTCATTTTAATTTATTTTCCCCTGTCTGCAGTAAAATTATATGTATTCTCGATTGAGCAGGGCCCGCCTCACCTGCCCACTGATATTAATGAACCTTTTGTGCCTTTATTTCACTTTGGTGCTGGTTTCACTGGGTGTTTGTGAAGTTTTACATTCAGAGCTGCGTCACAATGTTATTGTGTTTTTGGATAATAAAAAGAGTGGTGACTGAGTCAGGTTGGCCACATAGGTTACAGTGTGCCTTGGCTTTTATTGAGAGGGATCAACGATCGCCTATTAAGCTTCAATGGTGTGACTGAAATGCCTCGATAGCGAGGCATACATCGACACCGGAAACCCACCCCAGGGTGCACTGTGACTGCTCCGGAAAGCGGCCACGAGCGCCCTATAAACCCCCCAAAAAACAAGTTTCCTAGATGGTCTCTCTAGCCTCCCCTGCAGGTTGAATATAGTTACTGGATTTAACCATGCAGTTCAATGGAGACCAGCTTTCTAATCACAATGTAATAAGCAAAATGTATTAAAAATGTTTTATTTATATTTGGTAACAATTATACAGTTCTGTCACCATCTGTGGAACCATCCAGTTCCAACAAAATGTAAAAAAAAAAAGTCGAAAACCTAGGATCCTAAGAGGAACCTAAGATTTATTACCAAGAAAAGTCAAAGATGTCCCAAATAGAGCATAGGCACAGACTGACCAGTTGTCAAAAAAAAAGAAAAAAAAAAGCTGACCCAAATACATAGATCTTCAATCATCATACATCTATGTAGTTTTAAACTCACTTATTTTTATTATTTCAATTTATTATTGCTATTCTTTTCCCATCCATTTCTAAGACATATGACATTAATTGTATGTGTTTCTTTCTTGCCCATTGATTGGCGGCATATACCGTATTTGCTTGATTATAAGACGAGTTTTTTTCAGAGCCAATGCTCTGAAAAATACCCCTCGTCTTATAATCGAGGTCGTCTTCTAATCAGACCTCAAAAATGTCTGCTGGGGCCAGGCTGCTTACCGGTACTTTGGGCGCGAGCAGCGTCTCTTCTGCTAGAAGCAGGAGAACAGGAAGCTGTAATTCTGCCTCCCCCCTCCCTCCTCTGGGGGCGGGGCCAGAGAAGTTGCTCGCACAGCCGGGCCCCTGCAGAAGTCTTCGAGTGAGAGATCTGCAGTTCAGGTAAGGGGGTGGGGGAGGGTTTTTGGGTAAGTATGTGTGAAATGTGTGAAGTATGTGTGATTAATGGAATGAATGAGTATTTAAATGTTTGTGAATGAGTGTGTGTGTGATAGCATGGATGTGTAAGGGGGGGTGGGGGTGGTAGCATGACATAGGGAGGCTGTACTCACACTCCCATCATCCCCAGGTTCCAGCATGTACTGGCTGCCTTGGCTTGATAGGAGTGTGATTGCTGTTAGCAGCTAACAGCAATCACACTCCTATCAAGCCAAGGCAGCCAGTACATGCTGGGTTAAAAGGCATATCATGGGGCTGAGTGGCATATAGGGGGTTAAAATGCATTTCTGGAGATATATATACCTCCAGAAATGCATTTTAACCCCCTATATGCCACTCAGCCTCATGATATGCCTTTTAACTCCCTATATGCCAGAGTGGCATATAGGGGTATAAGGCATATCATGGGGCAGAGGGGCATATAGGGGGTTAAAAGGCACATCATGGGGCAGAGTGGCAAGCCTGGGGGCAGATGTGCATAACTGGGGGGGGGAGGTTGGCAAATAAAAGGAAATTTAAAATATATTTTTCTCAATCATAGCTTTTATTAAATATGAAAAAATAGTTTACATGAATTAATATTTACCAGTAAAACATTTTCCCTATAGGGTCGTCTCATATTCAGGCTTTTTGTTTTTTTCCTAAATTAATATTTTGATTTTGGGGTGATCTTATAATCAGGGTGATCTTATAATCGAGCAAATACGGTATGTATCTTCTTGTATGGATCGGAGGATGTCCTGTTTGAGGACGCGGTGTGGTCCGGGTGGCATCCTTTAAATTATATCCCAGACGCAGCTGAGCCTGAATGACCTCTCCTGCTCTATCTCTCGTGCGCTGCGGGTCTGTCCATGTCTGTGGTTTTGACAGCAGGTCTACATGAAATAGGAATGATGGATGTCTCTGTGACCCAGCCCCACGCTACACGTAGGGACGCCGCTACATTGTGACACTCCACGCTCTACGTGATGACGTACTCCAATACACCCGAGATACCACACCATTTTAGTCTATTTGTCTTCCAGATTTTACGAAGCAACTAAACAGACTTTGCATTGAAACTTTGGATGGGGTTAATATTGTCAATGCATTTGTGAGTGGATCTTACTCTTTACACTGCTCCACCTAGTGTTGTTTTGCAATATTGCACTATTATTTTTATTATTTCTTCCTTTTATGTTCTTCGCTCCAATTGTCTGTGTATTAGGTATAAATGAAACATGAGTGACAGGAACATGTGTTTTAACCTACTTGAACTTGAAGGGGCTCAATGGTTGACTGGTATGAGGTAATAGCAAAGTCTAGGACATTGCCATAAAAGGTAAATGCTTCATATAGACTATTTTAGAAAAAGGGTATAAAAACTCATTTATACAGGACATAGAAAGAGAAGAAGAAGAACCTACAGTACTCGAGTATAGGGCTGCATCTAATGATTATTTTAATAATCTATTAGTTAGCCGATTATTTTCTCGAATAATCGGATACAAAACTATTTTTGGTTTATTTAAAATAATGTAATGAACAAGCTGGGTGTTAAAAACAAACAGTAGAATAAAAAAAACCCTTAAAATTTACATTAACATGCATCATTGTAAACAACACTTTTATCTCTTTATCACAATGGCATTTATCTAATCATCATCTTATTTTACTGGCTGTCAGGAACTACAGATGACTGTAATGACCCAGAGCGCCCAAAGATGGGTGTTCAGGAGATATTGCGCAGTAGCGGAGTTGGACAGGGCCTGGTGCAGGGCGACTGTAAAACAGCAAAACATAGCAAGCAAGGGGGACAGAGCAAGAAGCATAACCAGACAAGACGTACATGATACAGGACACAACAAAGGGCAGGGAACAAGGCAAGGAAAACAGGGGATGGGGTAAGTGTGACAGGGCAAGGCCAGCTGGCTCATATGTTCGTGTGAAGCCGTTTAATATTTTATAAGGCATTTTATTTTGTAACCGGCCCAGAGACTGAATGTGGCTGCAGCTCCAGCCTTCAAAGGGACAATCAGGTAACCTGGCTGGGGCTCTTAATCAGCCAGCACAGCCCTGTTTGACCAGATGGCACCCGCACTACGGGGGGGGGGATAAAACAGGTGGGGGAAACCCATTGTATTTCTTTAATCCCCTCACCTGATACATTGCCTGTATACTGATGGGCTTTGTGATGGAATGTGGGTGATGGGATTGGGGGTTGGGTTCGGTGCAGATTGAATTAGGATTATATATAAATTCTGTGTGTTTGAAATAAAAGGAGTTCTTGTTTTACTACTAATGGTGGTCTGACTGATCGGTGGATAGCAGGAGCTATCCGTATGAGGGACTGACTGGTGATTCCTCAGCCTTTAAACAGGGGTATCCAGTCTTGGGTACGGTGACCCTGTAACAGTAAGTTGACATCCTCAGACGCTTTTCCTTTAAGCAAGGATAGGATATGCTAAGCCCACCACTACGCCAAAGTACTCCAATATTCAGTGGGTCCTAGTTACACTAGAATAATGGAGAATGTCCAAACTGAGGTCCTGGCCTGAATCATGGTGGAACAAAGATACGCCAAAAATGGCAAAAAGCTCTGGTAACTTAGGGAGTAAAACCCCTCTGTCACCAAGCGATTAAGCTTAGTTTTTTATTCACTCTCATCTTCTTCATTTTGAGCCTGGCTTTTGTTCCTAAGTGCTACCGTGTCCTTCAGCACTCCTGCAGAGTACCATGGTGGTTTCCTTTTTTTTTTGTCTTTTTCTAAACGCTAGAAATGGTTGAAGTCAATACAAAAAAAAGACAAAACAAACTTATGTTTTGTCTGTTGCTGCTAACAAAAAATGGTGGAAGTTCTCCTTTCACAGAAATTGTAGCTAAAAGTTAGACAAGATGCACGCCAACAAGGACTAATGTATGCAATAAAACTAAATGAAATTAAATAAAACAATGTCCCTTCAATAATAAAAAAAACGCATTACTATATAGAGCCTTGTGTTTAATGTTCAAAGAATATGTTTTTAATGAGACCTTAGGCCCCAGAGAACCCCACAACACACAATACCTTTCTCCAAGATATCTTAACCCATTACATGCTGGTGCTTTAAGTCACATATCAGTGGAGGTGAATCCAAAGCCGAATCCTGGAAAGGAATCCAGAAACGCCTTGAATAATGTCCTGGCACATACCTGTCCTGGCACATACCTGTCCTGGCACATACCAGGGAATTTCCGGGCTCTGGCTACCTGGAGCCTTCCCTTGCGGGACGTGGCCAGGACTGCCTACTGACGTCGTTGGGCGGTCCCGTTGACATCGATGGGAAACAGCCCCATTCAAAGGGAAAATGGGCATGGAGCAGGGCGTGTCAAGACCCCGCGACCCGGAGGATTTTGGTCTTGACCCAGAGAAGCAGTGCTTCACCCGGCAATTTTTCCCAGGGATGCTTATCAATATAAATGAGCCAGAAGAAGAAGAGGGGTACAAGTCAGGGGCAACTAAATGCAGGGGGGGGCAAGAGACACTCTATACAATATAGACAGATATGATTAATACCAGATAGATACTCTATTGTATGTTATTGTATACTGCCCTTCTGCTCCCATTGATCCCGTGTCATAGCCGTACCTGGTACTCCATCCTGACAGCGTGCTGAAGCCTCTGGCTGAGACACAGTGAGACGTGAGGTGTTAAAACATTTTCCTGTGGGTGACCCCATTAACTATGCCATACCACGCATGTGCCTCTGCTTAGTAGGGGAAGTCTCTCTTTAAGACCCAGTACTCAGTGCCATATTTCCTCCCTCTAAGTCTTTTGGTGGGTATGAGTCTATCACATCGTCTGCAGCCCTAAAGGTCATTACATGAAATCATATTTATAGAGCGCCTGTAGATTCCACAGCACACAATAATGTGTATATAAAACAAAGAAAATGCATGGCATCCAACTGTCCTGCTTTGCGTGGGACAGTCTTGATTTACCCGCTGTTCAGGACAGTGGTAGAACTCAGAAGGACTGCAGAGTCCCAATTTTGTCCTCCAGTGTCCAGTGCGCAGTAAACTTCTCTCCCCGGCCAATCGAAATGCCGTTCGGCAGAGCTTGAGAAGTAAGCGCTACTGCATTTTTTTCATAAAAAGTTCCCTGCTCAAAGGTATCTAATTATGAGATGCCAAACTTTCTCAAACCAAAATTCAGAAAAAAAGGCCACCCCATGTGCCAAATGGAGGATGACTCGGATAGGTTGACAGACCACATATTCTACAAGCCGATCTACTCCAGCATCGCTCATGAGAAGCATTCGTAAATCTCAAGAAACCCAAGAACCTACCTGGCACTCGATGAAGACTTTAAGAATTTAAAAATGAAATTAGAATTGATGGATCTTGAAGACCATTTCATCCATTACAGTCCATGGTAGGCTGAAGTCTAAATGACGTAGTTACTCAAGTCCATTACTTTGATCACTCATATGGGCAGCAGCCCGTCATTGGATGATGCCAGAGGAGGCCCATGCCGGTGACCAATAGTTGCTCGTACGGACCTTTAACTCCTGATGGTGAAACTTGGCCTGGGAAGGTTCTAGGAGTTAAAGATTCATACTAGCAAATCTATTGGTTACTGTCAGGGGCCTCATCTGGCAAACTTTTGAAGGGTAGTGTGGAGAGTCCCGATATTTGGGCATTATTCCGGGTAGCTGCCTATTGTCAGGGGTTCGCTAATGTTGCTGCTGCGCTAAGCAATTATTGTACATTTTTTGTTTAAAGTGACATTAAACTTTATTTTTCCCTCTTATGAAAATTATTAAGAAAAGTTTACTCCTATGAAAAGATAGCTTTTCATAATGGTTATCTTAAGTTACTGATTAAAAAGCCATTGTGCTTACCTAACCATCAATTGTTTCCTGCTGCCCGCTCCCTCTCTCCAACAGTATGCAGACAGTGTCCACATAGACAATTCTCTTCCATCTGGGATGAACCAACAGCGTAATATGGACACTGCTGGCCTCCATACTCGAAGAGTGCTTGACGGTAGGCTAAGCCGTATGTAAGCAAATCTAGAAGCCCCCCTGTGAACTGTCAGAAACATCCGTTTCTGATTTCCATATAACATAAAGAAATGTTGTTTGCAGTAAAGAAAAAGAGTAAGGAGGGTCATTGGAGTAATAAGCAGCTTACAGAACATCTATTTGTAAATAAGACAGAATTGTGTAGCCAATGGAACCACAAACGGAAAATCAATCATCAGTCAGTAATTCTTATATCCTCCCGCTTTACCACCAGACACCAAGTACAGTAAACCATGGACTTCCCCACCAATGGAATAAGGAAGTCCTAAGCAGTCTTTAAGGAATTACAGACCGACCAACCTAGTTACACTGCTCTTCCATAACTGCCAACAGCCCAGAAATTGCTTTCGACACACTCAACCACCCAGCTTATGCAGATTTTGCATGCACACACCTTGAATTGAGTGCTATGCATGTATGAACACATTTTCCCCCTTTTTAGGTGGATGCAAAGAAGAACTAAGTATTGAGAATCCCATTAACGAAGATCATTAGCAAGGATAACATTGGATAAAGGAGTCAAGAAATGGTCACATAAAATGACTGAACTTTTAATCGAATACAATATTGTATTTAATATGTACATTGCGTTAGCAAGTTCCTTTCTAATTTGTTAAAATGTACAAATAGTATTGATTTTAAATAAAATAGGAATAGTTGCTTGTTTATTTGTTTTATATTTTACCACCTAAATTCTACATGATTTTAATCTTCAAACTAAGAGTGATGATCTAACTAGTGATGGTCACATATCAAAGAACGTGTTTGCGAGTCAAATCAAATACATGTATACGAGGGCAACTACTCAACGGAAGCTCACTCTGGTTCTGTTAACCTGCATGAGATTCGCACCTAATGCATGCATATGGACACATCATGGAGGACTCTGACCCATCCACACAGTTGTCTAAGCTCTTATAAAAAGTAATGCTTTCGAGGAATTTCCTCTGCCAGGTAACTTCTTCTTATATTCGATGACTTCAGGTTAAGAAAATTTAAGTTTCTTGCAAATTCCTCATCTATGTAAAATGAGTTTTACTTGATAGATAAGGGAATATAAATGTTTACTTTACCATTATGTAATATCGTGAGACATTATGTAAATGTCTTTTAAGTGCTTTATAGACATTTTTGCATCATTCTTGTGTTTTATGACTTACAGCTGTCTATTTGAATCAATTTATTTTCATAATGGTTGGAAGATTTAGTATGTTACATTATTATAAGCATATATTGGAAATGACTGTATTTGCTACAGTGGAATATATGATTAGTAGATCATAAACAGAGCTCTGAAGTGCTCAAAGAAACTTCGTCTTAGGCCTGTTCCACCCATACCATCAGTTTTGTTAAACTTACTGCGATGGTCTGATAGGGAGATTAATACTGAATTGTCCATTTCAAAACCAGATGCCCTACTGCCAAGTGAAGAGAAAGGCTGAGGTCCACAGGTTAAACCACATGAAAATGTCACAAGTAGGATAATAAACAAGACAATGAGTACATTTGAACTTTAAGATTATATTATTTATTAGAAAAATATCTGTAGTTGAAAGTACCGCCTAGCATAATGTGGCTTTTGATATTCTCTACAAAAAGCCTTGTCAAGTACATTTAGTAGTACTCGAAAGTACAGAAAACGCCCTCTGGACTCACTTAGAGTCATCCTCCAGCACTCAGGAGAGGAAAACCCCCTGTGGGGGAAACCTCTGGGGATCCATGGCTAAAAGGACTGCCCATCCCTCTAGGCAATAAGAGGTTAGTAATTAAACTGAGGTTGCAAGAGCAATTGTACTGGAAGTAGAATGGACTTGCTGAAGGTGGCTCTGTGGATCTTATTATTATACAATTGGAACTTTATAACTTGTTCAGGTAATGTTGAAGAAAAGATGATCATCATGCTCGCTTCTAAAAGGGAAAGCAACATAAAGTTAGTTAGAATAACAGCTCTATGCAGTAGCTACTGGAAAAAAAATGACTTCTCCCCATTTCCGACAGGCACTCAACAGGGAATCTCTTTGGTATTTAAAAACTCAAGCCTTTACAGACAACATAAGACGAGAACCCTTCATACAGGGTTCTAACTGCTCATGTCCACCGGTCCGTGTCTCTTCAGGTCTCTGGCCTTACCCTTCAAGTGATTCTTTGTCTCTGACCATCCTGCGGTCCTTAGGGTGTATAGTACTGAGCGTTATTATCAGGAACCACGACAGGCCAAAATCCACCTGTCTGGAAACATAGTGTCCATCAGGTTCCTGCAACGCTGGTCCTCTAAGTGTTACACTGTTCTTCTTTGTGTCTAGGTGTTTGTCTTAGTATCTTGGTATATGTTAGTGTAACTGTCCCCTCCGCGATAAGTCTCTGGATCTGCCAATTGTTACATCTGCCATCGCTAACCAGATGTAACCAGATTCCCTGGCACTCACCAGGGAATCTTTTTTTGCATTTAAAAACTCAAGCCTTTACAGACAAAGTAAGACGAGCACCCTTCTCTAACTGCACCTGTTCACCTGTCCATGTCTCTTCAGGCTATGAGTGATAATTTTATGTAAGGTCTCTGGCCTTACCCTTCAGGTGATTCTTTCTCTCTAATTATCCTGCGGTCTTTAGGGTGTATAGTACTGAGCGCTATTATCACGAACCACAACAGGTCTAAATCCACCTGTCTTGAAATTTACTGGCTATCAGGTAACACTGGTCCTCCAAATGTTACACTATATGAATTTTTGTCTAGGTGTTTGTGGCTTGATCTGTGTTAGTGTGAGCGTCTGTGTGTGTTAGTGTAACATCCCTTTCCGCATTCAGTCTCTGGATCTGCCAATTGTCATGTCTGTCGTCGCCGACAGGCACTGACCGTGGAATCTTTTTTGCATTTAAAAACTCAAGCCTTTACAGACAACGTAGTATGAACACCCTCCTCACAGGGTTCAATCTACACCTCTCCACCTGTCCATGTCTCTTCAGGCTACGAGTGATAATTTCATGTAAGGTCTCTGGCCTTACCCTTCAGGTGATTCTTTGTCTCTGACTATCCTGCGGTCTTAAGGGTGTATAGTACTGAGCGCTATTATCAGGAACCACAACAGGTCTAAATCCACCTGTCTTGAAATTTACTGGCTGTCAGGTTCCTTCAACGCTGGTCCTCCAAATGTTACACTATACGAATTTATGTCTAGGTGTTTGTGGCTTGGTCTGTGTTAGTGTGAGTGTCTGTGTGTGTTAGTGTAACATCCCTTTCCGCAATCAGTCTCTGGATCTGCCGATTGCTATGTCAGCCATCGCTGACTGGCAAAATGTTACATCATGGAGAAGATGCTCTGCTTCAGCTCCTTACCTAAACTGAAATCAATACCTAAAAGAAAACATTTTGCATACAATTCCAATAATTTTCACATATTTTTTAAACTCTATACATATTTTTGCTAGGTTGTATAAACACGTATCCAAACATTAATCAAAATCCTTCAAATAATACTTATCAAAACTCTATTATTCCCTAAAATGAAAAAAAATTGTAGACTTTTTTGAGAAAGAAACTAAAAATGAATGAGAAAGCTGATTAATGTGGATAAAAAGGCTACCTTTTTTTACAATGTTTTAAGTAAAGATCAGAGACAATAAGTGGATTTTTGGCCACATTAACCAGCTTTTTATGGAATTTGGCATCCTACACAGCAAAATAAAAATAAAATTTGCTCACTAGTTCAATCATTTAAATGTAGCTTAACACTAAAATATAATATATTTCATTCAAATCTAACTTGTTACCATGGGCTTCGCAATGCAGACCACCAACTGCCAGGATAACACAAACTTTTTCACATCAATCGTTCCCCTTACTTTTAAATATATCTAATATTATATAAACAAATTCCATTGGTCATGAAGGAGTTAAGCAAAATCAGACATTTTAAATAAGACATTTTTGCGCCCTAATGGAAGACTAGAACTTAAATAAGAATTTTATCTAAAGTTTTGAATTTGGTCATATTGTCAATACCGAAAATAAAGAAATTAAGTTGTTTGGGATTGGAGCTTGGTTAAAATGCAAAATTATGAGCAAATTGGCTTCATTTGGCACAAATTCTGGAAAATTAAAAATTCTTCATCATTTTCCACATTAAATGTGTGGAAAAAAAGTCAATGATATATACATACATATAACAGAAACATAAAAATACAAAGTAAGGGTGAAAAAGCAATAAAAACAGAAAGTAGGGAAAGCAGAAAAAGCATAAAATTTGAAATAAACTATAGAGAATAAAAAGATATATCCAAATATGTGAGACTTCCTACCAGACTTTTACCAAACAGTCAAGAAATGCATCCAATCGAGACGGCTCCATAAAATTAAACAATCATGTATACTTTGCATTGAGCGTATGTGTTATATATATATATAGATAGATATATATATAGATATCTATCCTAACTCTTATGCTATGAGGTTAGTCTATGCGATATCTATCTATCTATCTATCTATCTATCTATCTATCTATCTATCTATCTACCTATATAGTTTTAAAGTTCCATGCTGATTTGAGTGTATGTCTGTTGCTGATTTGGGTGTGTAGCTGTTTGTTACCGTATTTTCCGGCGATGTGTGAGAGAAAGATAACTGTTAGGTCACTGATGTTGAGAGTCTGCATTATGACTTCACTGCCTAGCATCACAATTCTAGCAGGGAAGGGAAGCTAATGTGGAAAAAGGGCTATATTTTGTATACAATGTTAAATGTATTTATGGACATATTAAACCTTTTCTGGACATTATTCGGGTTTTTATGTATTTTGGAGACCCACTATCTCAATGATTTAAATGTAGCTTAGCACTAAAATCAAATATATTGCAATCAAATATAAATTATCTCCTGAGTTTCCGCAATGCAAATCACCAACTCGTCCAGGACTTTTAGTGAAACACAAAGCTTTTCCCTTCAATCCTTCTCCATACTTGTCCAAAAATAAATTGTTGCATGAAACAGATCCTTCAGCATTTTTCACAATAAATGTGTTAAAAAGTTAGTGATATATACATAAAATGGAAACATAAAAACTACGAAGCAACGGGAAAAAATAATAAAAACAGAAAGTAGGGGAGGAAGAAAAAGCATAACATAGTTAAAAATAAACTATAGAGAATAGAAAGTTTATCTCCACAAATGTGAGACTTCCTACCACACAGTCAAGAAATGCATCCAATCGAGATGGCTCCATAAAATGGATCAATTATGTATACTTTGTATGTGTGTATATGTGTGTATGTATATGTATATATATGTATATGTGTGTATATGTGTGTATGTATATGTATATATATGTATATGTGTGTGTATGTTGCTGGTGTGCATATATGTATTTTGCTGATATGTGTGTGTTCGCTGCTGTTTGTTAAATGATGTGTGAGAAAGAGATGACTGCTAGCTCACTGTTATTGAGAGTCGGCATTATGACATCACTGCCTAGCAACAAAACTCTAGCAGGGGGGAGGGGAAGAAAAAGCTGATTAATGTGGGAAAAATGTTTTATGCAAAGTCAGTGAATTTATTTTGAGCATATTAAGACTTTTTTGTAACACTAATCAGGTTTTTATGGAACTTGGAAGCGTACACTGCAAAAATGAAACAAACAACATTACAAAATACCTTGACAGAACTTTCTATCACTTAATGCAGCAAAATAAGTGCAAACGATGATAAGTTTACTTTATAACAGTAAATCTAGAGACTCTATCATGACGAATTCATGGATTTTTGTGGCTCACTATTTCAATAATTTAAATGCAGCTTAACACTGAAGGGACATGGCTGTTGTGCAGAGAGGACTGTCGCCAACGGAACATCAGGCCCATGCTGCAGGCTGTCTCCGTGGAGGAAGAAGTGTCAGCAGGTGAAGAGCAGAGATCGTCCAGGTGAGCATCCAGCCCTGCAACAAAGCTGAACCCTTCTGATCCAGAAAGCCCCAGAGGCCAAAACGAACTGCATGGGGCTGTATGACCGGGGCAAGCTGAAGTGAACAGCCTATCCTTAGAAACCATGTGGTGTCGTGGAGGCAGGGAATGGGCAACAGAATGGTGTGGTACATATATTTATATATAAACCAGGCGCCCTCCCCTTGTTCCTGGCACGTCCCTCCCTCGTTGTTTTTTCGGTCATCTTGATGTATTTTGATAGGTGGGTTTTGTTTGTGTTTTTTTGGAGACGATTCGTCAATAGTGAGGTGGAGGTACGCCTCAGTAAGTTGTATTGTTTTCCCAAGGGCAGGGTCCCTTTGGAAACGTGATGTGATTTATGCCAATATAGGCTGCCAATGTAGGCTTACGGCAGGCGGGAATAATGTCGGCGGGAATATTTTAAGGCAATCTTAAGACCAAACGTTTACTGTTTTTACAAAGTGTATTGCTTGACAAACGCGTCAAACAGCGTTTGACGAGTATTATCATTTGGATGCCGTTTTTTTTACAGTGTACAATAAAAGAACTAAAAGTGCTGCGTCCATACACTTTCCAACTAAATTTCGGTCTCCAGTGTGTTTTATTATTATTATGTGAACTCAAAAAGTGGTATGCAGTCAAGGATCCTGACAACGCTTGCAGCAGACGGGTTCCACCTCCGAGGCTCGTCGAAGAGAGGATGCGCCTGGATCGCAGAAAATAGCTGTGACGGTGAAATCATATATTTTGCTTAAAGTTCCTTCTGTACTGTTGGTGCCTCAGCTGAACAACGACACAATTTATATTCAGCAGCATCTTCTGATTACGGTCCCCACATACATAGTTCTTCTTTGTTTAAGAGAGCCACATCCATGCTTTACATATTACCCTATATCACATATTTTTAAAACTAAGGTGTTTGGGGCTAGTGATTTTTTTTTATACTATAATACTTATAGTGGTAGGACTAAGAAGTGCTGTTAAAGACGAGCGCTGTTAAAGACGATTGTTCTGTAGGGAGCCAAAAAAGCTGGCTTCTAACGACTGCCTGATCTCCCAAGATCAGCAAGTCAGGGTGTACTGATAAGTCCTAATGGGCTTCTTGGTACAGGTTTCAAGGATAAAGGGACTAAACATCTTAAAGAAGAAAAAAAAAAGGAATACTTTTTAATGTAATAAATAAAAAAATGCATGGAGCCCCTTTATGGGTTAGATTAAAGGTTAGTGGCCTTGCACTAGGGCATTACATATTGTCCTAGTTACAGTGTTTAGGCTGTCCAGGGTTAGAATTAGGGATAGAGGGTGACAAATACCTGATCATTTTACAAACAGAACAGAATCGAAAAACAAAACCCAAATCATCTAGGGTGAAACTGCTGTCTAAGCCAGAAATACATGACTCAAACAACAAAAAAAACCCACTTTTTTGAATTATATATATTTTTTTAATAATTATCAATATTATAATATAATATATAGATTATATATATACACAATATATGTTTAAAATTAATATCTCAAATAATTCATGAAGCAGCAGCAGAAGTATCTGTAAAAAAAAACAAAAGGACACATTATTAGAAGATATTAGAGCCTGTCTCTAAATAATGGAATATTATCTGTTTGTAATAATCTTGTTATACAGTTGGCAGTCTAGTTGACCGTATATTATGATTGAACGGTGCTGAAAAATATAATGGAGCTCTATAAAATGACATAATAATATTAATAATGATATTGTATTAATTGATCTTCTGTTACTGTTGCTTCTATACAGGAGGTCACAGTATGATCTGTGTCTCCAGCTGCATGTAATTGTAACAGAATAACGCAGAATAATGAAAATGTATCCAGCTTCTGTGTATTTATAAGAATATGTTACTAAACGTGAAAAAAAATGTTTACCTCTTCCGGGTGTTTCCCTGTTTATCAGACGTGTAAAAATAAAAAGAGGCTTTTTCGAGAAGCTATATCCATAGAGAAAATTAATAACTGGCCTCTGTGTTTATATACAGACCATGTGGACTAAGATCTTCTCTCTAAATACTTACCACATGATCAATGCAGGCTCTTCTTCACCTAAAAAAAAACCAAAAAACAAGCATTAAGTAACATGAATATGATATTTTTGGGTTCTTTTTTCATTCATCAACCACCTTGCTATTAGATGCCATCATATATTCATCGTTATGATTCAAGATCAGTTGGTCGACTCTCTGCAGGCTACCCCTGGACAGCGTTACTGTCCCTTGTATACATTACCAATGCCTATGCCGCCTTGCAATTCCATGTGATTTAGGATATTTTCTAGGGATCGCTTTGCCCACCCAAACTCAAAGGGCTCTTCTTCCCAACGTCACGTTATTCAACTATATTATGAACTCTTTCTCGCTGTAATTAAAAAAAAAACAAGCATTATTAATGGTGTTGAAGGAGATATTTAAAATACTGAAAATTTCTGCCCAAGGAAAGAAACGCTGAGAACTCCTATCGTTTTTAATGAAAACCGATGACTTTACTGTTTGACGGTGGGGATGGTGTTCTTGGGATCATAGCATTCCTCCTCCTCCAAACACGGGGAGTTGAGTTGATGCCAAATAGCTCCTCTGAATCATTCAGATGTCCATTGGCAGACTTCAGACGGGCTGTACATGTGCTTTCTTAAGCTGGGGCCCCTTGCGGGCGCTGCAGGATTTCAGTCCTTCACGGCGTAGCGTGTTACCAATTGTTTTCTCAGTGACTATGGTCCCAGCTGCCTTGAGATCATTGACAAGATACTCTTGTGTAGTTCTGGGCTGATTCCTCACTGTTCTCATGATCATTGAAACTTCACGAGGTAAGAGCTTGCATGGAGCCCCAGACCGAGGGAGATTGAGTTATTTTGCGTTTCTTCCATTTGTGAATAATCGGACCATCTGTTGTCTCCTTCTCACCAAGCTGCTTGGTGATGGTCTTGTAGCCCACTCCAGCCTTGTGTAGGTCTACAATCTTGTCCCTGACATCTTTGGACAGCTCTTTGGTCTTGGCCATGGTCTAGAGTTTGGAATCTGAATAATTGCTTCTGTGGACAGGTGACAAGCTGAGATTAGAAACACTCTCTTTAAGATATGCCACTCTGCCCCCCTGATATTCCTTTTAACCCCCTATATGCCAGTCTGCCTCCCTTATATTCCTATTAACCCCCCTATTTGCCACTGTGCCTCCCTATATTCCTTTTAACCCCTATATCTCACTCTGGCTCCATGATATTCCTTGTAACCCCCTATATACCACTCTTACACTCCCCCCAACTTACCAGTGCTTCCCTAGAGTTCTCCCTGTGCTTTATATTCCTTGGTGTGTAGTGGTGAAGGTCTGCACGATGCGCCCAGACAATCTCTGCTGCTGCTGCCGCCGGCTTCTATGAATGAGCACCGGAAGGTCATGTGACGCCGACACTCCTTCATAGAAGCCCCCGCAGAAGTGCCGGCAGCGGGGGCGTATCGCACAGACCTCCACCAACTGCGGCTATTAACCCCTGCAGTGCAGACACTGCTAGTTTCCGATGTGCCAGCGGGAGGAGGAGGAGGAGGTATCTGGGAGATCCTTAGCATGTTTACAGGAGAGAAAGTAGCGATAGGTGTGAAAGGGGTATATAGAGGATACCACCCCGATCCTATCTATTTTTGCAAACACACAGGCTACTAATTACCCAAGCCAAGGGTAAGTTTATCAGCGGTTTCCCCCCACGCTCGGGGAGGAATAGCACGAAACATAATAGCACCGGGGTGACCCAAAGATCCACACGCAAGGGCACAGGAGACACTCCATCACTGAATAAAGAGAGAGTGCGGCCCACTGTGCTCCTTTAATTAACATATTAAATGCCAGTGCTTCCCGGTATCTCAAAAGCTGCCAGGTATAAGCAAATACATGTCCCTGGGCACTTAAACACAAGAGTGGCAATTTGTGGAACCTGTTAGATGGAAGTACTGCCAAAGCCCACAAAGATGTTCAGACAGGTGGTGCCGGGTGACGTGGGATAAGCCGAGTGCCTACATCACATGTAAACGTCCCCAATGAAAGTCACGCGTGTAAAGACAACATTCTCCCACCGGTTTGTTACGTCTGTAGCCCGACCCTGCGCCACTTCTTAGGCTTTTGTTGCCTTTACTCTTAAAAGACACCAGCATTAACCCTTTTCACACCAGGGTACATGCCACGCTCACCCTAACCACAGAGCTTCAAGGGTTAATATCAAGTGTACCCACAACACCTTATCAACTATTATAAATGAGCCAGAAGGAGGGTACAAGTCAGGGGCAACTAAACGGGGGATGGGCAAGAGAAACTCTAGCACCCCCAATAGATAGATAGATAGATAGATAGATAGATAGATAGCCTATGTGTAGAAGTTAACAGGTACTCTATTGTACATGACCCGTCGATTTCTGCAAGTTAATTAACTGAACCAGGTAAAGTAAAAATTTAACGTGATGATTAACTTGGAGTCCAGAAAAAGCAAATAGAAATAACGGGGGGGCTGTTGAAATGCATATTATTGAATGTGACTAGGGCTAGGCCATCACTGTGTTACCGAGTAACACCTACACCATTAACAGCACCTGAGTGGTTACGTTACCTCTGCTGTAAAGACCGTGCTTTATACTTCTCGTTATACACATCTTGTATTGTTCCAGATAGACACAATAGATTTATTACGCGGCTAGCGCACGAGACCGTTGGCGCCTCGCTGGGGGTGTCTTTTTGGCGCGTGACAGGGACTCTGTGAGGGAAGCGTTTTTGACCCTAACGCGCAGGTATTGTTCTGAAGTACTTTGCATCGGCGAACTACGCGGTGTTTTGTGACCCGCCAAATACGTAGTAATTAAAGCAGGCGACGGTATGTAATTCAGGCCTTCCGTGCTTTTCGCGAACATAGACGTTATATATGTGTTTTTTTTGTCATCAGTCATTCCTGCTAAGTAGTATATATGTGTGCGACTCAAACCCCTCAAAGTTGTGGGTAATGAGTAAATCACCTTTATGGGTATATAAGCAGTATATAACATGTTTAAAACTTAAATTGTTTTGTATTGCAAATTGAAATACATTAAACTTCGACAGATAGCTGCCAATAGGCCACAAAGTCCCTGAAAAAGTACCCATGACCTAAAATTGTTACCTTCTTTAAAATAGAAAACGTGCTTCATAACCAACAATTTATTTTATAACCAAGAATTGATAATAAATAATAGCTCCCGGGTGTCCCTTCTGTGACCTGTTTTTCTTCTCCTGGATTCCCTCTTTTCTATGAACATAGAATGTTTGCTTTGTATCTTGGTATTCAACATCCTTTAAAGTTAAAAAAAGCATCAGTAAAAGTGTTTAGCAATTCACGTGTAACTAAAGTATGTTGGTCTTATAAATGTTATGCTCAATTGCATAGCATAATCGTCCTCTAGCAATGCCTCTGATCGCATCCCCCTAAAACAAAGGTGACCATTTGGAATTTTAATGTGATGATTATCTGGCTACGGACCGTATGTTTTGAGTTTGAAAATCTTACATTAAATATATGAGAGAGATGACCTGGTACGCCGAATGCGTCAAATTTCCCATGTTTGCCCCTCATTAGTGTTCACGTTGGGAAATCCTCTCTTTTCATTCATACTTTCTTCCGTTTCAGAATAGTTATACAACCATAATAGTCACAATAATGTTTATGTAAACTGCACACATATTTATAAATTACACTTTATGCAAAATACGTTAGAGTCTATTTACTAACGGGCTGCGTTGGCAGAAGAGTTTGCTGGAGTTTGTATTTCAGCTCAATTCACAATACATTTTGAAGAGCCGGCCTCGGTGAGCTTCTGTTAAAGGCAGGGCTTGGCTGGCCCTGTGTAATGTGTAGTTAAATCAGTGAGATTTCTTCGGTCTCCATGGACTTTGGTTATACTTTATACAGGGCCAGCTGAGCCCTTCTTCCTTTAGAAACGTACCTGTGTTGGCCATTCGTAATCAAAAGCAAAGTGAGGGTGTTGAAATCGCAGCTCTTCAACAAACTGTCCTTCCGCCTCTCCATTTAATAAATAAATCCCTTTGTGAATTATTTCTGAAGTGTAGTTGTAATGCAAAATTATTATAAAGTGTAGCTTCTCAGGCTTTGCACCAGAATCTTTATAAACAATGATCTCCATTATCCATATTTTGAATATATTATATACATATGGATATGGATGTTGGGAAGTGGAGTCTCTTATCGGAGAGATTGCACATACAGTGGTTAGAGTAAGACTGGGCCTATAGAGATTGTTGTCAATAGAGAAACTTCTTGAAGCTTATCTGCTTAATGGCCGATGACGTGCCACATCATGAAAAGACAGTTAACAATCAATGACGTGGCATTAATTAGTTTAAAAAGTGATCAAAGGTCGCTTTCTTCGCTCAAACGATGCTTCGGCAGTCAGCAACACTGAAAACTGCTACAATACAGTGGCGTCCGCCCCTTCTAAGCCCAGGTAGTGTTGCTAGAATGCCTTGAACTCATGGTGTTCAACGCCACCAAAATCCCACCCCGGGACACGCCGTGAAAGCCCTGGAGAGCGACCACATGTTGGTTCTCGCAAGATGACAGCGCATGCTAAAAAATAAACGTTCCCAAGAGGGTCTGTCAAGGTACTGCATTCAGCCATGCAAGTCAATGGGTCCCAGCTTACTAGTTATCAACATGTGATTAGTAAAATGTGTAAAAAAATAAGAAAAATAAATAAAAATGAGTTAATATGTAAAAATATTTCTCCAGTGACAACAGGGAACCATCTAGTTCCAAAATGTAAAAAAA
>VKOC01000008.1:6264989-6276438 GCA_009364415.1 Spea multiplicata | reverse complement strand
TTTTTATCGAGAACACCCCCAGGTTTTAACTCTTTCCAATGCCAGGATTTTGGGAAGATACAGCCCCAAGTTTGAGAACTTGCTCAATTTTTTTAAATTTTTTTGACAATTTTCTTCTTAACTGGTGGTTCCCCTTTATAATATTATGGTGACATGGCTTTTATTGTGTTTTTGTTAGTGGCTGTAATACCTAGACCTCTGGAATCGGGACCCTATTTTTTTGTGTTGCTGAATGCCTCAATGTTAAGGCATTGCAGCAACACCAGCTGAGCGAAGAAATCAATCATTTATCGCTTTCTGTGCTCCCTTAACCTCATGACGTGCATTGCATATCAGTTGTCATGAAGGGATTAAAGTACTGTGTCGAAATGGTGGAGAAAAACTATTTTTGTGACTGATTGGCTACTTGATACCTGCCTCCTGCTTTCCCAGAGCCAGCACTCACCCTCAAAGGGGAAAACGAAACTTAATTTTTATTTCTATATTTTTAAACTTAAGGGTTTTTGTTTTTTTTACTAGAACGAAATTCAAATGTAGCCTATTATACACACCATGGTATATGCATTTGTCCTCCTTGGCACATTTATACTCTACCTAGCATATGATTTTATTACGTCAATGCATTAAAAACCAAACATTTTGGCTAGCATTTATACTATAAAACATACACATTGATTAAAAAAAAAAGATACTATATTAAAGTTATTTACAAAAATTTATTGTACAAAAGCAACACAGAAATACAGATATTGCTCCTAAATATACATTCTAAAAACTAACATCAAATTTAAAAGGCGAACATCTATATAAATATACACTGGTACGATCCGTACAGGAATTAAATACATCATAGGAGCATATATACGTTAACCTTACGGACACTTGAGATAAGTGCACTATTTCAGACCCACATTACACATTATGTAAACGTTATGTAACATGTATCAAATGTTGCTATATGCACCCAGTTTTTCCTACCCATAAGTTAGAGACTTAAAACCCCATGGGGTTTATTAATGTGAATTTTATTAATTAATTTGTCTCTTTAAGCATATTAATGTGTGGCATTTCACACATTCCATAATCTGCCAAAGTAATAGCAAACGTTTAAACCACCCGCTCTGCATTCAAGTTTCTTCTTAGGAGTTTCTGGGTAAATGATGTTAGAAGGACAGATTCACCATGTCACAACACAAAAACGTAACATTTTGTGTCACTGGGTAATACAGAGTACATAGGAAACGAAGAAAAGCCATGCTTTTGGAGCGATGAGTTGAAAAGTTTATACTTTTTGTTTAAACTCACATATTCCAAACAAGGCCTAGGGGAGCCTCGGTTTCTCATCACCAATGGCAGATTTGTTGGGAAGGTTAGTTACGTGTCAGTCTGTACGTAGGTGGCATGTCACAGCGCCCAGAACAGAGTATGAGTCCCTGTTAGAGGTTGGTCTTGGAGGATGGCTATCATAAATAACACCACTATAAATGCGTAAGGATAGACACAGGGAAATAGATAACACATGGACGACAATGAGGTGAAAGGAGTGAATGTATAGAAGGGTGGAATGGCATGAGCAGTCAGTCACATATGGATTTAAAAAGAGCACTTCATGTCTTACAAATATAATATAAAAAAAAAAAAACACATTCAGATGCTCTTGGTAACTGCACAAAAATAACTTCATATAACTTTAAATTATGTGTGAAACACCGCTGTTATACAGAAAACATTCTTTCCCGTCCTTTTGTTTTACCCTTCATTTAGCCAATTCTGGGTTTTTTTCCCCCTTAGCTTTGTGATTCCCCTTTTATTTTCCTAGACATTGTAAATTGTAAACTGAAAAAATGGACATCTACGAGAGTTTGTCAAGATCACAATGCCATGATTGGTAAACCCAACAGTAAAACCGTTTCCTAATACAGAGATAGTTTGCTATTTTTGGCACCAAAATAGGAACATTTCCTAAATCACTATTCATTGTAATGCTGAAATTACTGCTCCTTACACAATTGCATTTTAATTCCAGCACCAACAATACCCATTGATAAATACATTAAAAATACCCAGGCATTCATTCTGAGCACTGAAAGGAACCGCGCATAAGCAGATCCATGACTAAACTGTAAACGTAGGGGAGAAGAACCGTAACATGATAAACCATCAGATTTTAAAAAAATAAATACATTTTTTTAAAAAGGCCGGAGGTGATTTAATCCTGTAACCCATCTCTTTTCCTTATATTCCTCATGGCCTCGCTTGGCATCTCTTCAACGTGCACATTTTGTCATTTTCCAGTTATTCAGAGCTAGAGGCTTAGTCATCAAACAAAGGTTGCTGAAGGGTCTTTGGAGTCGGGGCCGAGAAAAGTGTTGGGGTTCTTATCCACCTTATTGTCATTTCCTGTGGATCCCCTTTCCTCCACGCTATTGCGAATACCATAGAAGAAGTAGATCAGAAACCCTACGAAACAGAGAACATCTATGATGATCCAAAAGAAGAGGAACTTGGATAACACTTCCCAAATTATGGTTATATAGTATTTTAATAAATAGCAATGAACATTTAGAAATGTGTCTTTTGGTGTCTCTTAGACTTTCAAAGTCACCTATATGGTTAACAGGCAACGGTGCTTTCAGAGGATCAGTTTTACAGAATTTATGATTTGACGAATACATTCTGTATTAATTCCAAAGAAAAGCTATACCTTGTTATTGTGCATCAGTCTACGGCTATTCTGTTTAAAAAATCAAACTTACCTATGGCCATCCACACCCCGAATCGTGCCCAGGTTCCAGCTTCCAGTTGCATCATGAAATAAATGTTGACAAATACACTGAAGACAGGCAATAAAGGGAGAGCGGGTACCTGCAGTAAAACAAAAGCCAACAACTGTTGTATAAACTGCACCAGATTTAAATCTATCATTTTGCTAGTGTTTTAGTGAATAAGGAGAGGACCTGGTCCCACCAATGGAGCATAGAGTTCACCGTCATACAGGATTGCCTTGGTCGTTGTCCAAATTGATTTCAATTATAGTTTTGCCTCTTACGATATCTCAAATTTAGCAAGCAAATATATAATGCTGAAGAAACGTTACTTTCAGATGTCAAGTCATGAGAACTGGATGCATGGGTTAAACTCACTTTGAAAGATAAACGAGCGCTGCTTTCAGGCTGTCTCCAGATGACCAGGGTTATCGCAACACTTAATACCGACAAGATGACACACAGCGATATCCAGAGTGCGCTGCCGCTGAGAAGGTCCTCTAGCTTCAGGGCCAGGATGAGACATAAGACCACAAATATAATAGCTAAAAAAAAGACATACAAGAGTATTGTTAAAAGACAACAAACACCCCCCAGATGAGGCGAAACTCATATTTAAAACCCAATTACCCCACAGATGACGGACACTTACATATCACAGAAACACTGCCATATACAATACATCCAGACATCCGGGTGGGGTAGCTACGGCTTGGCACCACAAGATGTCTAATATGGAATGGTTCTTCGCTCTCTGTAGTTGAAGGGTCCTTAAGATCACCTGCCAATTTTTCAGCTTCAAATTCACTTAGCTTCACCATTTCTGTGTTCTTGGATGGAGAACCCAATTGATCAGGCTGGTATCTGGTTTAAAGAATAGATAGCATAAACCAAGGTTCCCGAATTTTGTATATCAAAAGGGCAAATTAAGCATTTAGCTTCAAAACTGAAACCGAGGACACCAAATGTAATGCTCACCTTAGAATAACCACACATGCTGCCACAAGAGTGTATGCGAGTAAAGTACCGATAGACATCAACTCCACCAGAACGTTCAGCTCAAAGAGAAAGGCCATGATAGCTGTAAAGAAAGAATGTTTTCTATATGAATAAATAGTTTATATCACTTGGCAGATAGCTCCTACAGATTATTATTATTATTAGTGCCATGACAGCTGTTACGTACTGAACATGGTGAATAGACAAGTTGTTGGAACGGAAGTTATTCAGAGTCCTCTCAATGTAGTTTATAAATAAGATTTGGGCAGAATTGTGAAACAATTAAGATACTTACTATATAACCTAGAAACCAAAGTCACATAGAAAGCATCAAGAGCTACCTTAAACCTCCATGGGGGAAGAAAGAGCAACAAAAAGGATAACCATTTAATAGTTTGTGGAACCTCTACACATAAATTACTTTTATTTGTTGATGTTTGTAGTGATAATTCTATAGTTCCTCACCTGAAACGATCCCCGAAACAATGGTGGCAATCAGGGGGGTCTTTGTCCGCTTGTTCACACTTGCAAGAAACTTAAAGAGCAAACCATCCTCAGCCATAGCATAAATCACTCGGGGCATTGGAAACATGGATCCCAGTAGACTGCAGAGAGAGAGCAATAAGGTGATGAGACAGCAGCCACAATGAAACATACTCTCTCTCTCTCTCTCTCTCTCTCTATATATATATATATATATATATATATAATATCCCAATACAGCATCACTGATGGAAACTTATGAAAGATTTCAAACTATATATTCCATGAATGGTTTCATGACGGTGAATATAAGAATACATTTCAAATTAATTGGTATTTCTGATCAGACATAGTGTTGGGTGTCTTGGTCTCTGCTACTGCATAATGGATATTTAAACAGCAATAGATCATGCATGACTATTCCAACATTCATGGAAAAAGCAGGTGCAAAGCTGCCTTTCCAACCAAGAAACAGTATATACCTGGTAGAAAGGGCACAAAGAGACCCAATGGCTACAACGTAGCGGGCCGGTTCCCAGCCCACGTGTTTAAAGGCTTCAGGAAGAGGGCTTTCTTTGTTCAACAGGTAATACGGCATCATCAGAGTGAGCGCTGCGGATACGCCAAAGTACGCCACAAAACACACAAGGAGCGAAACGATGATACCAATAGGTATTGAACGCTGGGGATTTTTCGCCTCTTCTCCTGTAATGTATAGATAATTCATATTTAGGTATATTGCAAGAACAAAATCACATTAACAATATCTACATTAAACATGCAAAATATGTATTTACAGTAATAAGAGTATGAATAAAGAGGCAGCATTTAGATTTTATTTTATAATCCATAAAAAGCACACTTAGTAGTATTTAATAATTACTTTAGCCCTAAACAACTAATTGGTCTGAATCTGAATCTAAAAGGTTATACAGTGAGCAGCTCTGCAGCGTCCTACTGATGCTAAATAAATAGTACATTGCAAAATATAGTCTATAATCGCAGACTCTTATGACATTCCAGACCTTTATGAGTTCTGTTATTGTTCTCAGCACATCAGATGTTACAGTGCACACGATGTACCAGCTACACATTGCTGGCTTAACCCCTTAAGGACAATGGGGGGTCCCTAAACCCATTGGAAACAATGCATTTTGAGCCCGTACATGTACAGGCTTTGTCATTAAGGGGTTAATAATTTACATTGTATGCAAAAACAATAGTGCAGTGACAGATGGAGATTTTTTTTCATATATAAATGTGGCATAAAGCCATAAAACACCATTAATAGGACTCCCAAAGGTAGGGTATGGCAAATCAGTTTGCCGATTGATCAATATGCAAGGTTTACCTAGTATGGGTAAAATACTTTATTTCTAATTCTAAAAAGCCCCAAATTACTCCTGCTAACTATATAGCATGCAGTAAAACTACAATTTATCTAAGAAGCACATAAAAGGTATCCAAAGTATTTGGAAAAATTATTACTGATTTAGATGTTTAGATAATTTCCTATTTTTTTAATGATTCAGTTGACAATATATGATGCAGACCTTTTTTTTTTTTACCTGATTTAATTAAATAAAAATAAGGATTAATGATACCAGATATTTTCCACACATGCAATCTAATATGGGTATGCTTTATAGAGGATTAGTAACAATTGTAGAACAAGTCGTTTATCAGAAAAAAAGTTTACAAACACACTGGCCACACACACGCACACACACACGCACGCACACGGCCACACACGGCCACACATACACACCTCTACTAAATACATAAAGAATGAAGAACACGAAGCCTAAGAGGCAAATGTGTAAGAGATGTGCAAGTTTCTTCCCCAGTTCATCTAGCATTTTAAGTTTGCCTTTTTTTTCTTTGCTTGCTTAAGGGTAAAATGTATGTTACCTATATGTGGAAGGGCTAACCTGTGATTTTATTTTTTACCTAAACTGTGTGCATTATGCGTTTAACTATTTAATGTCTGCCCACCGTGCCTTATGTT
The DNA here is from genome assembly GCA_009364415.1 of Spea multiplicata. Taxonomy (NCBI): domain Eukaryota; kingdom Metazoa; phylum Chordata; class Amphibia; order Anura; family Pelobatidae; genus Spea; species Spea multiplicata. Next base: position 6,270,183 of record VKOC01000008.1, on the reverse strand, counting down.
GTGTGTACAGTCCTTTGGGGGGGATGAGTGTTCTACAAAGCACCCAGTAGCATCCAAAAAAGCTATATATGTGGAGTATATTCATAATATCGAGATGTAGCGGAGGAGGCACACGTACCTGTTGTAGCAATACAATCAAATCCCACAAACGCGTAAAAGCAGGCAGCAGCTCCAGAGACAATTCCACTGAACCCAAACGGCGAGAAGCCCCCAGAGCCAAAGCTTTCTAAACTGGAAAACAATCAAAAGAAAGAAAACGTTACAACAAAACACAGACGTATCAAGCTGTACTTGTTTCCACATCACTTATAAAATGTTGTGATCGATACATGTTATCACAAATATAATTTGAATGGAAAAGTGACAGTTTTTGATATATTGCAATGTGACCGAGAGTATCGCCAGATCGTGTACACACACCTGTCAGAGTTGTTTGATGTGTCTGTGGCGTTGAGAAAGTCTTCCTTTGTGAGGCTCCAGTTCTTAACGTCGCCTTTCACAAATCCAGCCAGGATAACAAAACCCAAGACCAGTAGATTAATCGCAGTGAAGATTTTATTGACCAGCGCAGACTCGCTCACACCAAACGCTAGAAGAGCTGCCGGGGGGGTGAAAAGACATGCAGAATATCTGTTATAAACTAATACAATAAAAAACTAATTAAAATAAATGTAAAATATCTCAATAATGTCGTGCAACCTTAAAAGACATTGTAAAGTGTTATACTTGGCCATTTTCCCAAATGCCAACAGTGCCAGAAATAAAAAAAGCCATTGAAAATAGAAACACTTGCCTTCAGTGCCGACTGCCTCATTTTTTTTTTATAACGCTCTTATAATTAGGATTACTGACCTGAAATCTAGCGCATGGGAAAACCAAACACTCATTAGCCTAATGAGGCTATTCTTTCTCATTATTTATTGCTGAAGTAGCAATATATCTAGCCGCTGTATAGTTCAGCACTAACAGCCAACAGGAGAATTCAAACACAGAAAAAGGCAGATATACGTACAAGATGGCAGCGTGAAAAAATACAGTCGCGGGCTAAGGACGCACCTGTGAGCAGAAGAACTAGAAGTAGAGCAAAAAAATCTGGGTAGTCGGCCAAAATGTTCTCGACTTTAATCGATATTTTTTCTTTGAAGAAAATGGAGATGTGATTGCCAATTATATTATCAAACGTGGAGCTCCAAGCCCTCGCTACACTTGCGGTACCTGAAAAGCACAGAAAGGACAGGGTAAACAGCATGAACAGTAGTAATGCTTACATCAATAATTCTACCATTAGTGTTGTATTAAGCGCTGCGTAAATTGCTGGCGCTATATAAATAAAATATAATAATAATTATTATTTTCAAGAAACTGTTTTGCCAATAAATTATTGCTATTTTACTGACCAAATACTAAGCTGTAAATGATTCCCTTGTACTTGAACACATAACTGCTTTTAACCAGGAACCCATGGCACGCACGCTTTTACACCTTCTCACCAAATGGAGAAGATACAATGAGACATGGTACAGGTGGTTTCAGGTAGCAGTAAGTACCTAGACTCCAAGTTACGTGGGTACATGGGTGTTTGTGTACAAACGGTCATACATACATACATACATACATACATACATACAGTGAACACCCACTCCACTTATGTCTGGAGATCACAGCTTGTGAGTCACCAAAGACCCATGTTAAGACAAAGCCGAGTTGCGCAATATATCTTATAAAACAGGGTGGCTCAGCAATTGGCAGGATTTACTAAGTTATCAAGAATGTATGATTTCTGGACTACTTAAAGCAAAATATACGTCTGATTTCAGTGAGCTTTGCATAATTAATCCCTCTCAACAAAGGAACACTATATTTTATACTATTGCATTATTATTTTAATATGTAAAAGGTCACTGTGGAGAACCTTAACTAAACGCAATCACATAAAATAACACTTTATAACTCCAAATCCCCATGGACAATGGGAGGACAGAGTGTCAGATAATAAAACTTACCCAACACATACGAAAGGATGAGGTTCCATCCGGTGGTGAAGGCCCATATCTCTCCTACAGTAACATAGCTGTAGAGGTAAGCAGAACCGGTCTTGGGGACTCTTGCCCCAAACTCTGCATAACATAATCCGGCCAGTACCGAGGAAAGGGCAGAGGCGAGGAAGCAGATGACAATAGAGGGACCGGCCTTATCCTTCGCAACTTCTCCAGCTAGGACATAAACCCCGGCCCCCAGAGTGCTGCCAACTCCCAGGGCAATAAGGTCCAACGTGGTCAGACAACGGGCAAAGCACGTCTCTTCATTGCTAAGGTCCACGACTCTCCTGCGGATTAATTTCTTTCCAAATGTTGCCACTCTATTCTGAGTTACCTTGCCCATTTCTACAGAAACAAATGAAAGAAAGTAGATTAATAACGCTTCTCACATGCAGAGGTTGTGTTGGTTGACACATCATAACTCCCAAAAGTAGGGCCCATCTGCGCCACAATGAGCAATACAATGTAGTGTATATAGATAGTGTAAGAAGATACGTTTAGTCTGTAAATTTTGGAAGCAAGAAAGCTCATTTTTAGTTTCTGACAGTAATTACCAGGGATCTGTGCTCTGTCATGAGCTCTGGATATTCATCGTAAAACAGAAAAGCAATTCCCCCGCTGAAAATATCGGCTCATACGATAATATGACAGCTGCCAGCAATCAATAATATAATTTATGGTAGCTTTGCAATGCTGGATATTAATTATGTGTCAAAGTGTGCAGGTCAGACAATCCATATCACTTAAGAGACGGCCAACATTTTCCCTAATTTTTAGCTTTAGATTTGTAACCATTAAAAGGAAAAGGGGAAAAATGAAATATTATAAAAAGACCGTTTGTAAACACAAAACATATTCTCTAGAAATTCTGAAGACAGATTTGGGGGGGCTCAGTGATCTGAATTTAAAATGTATATGGTTCTTTGCCCCATAACGCTGCACTATGATGTCATGTGTCACACATTGCTTTGCTTATCGTTTCCTTCTGTATCGTAGCAAAGGGAACTGTTAGGAAGGCGACTTTACTCCTGGACAGTTTGACATCAAATTCAAGTTTGCTCAGCTTGTCGTTCCTTCTTAACCGCATTTGCAAATGTTGGAAATTAACAAAACCAGATGCCTGAACACATGGCCATAATGACCACGACACAAAGCCCAACTTCCATGCTGCAGATAGCCTGCACCAGACCTCCTGACAGAATTAAAATGTCACATGCAAGAACATTAAAAGGGACAAGCTGAACTTAAACATTCAGTTGAGCAACATATTTTGCCTCATTGACGTCCTTCATTCATGCAGGGTTTGGTTTATTGGTGGCTACCAGTCTGGTAGAGACTGTCCAGCTACCCAAGCCACAAACTCATTTTCCCCAAACCCTTATCTTCTTTAGCAAACAGTGAAAACGGTCATTTGTGAGTTAAAGGCAGCGCTATGGGACATGGGTCTAGTACTTAGTCACCTGCCGGGGGGCGACCTGCGGCTAGGTGACCTAGCAGGTTTTTTCATTTTGCCTTGACTGTCCTAGCAGGTAAGGCTTTCTTTTCATTCATTATACTTCGGAAAATTCTTAATAAACTTTTTTTTAGACTAGAAACAAAAACGCTGCCTAAGTAAGGTGCTTGGTGCCCTGCTGACAGTCCATCTTCTGGATAGCGCATGCACATTGCTCTTGGCAGAGACAAACAGCAGTAGATTCCCATACATATTTGTTTTCTCTCGCTTTCATCGAAATAGAAGCAGCAGTACCATTCCGGCTGATCATTTCTTGTTGACAAGAAACAGTAATAAGTGCCATCATTTATGTGCCTACTACACTGCTGCCGGGGGCACGTTATACCAGCTGCCGTCAGTACATCGCAGATTTGAAAATTGCAAATTTATGGATGACTTGCTCAGAAAACAAACTTTAGAACAAACATTTATTTTTGATATTATATATAGAAGAAAGTGCTCTGGAAATGGCGCACTACAATTTTATAGCTGCCGGTCCATCTAACTGGAAAATGATGCTCTGTAGACTTCTTGGGTTTTTTTTAAACTCAATTACCGGTTGCTCCAAAAGAGGGAACCAGACTGCCCACATCAGCAATAAACCACAGAGACATGAAAAAGGCAAGTGGCTTCTGTTGTGATGATGATACAGATCATACAGAGTAACCATGGTTTTGTACTACTTTGCATGAAACATTGCTCTTTAGACATAACCATGTATCATGGCAAATGCCAGAGAAACGGTACTGGGTGCAAGTTTATTACACTCCTCTACCCAGACGCCTACAAAAGCTACTTAATCCCTCCATCCGGCTTCTATGCTGTACCTTTCAACTTCATGAATTTGTGGCATGTAGACTTCTCCAGCACAAACCTGTAAAGCGTTCCTATTCTGAGACTGGGACGGCAGAATGCAGGTGGGGTCAACTGTCATCTTTTCCTTTGCCCGAGGGCAACATTAAATAATACAAAGTTTGGTAGGATGTTTGAAAGCAATATATATATATAACATAATAATAATAATATATAATAACATAAACATTTTGTTTGGGGAAACAGTGTTTTTAGGGATTAGAAAATGTAAAACAACAAATAAGTATCCTGTATATTTGCAGCATTATATTTAAACAAGTGGAACACTGGATAACAGTACCACCAGTATTACAGTTCTGTGCAAGCCAGTCTAGCAAGACTAATTATTAAAATAATATAAATATATATATATATATATATTAATAACGGGTAAGATTATATATATATATATATATATATATATATATATATATATATATATATATATATATATCTATCTTATTCAGATCTTGTGAACCTCAGGAAGGTTAAAGGCATCGGCCCCTTCCGTGACTCCTGAGAAAAGAATACTTGGTCAGTGGCTCAAATTCTGCAGTTCTGCAAAACTGTTACATTGGCTCTTTGGGATAAAAATCTTGTTAGTGTTTCTTTAGAGGTATCAAAGTTTTTGTAAGCCAAAAAGCTGAACATTGATTTTGAAACACGCGTGTGCTCCGTAATACATGGGATTCCCTTTACCCCCTGAAGTGTTCGCACTTTAGGATGGTTGGTGCCTCTTTTTTGGGAACCCCCCCTGCTACTGCCATGCGGAGTCAGGGAGATAAAGCTATTTGTGGAGAGCACAGCGGGG
>VKOC01000008.1:6246884-6264889 GCA_009364415.1 Spea multiplicata | reverse complement strand
CCAGTATATAACGATAGAAGCTATGCAGTTTTAATGTGTTTGTGGGGGGGTGCCACATACAGGATCCGCCCCAGGTGCCAAATACTCTAGGTACTCCCCTGTTCATAGTTGACATGGTTGGGAACAGAGATAAATATGTGGGATACTAGGATTAGGAGAGATGTACCCAGTAACAGAACAAATACAGATGGGCTTCACATTTGAAGCATTGTGGGGAGTGGAGAGATGCAAAGAGTTGGAGCCCTCTACTGGCTGATGTGTAAATAGATCAGGGGACCAACTGTCTATAAATTGAAAATTATTTTAGCCTCGGTGTCAGAATAATTGGATTTTTAATATAGACAGGAGGCGAGTATTTGCATTACTTCCTTTACTCTAACTGACTAGCAGCAAAGAAAAGGTTAATACAAGAACGTAACAGAACCAATCACAGAACAGCACAGTATATAAACCCCCAACAACTCCCCCTTCTTCCTCTTTCTAAATGCGAACAGACAGCACCTGAACAGGATGCCAAACAGGAAACACGAGCCCGTCAGAATGAGACCTGGGCAAACTTGATCAGGAACCCACTCCATAACTCACTGGGAATATCGCAAAGACACCAATTAGACTATAAAATTAAAACACACTGACAGCCAACGGTAGTAGGCAAACATAGCGGAAAAAGCATAGATAAATCCAAAATAAAGAAGCAGAGGCTCAGCACTCAAATGGTAAGGTGAGTTTATTTCACACAGGCAACATTTCGACACACAGGTCTATGTCAAGCCTTGAGACCTGTGTGTGTCGAAACGTTACCTGTGTGAAATAAACTCACCTTACCATTTGAGTGCTGAGCCTCTGCTTCTTTATTTTGGATTTAATGAAGGACTTGGTGGTACCCTGGCTCGTGCACCATCTTCCAATTGAGTGCTGCATTCCAACCATTGTTTCTGTAAAGCATAGATAAAAGATAAACATAAAAATAATCAAATATCATAGACCGAAGGAGCCTCCCCAGAGACCCAACCCACATCCAAACACCCGGGAAAAAAGGGGGAATGAAATACTCGCCTCCTGTCTTTATTAACATTCCATTTATTCTGACACCAAGGCTAGAATAACTTTCAATTTTATGACAGGAGGCTCATATTTGGAGTTTTAGGCTCAGACACCAACGCCAAAGCTGCAGATGATAAGGGGCGGAAATAAAAGGTACAGAACGATGAGTCAGCCGCCCTCAAAATGTCCGCCAGACTGACGCCTGCTGAGAGGGGCTCAGATGAAACCGGGGTCAAGCCAACTGCACACTTCTCAGCAAGCGACAGACCAACGGGTCCTTGCCCGCCAGTTCCCTGACTAACCACTGTGAGCACTAGAAATGGCAGAGGGGATGTATAGGGATCCACTTGTTGTACAACACAACAGTGTGCAAGACTCCCCAGGCTGCCTTGTAAGACTTGAGCGTGTCCAGAACCCAGGAATCTTGGAGCAGGAGTCAAGCTGCCTCTGATAGCCGAGGCTCACAATATTTTCCAGGCAAACAATGACAGCCCCCTTCAAGCACCAGAGGGTGAGGATGACCCTCCGAGTCCAACAGCAGAGAGGGGAAGGACGGAAGCGCCAAGAGATCCTGGGCAGATTTCTCCATCATAGCCGGGAACCAGGGCTGGAAGGGCCACAACATAGTGAGTAGAAGCAAAGTTACTTGAGAGCACCGTGGGAAGCTGAACCATATGAGGGATCATGGTGAACGGGAGAAAAGCATAAGCTCCCGACTCTGGCCACAGCTGAAGGAATGCTTCGGTTGCCAGTGCTGCCGGGTCTGGCTCATCTGGGCATTGGTCCTGGGCGCAAAGAGGTCCAGGGACAACAGCTGCTGGAGCTCCGAGAATACTTGCCTGTGGAGCTTCCAGTCGCTCTAATCCCTCCAGTCTGGAGAAGCAGTTAACTGGTTGTCCTCCCGGGCAGAACAATGTTGCGGTTGAAGCAGAACTTGTTAATTTCCTTTGTCAGTTCTGTAAGGTGCTTGGAACGCATTCCTCCTAATGTACCTCAACCCCAAAATGTTGTCCATCCGGAGGCCCACCCGCAGATGCAAACACCCACAAGGAGTCCTGATAAGACAGGGGCTCACCCGTTGAAAAACAGAGCATAAACTGCTTCAAAACTACCAAAAATGGCAGGCCAAGATGGCCGCCGAACTGACATGAAGCTAATTCGGAGACCTAGCAAGATGGCCGCCGCAAAGTCAACATAACAAAGATGGAGACAAGATTGTCCGCAAGATGGCCACCACCAAGGAAAATAAACGGAGGAAGGAGGATGCCTTAAAGGTAAGAAAAACAGGACCCGAAAACAAATATATCGCTGAAGGAAAAGAAAGGATTTGCCAGTAGGCAAGGGAGGACCCCCCTTTGGCCCCCAGGGAAGGGAAAACAGAAGAGGAGCCCCGGCACAGAAAGAATAAGCCTGCGCAAAACAAGGGGGAGAGAGGGGAAAGAGCCCACATGGGAATATGATGGAAACAGAGAAAAAAAACAGAAAAAAGATACAGTCTCAAAAATTTACCAAAGAACAAACTGACCTGTTGGTGAGCAGCAAAGAAACAATAACAAGGGGAAGTTATTGGGGATTATATACTTGTGTGCTGTTCTGTGATTGGTTCTCTTATGTATTAACCTTTTCTTTGCTGCTAGTCGGTGAGAGTAAAGGAAGTAATGCAAATATGAGCCTCCTGTCTTGCCGTAAAATTAAAAGAGAACAGGGGCGCTTGGGAGTGGGGCAAGGAGGAAAGGCGGAATTGAGGGAAGATTGAGGAATCTATGGAATCTGTACATAAAATGTAATGTCTGTGTGTTGTCCTCAAAGACTTGGCTTCCCTCTGCCTAAGAGAACAGTGATGCACCATCTGAAACAAGGACAATTAGACTCCCTCTGAAAACAATCCTGATGTCTTCTTTAAGAGTCATGGTATTAACAGCTTAGGCCCTACTGCCACCTAGAGCTGATTGACTAAATGGCAGTTTATGAACTATATTTTACTAAAATGTCCATGGCAAAAAAAGACAGACAAACAATTTTGAATTAACTGAGGATGTTATGCAGATGTTAATCATTGAACAGTAGGGCCGGACTGTCAATGACTAATTGCATAATGCCCCCAAAGATGTTATTGTTATCGAAATGCACCTTTCATACATACTTCCTAAATACACTGTTTTGTGTGGGACAGTCCCGTTTTTCTTATGTTCTCCCAATGTCCCTCAAAGTAGCCCCAATGTCCTGCTTTTCTAGGCAGTTTGGTTCATGGGCTGGCTTCCAGACCAGTGGATATCCGTGGACCACCCACTCAGCTGTGAAATTATTTGGTCTGTGCTTTTGATTTTTTTAAGAAGCAATTGTGCAATCATGACATATAGATACCATATATGCTTTTCCTTTTTCTTTACATGGTGGATAAAATGTAATGATACCTCTGTTTATGATTAGGCCTTAGTGGATTTGGCTATCTGGATTTTATTGTGGGTTTTTGTTACATTGATTTTCACCATATATGACTGTTTAATTCCTTTAGTATGTGATAATAATTATTAGTGTGTTTATTTCTAGCTGGTTACTCTTTCGACTATTAGATGATGCTGGTTAGCTAGTTATGAGGTCATACAGGAGGCAGATGTCACAGTGATTAAGTGATGCACAGGACACTTTGTTAGACGGGTCTTCACACTAGAAAATCTCAAGATATGTTCATCTGTATTAAGCATGGAGGTGAGAAGAGGACTCTTTATTTTAGGAATAAAGTGTTGCTGACTGTGGTTTTTAATGATGTGCAATTTATTATTATCTCTCAGACAATCAGGAGTTCCTTGCCAATGCCAACTGCCCTGTTAATCTCTTGTTACATTATATACGGATGACAGCAGGACTGCCAGCTACAGGTATGAAGGGAGTAATGTTGGCCACAGCAAAAGAAAATGTTGTTTTGTTTTGGTTTCTTTTTTGAGGGAAGGTCACCATAAAAATCATTTTTCATTGGTACAGCTTAAATGCAACTCCATGTTGTGTTTTGTACATCATATTTCAATCCTAGACATATTTATAAGAAAGAATTTGCTATTGTATATCTTATCCCTTCTGCTGACATAATTGTGTATCCCTGCACCTAACTAGCCTTCTCCCTCCTCAATGGCTTCATCTTTGAAATGGAAACTGGCCCAGGTTGCCACAAGCCTCATATTTGAAAAACTGCCGAATGTTTAAAAAAAAAACTGTCACCATGACATTTTATGGTCCAACTGTCATACCCAGGAACTCCCCGAGGTAGGCTTCTCTGAGCTCTGGCCCTTTTGGCTTCATGAAAGGACATGCCTAGTCATATCCAAGGACAGGGCAAACACACAACCTTTGGAAGGAGGGGAATGTTACGTACATATAACTAATAAATGCTTTACAAGAAACTTACTTTGTTTGTTCTAATCATGTTTCCACTAATCTCCACTTCTGCCTCAAGGGTCCACACGTCCCATGACTATTTTCTTAAACTTATGTCATATGTATTTAAGACTTCCCATTCTTAGCCTGTCATTGCATCGGAAGAAGAGACTGAGGTCCTGAAAGATTATGCTGGTTTACATCTTCTTTTATGTTACCAATAAAAATGCATCTCTAATTAAAGATCTCCAAGTAAATGATAGCACACTAAAATACATTGACTCCTTACTGGTCAATGTAAGGTCACTCCTGGTGCCAGGCAGTTTATTGGAAAATGGTGACTCTTACTGAATAGGTCATTTAATACGATAACCTAATATTTTACAATTAACCTTCCCCCCCCCTTCCTCCCGACCAAGTGGACTGATTATTTGTCACGTTCGTTAATGAGTGTGCTAACCCAGATCCTAACTAGAATATATTCCATGCGAATGTTTATATGATTTATACATATATTAACATACAAATATCAATTAATAATGTTCCTGAGCATAATTGACACACATTGGGAAGCAGGAGAATATCGCTAGTTTACTCACTCTCTGGAAAAACGTGCCCTTACCTTGAGTTCTACAATGAAACACTCACTTTTCTTTAAGGTAGATGTGATCCAGCAAAAACGGCAGCAAAAAGTCCTGAATAGAGAACTATTCCTAAATTATTTTCCATAAAGGGTTTCACAGTCGCTATTCTAAAGACTATATAAACTTTATCATTAGGCCAGGTCTTGATTAAATTCTGTATGCTATTCAATAAATATGAAGACTACCTGAAAGGTGTGCAAAGTACTAAGGAGCATCTATCTATCCATATATCTATCTATCTATCTATCTACAGTATCTAATCAGCCTTACTCATTTATTAATATCTCTTCCCATCAGAAACCATTGACATATGTGATGAATGTGGAACTTTAAAATTCTTATTCCTGGTTAAGAATCCAAACAAAAATGCAGCCAAGTCTTTCATTCCCCGTGGGATATACTTCATTTGCAAGGTCAAGATGGGAGAACCAGGTACAGAACATATATTCTAAATCTTCACCTATACTTTTCCGGCTGTGACCTTCTTTTAGAAACGTTGTTCATGGCACCGCTTCCATAGAGTTATTTTTGGCCATAAGTTAAGATCGTGTAGTAAGAGATAGGCTGGTCAGCCTACCTACCTTTCATTCATTCTGTTTTATTGCACCCAAGATAACGTATCTTCACATTAGGAACTCTAACTTTTGAACTGATATATTGAATAAAAATATAGAGTATATAAAAATAAATTGGATGATTCAACATATGTTTAAGCATAGAGAATGTATAAAATGATGAGGCTTATAAAGTATTTTTGTTCTTCAGTGTAGATGATGATATCTGCAGACTCGTGATTTGAAAATTCTGAATTCGGAAAATTCAAATGTCAATGAATCTAAACTTAATTTGAGAGTACAAAAGATTCAGTACCCAAACCTCGCCTCTGAGGTCTGTCTCTGGCCATCTGTTGTCTCTAGCTCCTCTCTACGGGAAGCATTTAAAGCGTCATACAGGGGCACTTAATTAAGAATAATTAAGGCACTAGGCTTTAAAAAATAGGGCTGCAGAGATAGCCCATCTGTATGCTTAGACTCTTCCCTTTCGGTTTTGGCAGACCTACAGTCCAAAGAGAAAAGTTAGCCTATTGACTAAGAAATTTGGTTAAGATGTTCATCAATAGGCATTAAACATTTTCTATGAGCATGGGAATAAACCAGGCAAAGGCAACACAGACATTTATTCCAAAGATCAAAGATAGCATGGGAGAAGTACACCATCTTCCCTTCCAAATATCGCAATGTTTTCATCAATATTACATTACTTTATAATCTGTAGGACCTGCCTAACACTGCCAGGGGCTCCCTATCGGCAGAGATTGGTGTTTACCTTCAAAACCAAATGAGAAGAAGAATAACCCCAGACCTCGCCAACATGCTAAATGGCTCAATTACCTTTGAGGAGCTAGCTTATGCCATCAAACCTACCCATGCGGGTAAAAGCCCAGGCCCAGATGGGTTTGCCGTCTTATACAATTGCACGTCCGCAGACATTTTAAACCATCATTTCTCCTCAATGCTCAATACGTCCTGCCACACTGACAAATTAGATTCTAGGACCACAGATCACCCATACCCATTATCACCTCTTTTATTTATACTGACATTAGAACCCCTAGTTAATATGTTGCACCAGAATGTGGTTTATGTTGGACCGGACGTAGGCTCGCTCCAGTACAATGTGGCAGCATATGCAGATGATTGTGTGCTGGTAATGAGAAAACCCTTGACGTCACTGCAGTAGGCCATGTCAAAGCTGGCGGTGTACAGCTGTATATCGCATTCTAAAATAAACAGAAATATCAGACATTCAATCTTTTCCCATTTCCCTGGTGTGAATTCTCAATGACATACTTGGGTATACACCTTGCAGCAGACAAATTTTCTTCTAGTCCCTATTTCTTCTATTACCTAAGATTTTCTTTGACATCTTTTGTAACATAATCGCAAGGTACAGCCTGGACAGCTCCCACCCAACTATCCCATCCATTATTAAGGTGTGGGACTACATGGTTTGGGAGCTCCCCAGTCTTCTATCCATTATTACTCTATATATAATGATTTTGTTCTCATGGTTAGATGTTGTACATTTCGCACTATGATGTATTGCAGATCACACAGATGTTGAAATGTTGGATACTGCTTCACAATTGTATGTATACCATTATTCTGACACCTACAAACAGATGTTTTTATTTCTATGATCTGCAAAATGCAATAAACTCATAAGTGCCCAAACTTTGCACAGTCCCAAGTCCTGTATAATTTATAAATATTGCTTCCAGATAATCACTTCCTACCCTTACCCATCAGCCTGAGGTGCATATATAATTTCCTTCAAATTGATATGTAGCCACATTTTAATATATTCACTTAATTAACATCATATTATCCTTATATCAAAGTATCAAAATAAGGCACCAATCAATTACTATTACACAAAACCTAACATTGCCTTGAACCTATGCATTAACCCATTGGTCAGTTTATCGTTAATATACCTGACAATGGCCATTTTAATCATGGGCCCTGAGCAAAAGCCTACGCTGGCCAATGAATAAAGCCGCCCTGTCCTGCATTGTTTGGGTACTGATGTTATGAAACACAATAGTGTCTTAGCTGTCCATGGTATGGACCTTTTAGAGTTGAATATGGACCTTCTAGAGTTCTCACATGTTTTTTCTCTATTCATTGGCAGAACCTGTAGCGTAAATGAGGTTTTGCCTAGGGGCTGATATTGTTTTTTGATATTTGTCTTATACCATAGTTTATTTTTTGTTCTCTTATGCCTTTACTATTAATCATGTTTTTGATTTATTTTACAGACGCCAGATCTAATAATGTCTACAAACAGATAACCCCAATTCTGTCCTCTCCAGACCCAGATATGACAGGTGCAAAAAATAACTTCTCATTATATTTAGCCTATTTTAAATGATAAGTATAATAATAACATCCTTAATTTTCCTCAGCCATGTTAAAAGCTCAGTGTGATCTCCTTGAGAAGGCACGACTTAAACATTTGAGGTCTCAGGATCGGACACATTTGGCTACTTATCATGTTGGCTCTCCAGTGACTTCAGTCTCTTCACAGCACATGGTAACATCCGTGATATTTATAGTAAAACAAATCATTCCCATATTCACCTTCCTTGATAAGCGTCATCATATATTTTCTACTTCAACCTCTTTAATATTCCCAGGGGCCAGATTTAAATTCCAGATGGGATAAGCATACAGTCCAATGACACCCCTATGTTCAATAACAAAAGTTTAGGAAAGAGAAGATGTAGATGGGCAGAGGATGGATGACAAATTGTCAAGCAGAACCATTTCATAGCACATAAGAACCTTTGGCCCCTCTAGTAAATTTGTTGTGTGTGTTGGAATAACCACAATTGTTCCTTGGCCTTGCTTATCTTCAGTAGAGCATCATGCCATGCCAAGCATGTTTAAATCCCCTCATTATACTAACCGCTACAATTTCTGAAGGACGGAGAATACCCTGGAGTTGGTGGAACTATGCTGAAGTCTCTCCTTTTATCCGTTCTTTATCTCATTGTTGTATACGGAACCTAGCAACAATAGGTTTATCACACTACTTAGCGATACAACTATATTTACTAATGCAAATGATTTTCTTTACAGAGCAAGGCATCAAGGAAGAAGTCAGACTATGATATAAAAGGTCCAAAGGGGGCAACAAGGAATCGGCAAAGTAAACCTGATTCATCTCAAAGTATAGGCAACAACATGAGAGGTAATACCTTTGAGAGACGTGCCAATAAGTTCCATGCTTCTGGCCACTCAAGTCCACTTCCTGAGTAGGTGTTTTGGAAGGCATAAATGAATAGGATAGCGTGTGGAAGAAATGCTAATGCAATGATGTAGAAGAAATGAATAAACCAACTCCTGTTCTGGAACTCATCAGCATGATGTTGTGCTACTGGCTTATTGATTGAGGCTTTTAGCAATATGTTTAATTGCGTTTAATTACAACTCTTCATACTGCTCTTTTGGTGACTGTTCTAGGCTGCTGCGCAGCAGGGCCATAGGAAGGTTGAGGCGAGTGAGGCACTCGCCTCAGGCGCAGCTGGGAGGGGGCGCACAGCCGCCCGTTCAGCAGCTGCAGCCTCCAGGACTGGTTGGGGAGATCGCGGATCTCCCTAACCGGCTCAACAGGGCCCTGTGGTGAATCAGATTGCTGCCAGCCCCTAAAAAACAGTATCATATCTATAGGGGAGTAAAACATCTACTGTAGGAACCGCTTAGTTGTCCCCTTATAATGTATAGTTAAATCAGTGAGATTTCTTCAAAGTCTCCTCGCTCGTTGAATTATGCATGAACAGCTAAGCCCTTCCAGCTAGAGTAATCAGCTTGTGTAGGCCCTTCATAATGAGATGAAGGAGTTAAAACCACAACGTAGAAGTATAATCACATAGCTTTCAAAATGCTCATTTTCTTTGAATATTCTGCTCCATTAAACTCACTAAATCCTGGCTTTAGTAGGACCAATTCAGCATCATCTGTGTTTGTACAACAATCCAAAAAAAACCACAATGCATTCATACTCAAATGTTTTAGTTTACTGGTTGTACAAAGAGTTTATACTGTGCAAGTTATACAGCATCTGAAGACCGTATAAATCTTCTTAAAATTAATGAAGAGGGTAGCAGGAACGAGGGTGGCAAGTAGCTCTGAATAGTGGCTACTGGTTTACAGTGATCAGGTGTATTATATAGACCACATCTAGTGAGGTGTAGCAGTATCCTGAGGTGGATAACCTAGGCTTATTTATACAACTGGATATACCTGGGGCATGCCCATCATCCTCCAATCCTGTTCTGCTGATGTTGGCAGCCAAAGCTGAGCTTGAGAGGACATCCCTGGCGACAAGCATGATGGGGCCTGAGTCAATGAATGCATTGTGTCCCAGGGGCAATCAGGGAAAAGGTCCTTGTGGAAGTATAGGTATGTTGGGCTGACAGCAACAAATTTAACCCCAGGCTTGTCTCGCAAAAATGGTCAATAAAGACCAATGACCTGCCTGCCATTAAACAAACCTTTAAAGAAAAGTGTATATACACGTTTTAGATATATATAGTGTGTGAGAAGCTCCCAGTTAAACCCAAAGTAATAAAAAGTATAAATGTGAAACAATTCCAAATGGAAATATATATATATATATGCGTATACTTCCTCCTTCTGTTCTCACAGCTGCCATCCAACAACAACACTCTCCAAATGCTGAACAGTATTAAAAGAAATCCACTTGGGGCGCTCAAATAAGACAAAAGGAAAATAGAAAGACCATAACAGTGTAGACAATTTCAACCAATAGTTTGGTGTTAAAGTCAATTGTTGCACTCACAAAAATAGTGTAATTTTTTAAGCCTTTTCTCAATATTTCTTGTATTCCCAGGCAGAGACTAGAAAAGAGAACCAAAAACCAAATAGTGCAGTAGTATATCAATCTGATAAAATTAGATATTATGGCAATTGCACTCACATGGAGTATTGCACACTCGATGCACACCGGACCATGTGCAAAGAAGCATAATCATCTCCCAATGGGTTCTTGAATATGTTCTTCCTTTCCTCCGTAGGAAAGCGATCTACAATCCACCATACCTGAAGTACAATATGTGTGAAAAAATACAAAAAACAATTACCACCACAAACTTTGCAGAGAATACCACTGGAAATGCCTGAATCCAATATATGAGATAAATCATTACGAAAGTTAATTGTGGAATCACAAGAAAGTTGCTGGTAAACATTGGAGTCGCATAGTTGTCTGTTAGCTTCCTTAATATAATATATAATATAAACAGGTTTTATCCATAATTACCACTGCACCACCCTTATCTGCATTCTTAATAACAATATCTTTTTTTTGTTACTTTTCTTGCATAATTTTGGACACGCTATATTTGTTACACATATGGGATCAAGCATCCAAATAAAATACCTTAGTTTTTAATACTTCTATCTTCATGGAGTGCCGCTGTTCCTTTATTTGATTGATTTCAGTGTTGGAGTGGATGCTCCCTCTCGCTAGAGCACCCGTGTGGGATAGCTGCTTTCGCCTTGCTTTTTATTTATGTGGTCGTTTTGTTTGTTATATTCACATCCGAGTAGAACCAGGGCATAGTCCAATTGTAAGGGATGAAATTGACCCATTTTTCCCACTTGAGTTGCCCCAAGTAGGGCAGTAGGAAGAAGCAAGGCATGGAGTTTCCAGCAGAGCTTTTCACTGAGAGTCAGACTCCTATGGCTCCATTGCAAGGGTCCTTGTAAATCACTGGGGGTTTTACTCCATTTTGGGACCTCAGATGAAGTGGAAGAGTTGGGTGGGCGACCAGTGACCAGTAGGTGCCAGGCCTGAGCCATGTGCTGCAGAAGGCGAAGAATCTTGTTCCACAGCACCAGCACTTTACTTTCGATGGTGAGATTTGGGAGGCTTCACAGGTTTTTTTTAACCTATATCCTGTAAGAATACTACTGTAAACTAGAACCTGGAATGCTGCTTTAATAACCACCGATATAGAGCTTTGCGAGCAAAACCCTGCCTTATAGTTGAGATGAGTCTATGAGTTTGTAAATTTGATGGACCTAAAGTCTTAAAGGGTGCTTTGAGGTCTAAAACTGCCATTCCAAGGATGCCCCAGCAAAACAAGTCTTGTTGAATATCTAGTCATAGGCACCTCAGTAAGATTGTGCCAGATTGCAATGTGCTCTCTCAGACCCAACCCTTCCAAGAAGGTTGTTGCCATATTATTTTACAGGACGCCTTGGATTATGCAGATGGGTGTCCACTCGTAGCATTGGCCAAAATGTGTCCCCTTTATGCAAAATATGCTTCCCAAACATGGCAAGTTTCTCCAAGTGAAAGTTAACAAGAGCCCCTGCCATTTTTTTCCACCGCTTCCTTACACAGCCCTTAGGACCATTAAACAAACCTATACCTATACAGTTTTTATCAGTAAGTGTAATTGAGTAAGAGCTTATTTTAACCCCTTCACATCCGCCAACATTCCAGGTACGTCACGCCAAAGTGGGCTCGTAGGTTGTATATAAGACATACATGGTGGATCAGGCTTGAAAAAAAAGCCTTGTGCCAAAATCATGGGGATCACAGGGGCACCGCTGCTGCTCTCGGCAGACCAGGACAACCAACACAGAAAACCCCCCACCAGACTTTCATACAGGAGCGATTATACAGGCTCATCGCACAATT
This sequence comes from Spea multiplicata, assembly GCA_009364415.1. Classification (NCBI taxonomy): domain Eukaryota; kingdom Metazoa; phylum Chordata; class Amphibia; order Anura; family Pelobatidae; genus Spea; species Spea multiplicata. The sequence continues at coordinate 6,252,593 of VKOC01000008.1, read as the reverse complement.
GTGATTGTGCAACATCAACCCCTTCAATGCCGTGGCGCTGCTTCTGCTGTCTAGAGAATCCCCAAGAGCTCTTGATTACTTTTACTAATAGGTAAATGTGTACAGAAGCTGGGATTGTGACAGATCCAATAATGAGAACACTAAGAAAAAAAAATGTATAAAATGATGTATAGACATAATTTAAGGGATTTAACTTAATGGAATCACATTTAACAGCAATTTCACTAGACTTCCTCCAATAGTTAGAAATGATAAACATTTATTAAAACAGTTACACATATCTTAATTGAATTCTTTCTCAGCATTAACAATTATCAAATATAATTAAATGTTATGTAACTTTATTAAAAAAATACATTAATAGTTTGTTAATAGCAGAGGTTCTAACATAATCATGTCATGAAATGATACTTATTTATGCCAAAATGGTTTTTTAAGCATGACCCGACGCTTCATTTGATTGTAAAAGTGTTGGATGTTGTTAGATATACAATTAATGGTCTTATTTGGGGGATTCTGTTTATTAAAGCAGGCATCCACAAATTCAGTCCTTGAGGGCTGCAACCAGGACACAGGCATCTACATTAAAGGCTCACTAAACTACATTCATTAAACCTGTTTTGAGACAAGGATACATAGAACCCCTGTCCTGTTTACAGCCCTCAAGGACTGGAGTTGTGCCCCTAAATATTAAAAGTTTATCTGCTGCCCTCTCCTGTTCAGCCTTGGAACAGCAGAAAGAATAGGCGACTTAAATCCTGCATACATGGTGGCAAGCCAAAATTTGGCCATTAGAAACCAGCCGATTGGTGTTGAGTAATTTGTTTATTCACTAAACCAGATGTTTGCAGGTGAGCTGAACACTAACTCAAATACATCATCAATTATATTCTCCTGCAAGATGGGCTGTGTTGGCTATGCATTACACATAGATACGTCAGTGACTCTCTACTACAAACCAAGCTATTCATTATGCAGGGCTAGAGCAGCCCATCTTGCTGGGAAAATATGCGACCCACTCTGACCCTTCACAATGAATTGTGAATCTACAGCCAATGTATTCAACTCGGTAGTGCAAAGTCAAAGTTGGGTTTCTGCAGTTTCGCACACTCTGGAGCAAATGATATACTCTGCGAAAATAAACTTATTACAAAATAGTGTAATATGCCACAGTGGCAGAGTTGAAATAACTATGTGTAAACACATACAGAAGAGTCACAGGCACAGATGTGATCTCTCCGGGATTTACTAAGAGATTCTGGATTCTCACATTCTGCGGACCATGGGCCGGTGCTTTGTTAATGAGGTCTGTGTATATTGCTCCCTTGAAGACGTTGACGCTCCGAGAGAGGTGTGTGTGTGTGTGTGTGTCCAAGATTTGCACCACAAGCATTCAGCCACTCGAATATGACAATTTACAGTATACTTAACCCTTAACAACATTGATATAAGTGCAACATGTATTTTAATTAACAAAAAAACACCCCATCGTAAAACACAGATTATCACAGTTTCCACCGGGTTTAATGCTGGTGCCAAAAATAACAATGTATGAATCAAAAGGAAGAAACAAACCCTGTTGCATCTATATTCTCTTATTTGTTTATCTTTCTATATAACCATCATTTCATATTTACTTATATTCTACGCTGGTAAATCAACACCGACTTAAAATAGCCAGGGTACCAAAATTATGGGTTAGAGGTAAAAAAAAAATAAAAAAATCGCTACTTTATGAAGGAATATATATTTTTGTGCAATAGTGGAGATTTCCAACTATGCTTACCTTGATCTATACGTGTACCTAAAGCTGGCAGATAATACCATACACAATTCATTTTTACATGCTGCAGGTTTTGTCATAAGCCAAACTAAAGTTTGATGCCCAGTATGAAATGTCTATTCTTGCGACCCTGCATGTCAAATGTGTATCGTGCAGAATTTAGGAGACAAGAAACAATGTATTCATGGGAATCAAAATAAAATAGTCAGAAAAGATGGACATCAGCAGTTAATTTCAGAGTCCAAGCCCCTTGACTCTGCACATGTTCTGCATGAACATACAGTATGTGCGTTTATAGATAAGATACACACACATTTGTATATACAGCCATTTATATAATAGGCATGTTATCCTTGCATATATTATATCTATCTATATAATATATATCTACCTTTCTATAATTATACTTAACTCTATAATTGTATACAAATATATCTTTCATCTAAACCCACAACTGTTTCATTTTTGTGCATTGTAAAATCTTTGCAATTCATAATTTTCCAACTGATCAATAACCAGCTAACCGACCCAATTCAATATCCCAGAGATTGAATACCCCCCCCCCCAAAAAAAGCACAAAACAAAAAATATTCAAACATTAAAAAAAAACATGTGTAGGCATCAAATCTCCTATAAAGATTTTTAAAAAATGAACGCACCAAAGTAACCTATAAATCATCACAGGATACAAACAGTAATATCATCGGCCTATTTTCCAAGTCATGCTTTCATTCTAATTAGATCCCTTAAAAATTGTTCAACTATCATAAAAGGTTTATTCCAATACCATGTGCCTCAAACTGTACATTTTTAGATATCTTGGACTTGCTGACATAATTAAGGAAAGGTAAAAAAAAATATTCATTTTTTTTTCATAGTAATAAAACTTGTAAACCAGGCATTTTAGTTGATTCGCTGAACGTTGATTATTCTCACTTTTGAAAACATAAGGTTTGTAAGGTTGTAATAATATAATAATAGTATATTATTTCTTAATTGGTTTGCTTTTAATATTTCTGATTTAATCGGGGTGAACGACAGCGTGCAGGTGCTACTGTTAAGCAAGAGGGGTTTATTAATTATCCCATAGAAAACTGCACTGAAAGCAACAGATAATATAATTATACCGCCAGCTCAGGAGACACCAATAAAAAGGTATCCTGGAGTATTCTCTATTTTTTTGCTCCATCCAATAAAGCTCACACTGACATCTACCATCAAATACTGAGATTATCCCATTAAGGACAATGGGCGGTCCCAAAACCCATTGAAAACAATGCATTTTGAGCCCGTATATGTACGGACTTTGTCATTAAGGGGTTATAATTTAGGAAGGGAGTTATTTAAGTGCAGAAATGATTAGCAGCCATGTTATCCTTTTTCTGGATTAAAATATACATTATCTATATAATGTATAATATACTCCTTTAGGAAAAAAAATAAAAGCACTCTAAGTCTATATATTATAGAATTTAACAAGGGACAATTTCCAAAGTATGGAAAATATATACTTATCTGTTTTGCAGGAAAACTGCAGCTGAAGATATTCTAAAAAGCAGTGTTTTTTTTTTTTAGCCCTCTGTTTGAAATGAATGGAAGGTATTTATTACAACACCAAATGTCTCTTCGAAATAAAGCTATGTAATGCTCCTTTAAAGCAATGTATGTGCTCTGCTATAAAGCACATGGATGCTAACAATAGAAAAAAAAAGTAATCATTTCTCAACACTTCAAAAGTTACAAAATATTCTAAAACCATTACAAAAAAATGTTATTTTACAAATTGTAGTAATTCAGAGTATGTCAGTTAGTTGGCTTCTTCCTCAAGTAAGCCCTGTACCCATAGATGAACAGCTCGTCTTTCCCTTAGGATTAATAAGGCAGAGGATGAAATATAATTTGAAGTTTTGAACGGGGCGGACAATGTCTCTCTAGACGGGAAAAGTTCTTTTGTGGCTACCAGAGGCTGCAATGATAAATCTGTCACAAATATAGCATCCCGAAAACAAGACGCTAAAAATAACCCTTTTAGACTCATCAGAAGAACGCCTGTCAAAGGTTCATCATAGGTTGCAGAGTGATGTAAGGAAATCAAATTAAACATGATGTCATTTTTCAAGGTTCAACGGGGACAATGTAAGATGTGAGTGATACCGGTGTTTAAAATATACATATGACAGGCCATTCACGGGACTTAGCAATCTGCAGCATAGTGGACGTATAGGTAAGACCATGTCTTAGAAAATAACTTTCTGTGAGGATCTGAGCACCTGATAAACCTCATTTTCCCATTATGTTTTAGTGTTTTAGCAAAACAAAGTACCCTATACTGTTAACTACAAACATTAGTTGTTTTTTTTTTTTAAATCCTATGTCCGTTTCCTAATCATCTGAAATAGTAACTTTTATGTTCTTACGCTTGATCCAGTTCGTTTTGGTGCCTGCACCTCTCTGTACATAGCTTCTTACAAGCCAAAAGTTACATAGAGGATGAAATAGGTGGGAAAGTGCCATGAACTTGTGCAAGCCATCGGAGAGTCCTCTTCAGATGCTGGTGAGACCAAATGATGGATGGAAGTATGTATGTTCATATGGTACAATTACCTGCTTTCCTTGAAGGTGTAGTGTCTGAGCACCATTGCTTCTCTCTGAAGCTCAGGTGTATGTGCTGGTCCAGGGCACAGAACAATCTGTCTTAAAGTACACTAACTAGGTGGGTATTTCTTACTCTTTGCTTCATGTTCTCCTTCTTTTTTGAAAATATGACTCAGCTCACCAGTTACTCCACCAGGATATGCAAGATTTCCAACAGACCTCGCTAATTGGCAGGGAATTAATAATGCCCCCTTCGTAATAGTACGTCAAGGACAGGGGACGCTGCAGTAGAGGTAAAAACTGATTGCTGCACTATATGGAAGCAAAGCATTTGTTTTTGAATGTAGAGCGGTGATGTGCATCTTCAGGCGGAGCAGAGTGTTTGTGTCCACACAGTCACCACTTTTCTAAAGGACCAGAAAATCCACCTTCACAATTTGCTGGGTTGCTTGAGAAACTGTAAAGGACATAGGAGAAATTGAATATCTTATATCATTGATCTAACCAGTTCCTTACTGCTACAATTATGCCATTCCCCATGCTTCTCTGGTAGCAGCCTACAAGATTCTCATCCTGTGACACTAAGCAATCGTTAATACTTAGTATTACCTTTTAGTTATATAGCATCAACAATGTATGCAACACTTCTTACAGTATACAGATTCACAAGGTATAACAAAACTAGAATGGACTAAAGCAATACAATAGGTGAAGAGGGCCCTGCTTACCTGTATTTAGCTGGGCACCCAACTGTGGCTGTTGCCCTGGTTAGTTCCTGGGTGTGAGGGATCAAAGTTGAAGTCAAGGATGCCCTCATCCATCAAGTCATTACTGATGATGTATTCCACATCACACTCAAAATTCTCATGAAACATGTCGATATCCAGGTCTATTGGAAGCCGTTCAGAAGACACACCAAAAGGGGAGGGCTTAGGAGATGGCATGGATGAAACTGGAGGAGGTCCTAGTACTGAAATTGTGGCGGGTGACACTAAAGAACTGAGGGGCACCACAGAGGGTTGATCTGGGTTTCTACCCTTGTTTTGCCCACCCAGCATAAGTAAATTCTGTCCTCCGCTTTGAGTCAGCACGGGGTCAACCTGCGTCATCATCACATTGCTTGGTGGGGGAGAGTCAGAAGTAAGGAGTGCTTCCAGAGTCTGAGGCCGCTGAAAGTTTCCAGTTGGCCCTCGCACAGAAGAAACATCAATGGGACTGAACAAGGAGTTACCAAAGGAGAGTGCTTGTGGTGGGTGAAGAGGAAAACTGGAACTACTTTGTAGCAGTGACTGTGGTGGAGGGAGTGGAGCTCCTGATGTAAGCATTGTGAG
>VKOC01000008.1:6214220-6246784 GCA_009364415.1 Spea multiplicata | reverse complement strand
CTCCTGTTCTGGAACTCATCAGCATGATGTTGTGATAGTGGCTTATTGATTGAGGCTTTTAGCAATATGTTTAATTGCGTTTAATTACAACTCTTCATACTGCTCTTTTGGTGACTGTTCTTGGCTGCTGCGCAGCAGGGCCATAGGAAGGTTGAGGCGAGTGAGGCACTCGCCTCAGGCGCAGCTGCGAGGGGGCGCACAGCCGCCCGATCAGCAGCTGCAGCCTCCAGGACTGGTTGGGGAGATCGCGGATCTCCCTAACCAGCTCAACAGGGCCCTGGTGCTGCCAGCAATGTGATGCACCATGAAGCCCCTAAAAAACAGTATCATATCTATAGGGGAGTAAAACATCTACTGTAGGAACCGCTTAGTTGTCCCCTTATAATGTATAGTTAAATCAGTGAGATTTCTTCAAAGTCTCCTCGCTCGTTGAATTATGCATGAACAGCTAAGCCCTTCCAGCTAGAGTAATCAGCTTGTGTAGGCCCTTCATAATGAGATGAAGGAGTTAAAACCACAACGTAGAAGTATAATCACATAGCTTTCAGAATGCTCATTTTCTTTGAATATTCTGCTCCATTAAACTCATTAAATCCTGGCTTTAGTAGGACCAATTCAGCATCATCTGTGTTTGTACAACAATCCAAAAAAGAAAATAAAAACACAAAGCATTCATACTCAAATGTTTTTTATTTATTATCATCACTAAGTGCATGTATTCTAGGATGAGTTTTATGGATTCTTTTGCTTGTTTGTACAACCAGTAAACTAAGTAAACTAAGAGTTTATACTGTACAACATCTGAAGACCGTATAAACCTTCATTAATTGTAAAGTACCTGACGCTAAGCCACTGGGTGTGGAGAAAATGAGAGTGACTGTTAGGATGGTGAGGATTCTCCCACTGCTAGTCTGGAGCCCAGAAGCAGGGTGCAGAAAACGAGTGTGCAAGTTAGAGAGCCTTGTGATGACTATGCTCACAAAAAATGTCCATAATCCAGAAGACAAGAAGAGGGTAGCAGGAACAAGGGTGGCAGGTAGCTCTGAATAGTGGCTACTGGTTTACAGTGATCAGGTGTATTATATAAACCACATCTAGTGAGGTGTAGCAGTATCCTGAGGTGGATAACTAGGCTTATTTATACAACTGGATATACCTGGGGCATAACCATCATCCTCCAATCCGGTGCTGCTGATGTTGGCAGCCAGAGCTGGGCTTGAGAGGACATCCCTGGCGACAAGCATGATGGGGCCTGAGTCAATGGATGCATTGTGTCCCAGGGGCAATCAGAGAAAAGGTCCTTGTGGAAGTATAGGTATGTTGGGCTGACAGCAACAAATTTAACCCCAGGCTTGTCTCGCAAAAATGGTCAGTTAAAGACCAATGACGTGCCTGCCATTAGACAACCCTTTAAAGAAAAGTGTATATACACGTTTTAGATATATATAGTGTGTGAGAAGCTCCCAGTTAAACCCAAAGTAATAAAAAGTATAAATGTGAAACAATTCCAAATGGAAATATATATATATATATGCGTATACTTCCTCCTTCTGTTCTCACAGCTGCCATCCAACAACAACACTCTCCAAATGCTGAACAGTATTAAAAGAAATCCACTTGGGGCGCTCAAATAAGACAAAAGGAAAATAGAAAGACCATAACAGTGTAGACAATTTCAACCAATAGTTTGGTGTTAAAGTCAATTGTTGCACTCACAAAAATAGTGTAATTTTTTAAGCCTTTTCTCAATATTTCTTGTATTCCCAGGCAGAGACTAGAAAAGAGAACCAAAAACCAAATAGTGCAGTAGTATATCAATCTGATAAAATTAGATAATATGGCAATTGCACTCACATGGAGTATTGCACACTCGATGCACACCCAACCATGTGCAAAGAAGCATAATCATCTCCCAATGGGTTCTTGAATATGTTCTTCCTTTCCTCCGTAGGAAAGCGATCTACAATCCACCATACCTGAAGTACAATATGTGTGAAAAAAATACAAAACAATTACCCCCACAAACTTTGCAGAGAATACCATTGGAAATGCCTGAATCCAATATATGAGATAAATCATTACGAAAGTTAATTGTGGGATCACAAGAAAGTTGCTGGTAAACATTGGAGTCGCATAGTTGTCTGTTAGCTTCCGTAATATAATATATAATATAAACAGGTTTTATCCATAATTACCACTGCACCACCCTTATCTGCATTCTTAATAACAATATCTTTTTTTTGTTACTTTTCTTGCATCATTTTGGACACGCTATATTTGTTACACATATGGGATCAAGCATCCAAATAAAATACCTTTTTTTTAATACTTTTATCTTCATGGAGTGCCGCTGTTCCTTTATTTGATTGATTTCAGTGTTGGAGTGGATGCCCCCTCTCGCTAGAGCACCCGTGTGGGATAGCTGCTTTCGCCTTGCTTTTTATTTATGTGGTCGTTTTGTTTGTTATATTCACATCCGAGTAGAACCAGGGCATAGTCCAGTTGTAAGGGATGAAGGTGACCCATTTTTCCCACTTGAGTTGCCTCAAGTAGGGCAGTAGGAAGAAGCAAGGCATGGAGTTTCCAGCAGAGCTTTTCACTGAGAGTCAGGCTCACAGAGATGCATACAAAGAAGGCTCTCAGAAAGGTAGCAATCTCAGGCACTCCTATGGGTCCATTGCAAGGGTCCTTGTAAATCACTGGGTGTTTTACTCCATTTTGGGACCTCAGATGAAGTGGAAGAGTTGGGTGAGCGACCAGTGACCAGTAGGTGCCAGGCCTGAGCCATGTTCTGCAGAAGGCGAAGAATCTTGTTCCACAGCACCAGCACTTTACCTTCGATGGTGAGATTTGGGAGGCTTCACAGGTTTTTTTTTACCTATATCCTGTAAGAATGCTGCTGTAAACTAGAACCTGGAATGCTGCTTTAATAACCACTGATATAGAGCTTTGCGAGCACACCCTGACTTATAGTTGAGATGAGTCTATGAGTTTGTAAATTTGATGGACCTAAAGTCTTAAAGGGTGCTTTGAGGTCTCCCTAAAACTGTCATTCCAAGGATGCCCCAGCAAAACAAGTCTTGTTGAACATCTAGTCATAGGCACCTCAGTAAGATTGTGCCAGATTGCAATGCGCTCAACCCTTCCAAGAAGGTTGTTGCCATATTGTCCACTTGGTTCCAACTCTTCGTAGCATTGGCCAAAATGTGTCCCCTTTATGCAAAATATGCTTCCCAATCATGGCAAGTTTCTCCAAGTGAAAGTTAACAAGAGCCCCTGCCATTTTTTTCCACCGCTTCCTTACACAGCCCTAAGGACCATTAAACAAACCTATACCTATACAGTTTTTTGTTTATCAGTAAGTGTAATTGAGTAAGAACTTATTTTAACCCTTCACATCCACCAACATTCCAGGTACGTCATGCCAAAGTGGGCTTGTAGGTTGTATATAAGACATACATGGTGGATCAGGCTTGAAAAAAAAGCCTTGTGCCAAAATCATGGGGATCACAGGGGCACCGCTGCTGCTCTCGGCAGACCAGGACAACCAACACAGAAAACCCCCCACCAGACTTTCATACAGGAGCGATTATACAGGCTCATCGCACAATTGTGATTGTGCAACATCAACCCCTTCAATGCCGTGGCGCTGCTTCTGCTGTCTAGAGAATCCCCAAGAGCTCTTGATTACTTTTACTAATAGGTAAATGTGTACAGAAGCTGGGATTGTGACAGATCCAATAATGAGAACACTAAGAAAAAAAAATGTATAAAATGATGTATAGACATAATTTAAGGGATTTAACTTAATGGAATCACATTTAACAGCAATTTCACTAGACTTCCTCCAATAGTTAGAAATGATAAACATTTATTAAAACAGTTACACATATCTTAATTGAATTCTTTCTCAGCATTAACAATTATCAAATATAATTAAATGTTATGTAACTTTATTAAAAAAATACATTAATAGTTTGTTAATAGCAGAGGTTCTAACATAATCATGTCATGAAATGATACTTATTTATGCCAAAATGGTTTTTTAAGCATGACCCGACGCTTCATTTGATTGTAAAAGTGTTGGATGTTGTTAGATATACAATTAATGGTCTTATTTGGGGGATTCTGTTTATTAAAGCAGGCATCCACAAATTCAGTCCTTGAGGGCTGCAACCAGGACACAGGCATCTACATTAAAGGCTCACTAAACTACATTCATTAAACCTGTTTTGAGACAAGGATACATAGAACCCCTGTCCTGTTTACAGCCCTCAAGGACTGGAGTTGTGCCCCTAAATATTAAAAGTTTATCTGCTGCCCTCTCCTGTTCAGCCTTGGAACAGCAGAAAGAATAGGCGACTTAAATCCTGCATACATGGTGGCAAGCCAAAATTTGGCCATTAGAAACCAGCCGATTGGTGTTGAGTAATTTGTTTATTCACTAAACCAGATGTTTGCAGGTGAGCTGAACACTAACTCAAATACATCATCAATTATATTCTCCTGCAAGATGGGCTGTGTTGGCTATGCATTACACATAGATACGTCAGTGACTCTCTACTACAAACCAAGCTATTCATTATGCAGGGCTAGAGCAGCCCATCTTGCTGGGAAAATATGCGACCCACTCTGACCCTTCACAATGAATTGTGAATCTACAGCCAATGTATTCAACTCGGTAGTGCAAAGTCAAAGTTGGGTTTCTGCAGTTTCGCACACTCTGGAGCAAATGATATACTCTGCGAAAATAAACTTATTACAAAATAGTGTAATATGCCACAGTGGCAGAGTTGAAATAACTATGTGTAAACACATACAGAAGAGTCACAGGCACAGATGTGATCTCTCCGGGATTTACTAAGAGATTCTGGATTCTCACATTCTGCGGACCATGGGCCGGTGCTTTGTTAATGAGGTCTGTGTATATTGCTCCCTTGAAGACGTTGACGCTCCGAGAGAGGTGTGTGTGTGTGTGTGTGTGTCCAAGATTTGCACCACAAGCATTCAGCCACTCGAATATGACAATTTACAGTATACTTAACCCTTAACAACATTGATATAAGTGCAACATGTATTTTAATTAACAAAAAAACACCCCATCGTAAAACACAGATTATCACAGTTTCCACCGGGTTTAATGCTGGTGCCAAAAATAACAATGTATGAATCAAAAGGAAGAAACAAACCCTGTTGCATCTATATTCTCTTATTTGTTTATCTTTCTATATAACCATCATTTCATATTTACTTATATTCTACGCTGGTAAATCAACACCGACTTAAAATAGCCAGGGTACCAAAATTATGGGTTAGAGGTAAAAAAAAAATAAAAAAATCGCTACTTTATGAAGGAATATATATTTTTGTGCAATAGTGGAGATTTCCAACTATGCTTACCTTGATCTATACGTGTACCTAAAGCTGGCAGATAATACCATACACAATTCATTTTTACATGCTGCAGGTTTTGTCATAAGCCAAACTAAAGTTTGATGCCCAGTATGAAATGTCTATTCTTGCGACCCTGCATGTCAAATGTGTATCGTGCAGAATTTAGGAGACAAGAAACAATGTATTCATGGGAATCAAAATAAAATAGTCAGAAAAGATGGACATCAGCAGTTAATTTCAGAGTCCAAGCCCCTTGACTCTGCACATGTTCTGCATGAACATACAGTATGTGCGTTTATAGATAAGATACACACACATTTGTATATACAGCCATTTATATAATAGGCATGTTATCCTTGCATATATTATATCTATCTATATAATATATATCTACCTTTCTATAATTATACTTAACTCTATAATTGTATACAAATATATCTTTCATCTAAACCCACAACTGTTTCATTTTTGTGCATTGTAAAATCTTTGCAATTCATAATTTTCCAACTGATACAATAAAAGCAGCTAACCGAACCCAATTCAATATCAGAGATTGAATACCCCCCCCCAAAAAAAGCACAAAACAAAAAATATTCAAACATTAAAAAAAAACATGTGTAGGCATCAAATCTCCTATAAAGATTTTTAAAAAATGAACGCACCAAAGTAACCTATAAATCATCACAGGATACAAACAGTAATATCATCGGCCTATTTTCCAAGTCATGCTTTCATTCTAATTAGATCCCTTAAAAATTGTTCAACTATCATAAAAGGTTTATTCCAATACCATGTGCCTCAAACTGTACATTTTTAGATATCTTGGACTTGCTGACATAATTAAGGAAAGGTAAAAAAAAATATTCATTTTTTTTTCATAGTAATAAAACTTGTAAACCAGGCATTTTAGTTGATTCGCTGAACGTTGATTATTCTCACTTTTGAAAACATAAGGTTTGTAAGGTTGTAATAATATAATAATAGTATATTATTTCTTAATTGGTTTGCTTTTAATATTTCTGATTTAATCGGGGTGAACGACAGCGTGCAGGTGCTACTGTTAAGCAAGAGGGGTTTATTAATTATCCCATAGAAAACTGCACTGAAAGCAACAGATAATATAATTATACCGCCAGCTCAGGAGACACCAATAAAAAGGTATCCTGGAGTATTCTCTATTTTTTTGCTCCATCCAATAAAGCTCACACTGACATCTACCATCAAATACTGAGATTATCCCATTAAGGACAATGGGCGGTCCCAAAACCCATTGAAAACAATGCATTTTGAGCCCGTATATGTACGGACTTTGTCATTAAGGGGTTATAATTTAGGAAGGGAGTTATTTAAGTGCAGAAATGATTAGCAGCCATGTTATCCTTTTTCTGGATTAAAATATACATTATCTATATAATGTATAATATACTCCTTTAGGAAAAAAAATAAAAGCACTCTAAGTCTATATATTATAGAATTTAACAAGGGACAATTTCCAAAGTATGGAAAATATATACTTATCTGTTTTGCAGGAAAACTGCAGCTGAAGATATTCTAAAAAGCAGTGTTTTTTTTTTTTAGCCCTCTGTTTGAAATGAATGGAAGGTATTTATTACAACACCAAATGTCTCTTCGAAATAAAGCTATGTAATGCTCCTTTAAAGCAATGTATGTGCTCTGCTATAAAGCACATGGATGCTAACAATAGAAAAAAAAAGTAATCATTTCTCAACACTTCAAAAGTTACAAAATATTCTAAAACCATTACAAAAAAATGTTATTTTACAAATTGTAGTAATTCAGAGTATGTCAGTTAGTTGGCTTCTTCCTCAAGTAAGCCCTGTACCCATAGATGAACAGCTCGTCTTTCCCTTAGGATTAATAAGGCAGAGGATGAAATATAATTTGAAGTTTTGAACGGGGCGGACAATGTCTCTCTAGACGGGAAAAGTTCTTTTGTGGCTACCAGAGGCTGCAATGATAAATCTGTCACAAATATAGCATCCCGAAAACAAGACGCTAAAAATAACCCTTTTAGACTCATCAGAAGAACGCCTGTCAAAGGTTCATCATAGGTTGCAGAGTGATGTAAGGAAATCAAATTAAACATGATGTCATTTTTCAAGGTTCAACGGGGACAATGTAAGATGTGAGTGATACCGGTGTTTAAAATATACATATGACAGGCCATTCACGGGACTTAGCAATCTGCAGCATAGTGGACGTATAGGTAAGACCATGTCTTAGAAAATAACTTTCTGTGAGGATCTGAGCACCTGATAAACCTCATTTTCCCATTATGTTTTAGTGTTTTAGCAAAACAAAGTACCCTATACTGTTAACTACAAACATTAGTTGTTTTTTTTTTTTAAATCCTATGTCCGTTTCCTAATCATCTGAAATAGTAACTTTTATGTTCTTACGCTTGATCCAGTTCGTTTTGGTGCCTGCACCTCTCTGTACATAGCTTCTTACAAGCCAAAAGTTACATAGAGGATGAAATAGGTGGGAAAGTGCCATGAACTTGTGCAAGCCATCGGAGAGTCCTCTTCAGATGCTGGTGAGACCAAATGATGGATGGAAGTATGTATGTTCATATGGTACAATTACCTGCTTTCCTTGAAGGTGTAGTGTCTGAGCACCATTGCTTCTCTCTGAAGCTCAGGTGTATGTGCTGGTCCAGGGCACAGAACAATCTGTCTTAAAGTACACTAACTAGGTGGGTATTTCTTACTCTTTGCTTCATGTTCTCCTTCTTTTTTGAAAATATGACTCAGCTCACCAGTTACTCCACCAGGATATGCAAGATTTCCAACAGACCTCGCTAATTGGCAGGGAATTAATAATGCCCCCTTCGTAATAGTACGTCAAGGACAGGGGACGCTGCAGTAGAGGTAAAAACTGATTGCTGCACTATATGGAAGCAAAGCATTTGTTTTTGAATGTAGAGCGGTGATGTGCATCTTCAGGCGGAGCAGAGTGTTTGTGTCCACACAGTCACCACTTTTCTAAAGGACCAGAAAATCCACCTTCACAATTTGCTGGGTTGCTTGAGAAACTGTAAAGGACATAGGAGAAATTGAATATCTTATATCATTGATCTAACCAGTTCCTTACTGCTACAATTATGCCATTCCCCATGCTTCTCTGGTAGCAGCCTACAAGATTCTCATCCTGTGACACTAAGCAATCGTTAATACTTAGTATTACCTTTTAGTTATATAGCATCAACAATGTATGCAACACTTCTTACAGTATACAGATTCACAAGGTATAACAAAACTAGAATGGACTAAAGCAATACAATAGGTGAAGAGGGCCCTGCTTACCTGTATTTAGCTGGGCACCCAACTGTGGCTGTTGCCCTGGTTAGTTCCTGGGTGTGAGGGATCAAAGTTGAAGTCAAGGATGCCCTCATCCATCAAGTCATTACTGATGATGTATTCCACATCACACTCAAAATTCTCATGAAACATGTCGATATCCAGGTCTATTGGAAGCCGTTCAGAAGACACACCAAAAGGGGAGGGCTTAGGAGATGGCATGGATGAAACTGGAGGAGGTCCTAGTACTGAAATTGTGGCGGGTGACACTAAAGAACTGAGGGGCACCACAGAGGGTTGATCTGGGTTTCTACCCTTGTTTTGCCCACCCAGCATAAGTAAATTCTGTCCTCCGCTTTGAGTCAGCACGGGGTCAACCTGCGTCATCATCACATTGCTTGGTGGGGGAGAGTCAGAAGTAAGGAGTGCTTCCAGAGTCTGAGGCCGCTGAAAGTTTCCAGTTGGCCCTCGCACAGAAGAAACATCAATGGGACTGAACAAGGAGTTACCAAAGGAGAGTGCTTGTGGTGGGTGAAGAGGAAAACTGGAACTACTTTGTAGCAGTGACTGTGGTGGAGGGAGTGGAGCTCCTGATGTAAGCATTGTGAGACCATCGATAAGCTCCAGCTCTTCTGTGACAGTTGGGGGGACACTTTTTGAAAAAGCAAGGGAGGAGTGGAGATCATCCTCAACCACATCATCCTGCTCCGGCAAGATTGGTGACAACCGGAGACTGAGATTGCTCGCATTGGAACCTGTACGAGGTCTGAATGTAGTCCATACATCGGGATCATCAGCACTTCGTGATGAAGGGCTACCAGGCCATTTTGGGGTCTGTGAACTAGGGCTACCAGCAGGAGGGTCACCAGGGCCAGCTGTCTTCTTCTTTGATACCTTGTTCCGTGCTTTTGCCAGTTTGCTGCTGTTATCCATGGATGCTGCCCTCCGACGTGGAGCTTTGCCACTCTTTCCCCCTTCTGGATTCAGCATCCACCAAGAGCTCTTACCAGTGGCCTCATTGTGAACTTTGATAAACTTGCTGTGCAGGGACAGGTTATGGCGGATTGAATTCTATAGTAAGGAAAAAACAAAAGGCAATCAAGTTCTACCTCAGAAGTTATAAACACAATTGCTCAAACGTATTGAGTTAAATGTCCAGTATTGTGTGTAGGTAAATGTAACAAAATGTCACTTGTCATGCTTTATATTTGTCAATATGGAATAAAAAGGTGTATTCCACAGGGCTACAGAATGAGAACTTAATCAGCATCTTCACCAATTTTCACATACTGACCACTAACTCCGAGCTTTAATAAACAACAATGCACTTTAATAAAGACTGTGGAGTCCTAAGACCAAAAAGGCGACCCCACTATGGATCCAATTTGCCAAGAAAGGAGATAGGAACTAAGGGTTTGTTAAAGGCACAGCAATTGTGCTCTTTCCCCCCCCCCTTTTTGTGTCCACAGTTAGCCTTCTTTTAATCTTATCCCATTCTTACTCTTTTATACTTATTGCTCTAGAACTGGAAAAAATATGAGCATGGAGTAGCAGATGCCTATAGGTATTTCTTGCTATGGCAACCATGTATATGCCTTAGAATTAGGATTTTAGCAGAATGGCAGAAATATCTCGGAAATAGCTAATTCTACACCTGCCACTGGTTTAGAAAATGGTGCACCATCTGTCTCCAGATCAGTTTCAGCGCACAAGCTGTCTTATAAGGAAAGTTTATTGTTAATGTATTCTCGTAGCTTGCCCTTTTGGCCCTTTGATATATCACATACATAACATTTGGCTATTTTACAGAAAAAATGGGATAACCCATTTGCTGCATTCAGGTATACACAGCCATCAAGGTTCCCACCACTGAGGTCCAAAGATATAACACTGTGGTTGGTAATAAACTGTTCAGTCCCAATCATGTTTGCCAGCTTTCCATAATTCCATCATAATCCTAAAGATCTATATTTTAGCAAATGAAAACTATATGGACTGCTGAAAATTAATTGGACGCAAACCATTGGCATGATATTAGAACTCTAGCACAGCTGGCAATCTAAAGAGATCACAGCTTGTAATCTTATAAGGACACAGAAGACGAAGAACTGACATCCAAGATTACTGCTTTGTACTAAACTGTGGTCCTAGCAGTTGATTCTAGATCGCACACGCCAACGAGAAGCCCCATGCCACAAACCACAATCCAGGAGGAGCCAGAGATGTGGTTTTAGCCGTTAACGACGAGAAAAAATAAAAAGCAAAAACAGCCCTGCAGACTTACGGGATATGGACCTCCAGGAACAGACTTTATTGTCTCCATGGAAATAAATATACCGTCGACTTCTTATTAACGTCAAATACTACAGAAACATTCACAACTGCGCGTCCATAAGAAAACGTTCAGAAGTGTAGATCTGCAGCTGAACACCTCCCTGTGGTCTATCTCAAACTTTAACAGCCCTCAAATATTTTCCCAAGCTGTCATTTTAAACAGACCTTGACTCTAATCGTGAAAAAAAGAAAGAAAAAGAAACAGGCGCTGGCAATCACCTATAAATCATTAATGTTCTTTGCCCAAGACACATAAATGGCTCGTAAAAGCATTTTCACACGGAAGAACAATACTTTAGATCCACTTACTGTGTAGTTCATTGAAAAGAAGAGGTTTCCAAATACACTCTATTTATATTGTTTACTTCTAACCTATTAATTAATTACTAATATATATATAAATTACTATTACATATATATATATATATATACAACAATGGAATGTTCAGGGTAAGTGGAGTGATAAAAAGTCACTCTGCCTGTAAGAGCATTCGGTAGACACCTGGTAAATGCAATCATGGTGAAGGAACTTTTTTGCATCAGTCAATGCATTAAAACAGTGACATCATGTGAAAGTCATTTCATCATCCATCATAGTCACTAAAGTGCGAAACTTATCACTGGTTCAAACTGGTCCTCCACAAACCTCTCTGATACAAAAGATACACCTGGGGACAGTGGGGGGGGGGGCATTAAAGATCAGCTGCACGCTGGGGAGGGATTCTCCTGGAATTACTCTTATATTAAGAAGCTTTTCATTGCTAGGGAACCCCTTTCGTGACAGATCCGTTGATGCACTGAATCCCGCCGTGTCGGGTGTAAGAAACGGGTCTGGTTATCATTTCTAGTGTAATGAGAGCATGCAACATCTGCTGCCCGATTACCTTCCAACCAGCAGAGCTGTTGCTGTCACCCTTGTCTTTGAAGTAAGGAATGGACGTCACCATCCACTCATAGATCTGAGAGAGGGTCAGTCGTTTATCGGGAGAGCTTTCTATGGCCTGACTGATGAGTTCGGCATAGGACTGGTTGCCCCATGCGTTCCTCCTAGAGCCCCCTTTCCTGGGGGTAATTCCACTGCTGCCCATCAGCCCATCGGATAACATCCTCTCTTCCCCTTCTGGGGACAGTAAGGAGGGGGCATCAGAAATATCTGCCTTGCTTTCGTCGCTGGCGGCCGATGGCTTGACGGCTGAGAGATCGGGTCTGGGAAGAGGCCACGTGCATGACCTGGGTCTCGCTTGGGGCTCAAAGTCTGGATCAATGTCCACCGGTGTCAGCTCCGTCTCCTCCATAGTAGTTCGAGAAGAGCAGTGACGTCCAGGTGAAAGAGTTCAACTCCCCTGCAAAAACTACAACGTGATGATCGGCCCGTGATCACTCGTACCCCCCATCACTCGGGTTGGGGGGCAACTTTAGGCACAGTGAAGTGTGCACAATCCTCCCAATGGCTTCCGGAAACTCTCTACGATGCTATGAGCCCCCGGTGCCGATTCCCGTGATCAGAAGACGGCTGCTGCCGGTTCCGCCTGGTAAGTGACACTTTTCCTTTTGTTTTGGACACCACAAAACTTCTCGCTGACGTCTCTGTTTACCAGGAGCTGCGGAGAGCGAACGGCGCAGGCGCATAGTTACGTCAGGACTGGCGCCTTGCGGCGCGCGAGGCACGATGGGAATTTGAGTTTCGGGACATTTGGAAGGACGTTGGTAGGGTGTACTTTTGAACTACAAGTCCCACCGCCTTTCGGGGTTCCCGGTCGCGTCGGCTGGCCCTGGCTTAGGCTGTTTAAACTACTACTTCCATGGATCTTTATGGGGGGCGGGGTTTCAACTTGGCCGGTTATGTAACTGCGAGTAGTTTCCAGTGAAGGGGTGGCATGACTTAGTATGTTGCGTACCATTTTTTAATATAATATCTTTATTTAAAAATACAAAAACGTTGTTTATGTCCCACCCACTGCTTTATCACGTGGCTTTAGTTAAAGCTGGCTTTTAAACTGATGGCACTCAGAGACATTTGCGCTGTTATTAGATTATTTATGAACACGTAAGATTATGCAGACATTAATATTGTGCTGCTTTTTAAAATTATTTATTTATGACATTTTTTTCCCCTGATGCCCCTCTCTTTTGTTGAACCTAAGACTGTTGTGGGGGAGGGGGGGTATGAATGCGATGTCCACTGTAATTTTACCCTGAAGAATGCAGTTTAAACTACAAAAATGTGTTTACAAAGTGGGTTGTGTGAAAGAAATGCTTTGATCCAGTAAATTACATACTAAAATAAATAACTAGCAAAAAAAGTTAACTCCTTCCTTACCCAGGCATTTTAATGCTATAATTACCATATGTTTTTGATATTCTTACCATACAGTTGTGTGGAAAAAGAATTTACACCCACTTTGAATTCTATGGTTTTACATATCAGGAGATAATAACAAGCATCTGTTCCTTAGCAGGTCTAAAAAATAGGTTAGTACAACCTCAGTTGAACAACACATGACATGTCACACCGTGTCATGACATATTCAGCAAAAATGAAGCCAAAATGGAGAAGCCATGTGTGGAAAAACTAAGTACACCTTATGATTCAATAGCTGGCAGCAATAACTTCAAGCGATTGTTTTCTGTATGACAGGAAAGATAGGGAGGGAGGGGTATGTATGTTTTTATGCATGTGAGCATGAATGTCTACATATGTGTATGTGACTGTGGATGTAAAGGGGGATATGAGTAAGTGTGTGTTGGGGCAAAGGTGACACTGCGGGGCATGTTGCTTGGTGAAGTGTCTAGTTATGCCCCTGTTCATAAGCATACAGAGGACCTTTATCACTCCTGTGTTCCAATGGCAGGTTGTGTTTGCTAATCCAATTTTAGTGATCATTGGAAAACCATTTTGCAATTATGTTACACAGCTACAAATTTCCTTGTTTTGCATCAGCATCCTCGGATTTAAGACATACCCCACATATATATATTTTTTATGTTCTATGGGGCTACACCCATCCCTTACATAATACTCCAAGGGGGTATAATCTTAATACTTCTTTGGGGGTAGTGAACAGGGGAGAGTTTATAATTTTTACATATAGTGCTGTGGCAATGGCATGTAAGGCCTTTATTTATTGTCTACTGCTATTGGTGCAATATGGATAGAGATCCCTTTACTGATCTCCTATACATCTTCTGTATGCCAGTGATGTCACTGTGGTTTTTTTAAACTTATTTTTACTTATTTTATTTTTCATTTTTATTTATATTTCAGTATTAAAAAACAACCTTTTTCCCATTTTTCCCCATTTTTTCTCCTATTATCTTCCCTGCACTGATCAGCAAGCAGGGCTCCATAGACTTGCACTGCTAATTGCAATAAGTGCAATCAGCCATTAGGGGAGCAATCGGCGATCCCAACTGGATCTATACAGACCCCGCTGAGTCTCTCCTGTCCTTCAGTGACCTTTAGGTGGGTGTCAGAAGTGTGATCCTGCATTCTTTATATAACGGTGTACTGGTACTCGCGCCATTACACACGATGATCTACAGGTACGTCCGAAAGGTAATCTTGTCGCACTTTTTGTGGACATACCTGTACGTCTGTAGGGTAATGAAGGGGTTAATGCCCTGCCATCTGATATGTTTCCTAAGAATAAACTCAATTTGAAAATGTGGAGCAATATTTATGAATTATTCACTGATCAATTACCTGTTTTAACTAATGCTACTGAATACACACAGCTTTAGAAAATGTAAAATGTAATTTTTCCCCATTAGTGATACAGTTTTATGGTTTAGTACATGAAATGTCCACGACAAAGCCACCTACTACTGTTGATCATGTACATTTAATGCAGTGCGATTAATTTGCAGTGAGATACTGGTTTTCAAACAGACAGTAATTCATCTACACTTAGTGTTATATAATGAAATGATCCTTACGGGACACTCCAGCCATAATATACCCTTTTAAGGTGCTGTTTCACCTCTTAATATATCACCAGGCGAGTGTTTCAACGTGTAAGGAGAAGTCAACGAAACCTGTCATTTTATTTGTCCTTTTCAATGCTCCCTGTCATTTAAAAACTGCAGCAATAGCTTTAATGAGATACTAGAGTTGCTTAGCAACAGAGTCCTGTTATTTTCCCAAAGCTCTCCTCTATGTATTACATCACAGAAGTGTAACCTCCTGCAACCACTCTCAGACCCCTTTAAACTAAAAAAAGGCTCAAGCAAAAGCCCCTTCCTCTGGCGGACGGAGCAGAGCAGTGGGAACGCCTTAAGCGGCCCCAATTAAAGTTTTGGAACATGAAGCTACAGAAAAAAATAAATATTTGTTTAAAACAGGGATACGTGTATTTAACATGCACAGAAGGGTAATCTATAAGTATTTAGGAAAGTCAGGGAAAATGTCTAAATAGGACGGAACCTGCATGGATGGATTGAGCAGAGTCTCCCCCATACATTTGACTCTTTCCCCACCCCCAAATCCTTGGCTTGTAGGAGATGTGTTTGGCTGAACACATTTCACGCTTGCCACTGCACATGCGCAGTATGCTCACCTCCAGTAACCTCCAGTGCTGGCTGGCGTAAGATTTCCAGGGGGTCAACTAAGGCCCTCTGTGCCCGTGCATTCCTCCAGAAATTTCAAATGGCCAAAGAGGGGCACCTTTGTTTTAGTTGCTGTGGTTAGGGTTTGGCTGGGGGCAAGGCTTTGCCAAGAATTTTCTGTGACATTGCGACCTCTAGATTTTTGTTATTTATGTAACCAAGTAAGGCATTTAGTGTATTTTATTTATACAATTTAATTGATAAACACATTTCTGTTATTTCTATATATACACTATTTAGTGTTACTTACATTTAGGCCTGTAGAACACTGGGAGACACTCATACTCGCCAAAAATATTGAGATAGTAGGGACATCGAGAGAGAAAAGAGGGACTGTCTCTCCTAAAGAGGGACACATTGAAGGTACGCCCATGTGCATAAAGCACTATTTATTTCAAAGGGAGTGATATCCTACCACCTATTGTCTGTTTCAAGCAGCTAAAAGGGACAGACAAAAAAAAAACACCATGGAGACGGTGGTGCACTGCAACTCTGGAGCTGCCTCTGTTCCTAAAGGTGACTTTGTCCCTACAGGTAAAGATAGTATGCTAAATTACAAAGTACTTTAATACGCGTTATTTGTTGGTGAGGCTGCATTGGGCCTTTTAACATTCAAGATGACCAGGGGCCGAGAGTCAATTGCCTCCCTAATTCTTAAAAACTGGCAGGCCTGCTCACTTAGGCAGGAGCTCAGTGAGGTCACATAAAAAGATGTTACGCGACTCCGAGGTAATAGTGCAGCTACACTCACATTCTTACCGTGCGCTGAAGGAATGGGTGATGGACAGCGTTCAAGTTGCTTTGATGGGAGCATTGTCTAAAATCTCTGAGACATTCAGTAAGTTTTAAAACAGGATCTGAAAACTAGGATTCCAAAATGGAACTACGGTGCCACAGGTATGGACCAGATAACTGTTAACAATAACATTACAATGCTTTCTAAATCTTTTGCAGAATCGATACAAGGTGGAGAACATGAGCCTGTGAAGATCAATGCAAATTGCCCAGAGAGATGTCTGAAGTTGCCTATGTCAGGATCAACTTGGCAGGAACCTTAGCTCCTCAATCTTCCCTTGGGTTCACTCCTGACCTTAGAGAATAATAAGCAATTTGGGTATTAATGGATCTCCAGAGGATTTTGAATTAGGAGAAGGGCTAGTTTAGTGTTTAGGACCGTACATTTTTTAAACATATATACTGTAAAGCGAGACTTGTGAAAATCACGTTCCAATCTTAATGTCAGCAACCAAAATTAAAAAACCCCACCAAAGCAAATGGCCAACAAAAGTATGGATGTTGCTTTATTTTAAAATATGTATACAGTATATAGTTTACATCTATACTTTGAGACGCAAAAATGGAAATTTTGCATGTGCTGCAGACCCCACTGCATCAGCAATTGTTCCATCAAACTCGTCTCCTGCAAGGCAATGTCTTGTCTAAGTGGAACAGCGCCTTAAACGCCAGTATGAGGATTTTCCTTTGCTGAGCTAATGTTTTATTCTTTACACCTTTATTCTACACATCGATCAGCTATAACATTATGACCACTGGCAGGTCATAATATTGATATCATGGCACCTGTCAGTGGGTCGGATATATTAGGCAGCAAGTGAACATTTCCTCCTCAAAGTTGATGTGTTAGAAGCAGGAGAGATGGGCAAGTGTAAAGATCTGAGCGACTTTGACAAGGGCCAAATTGTGATGACAACTGGGTCAGAGCATCTCCAAAACTGCAGCTCTTGTGGGGTGTTCCCATCTGCAGTGGTCAGTAGCTATCAAAAGTGGTCCACGGAAGGAAAAGCAGTAAACCGGTGACAGGGTCATGGGCGGCCAAGGCTCATTGATGCACGTGGGAAGGCTGCCCATGTGGTCAAATCCAACAGACGAGCTCCTGTAGTTCACAATGCTGAAAAAGTTAGTGCTGGTTCTAGTAGAAATGTGCCAGAACTTGCTAAAGGGATACATTCAAGAACATATCTTGATCCAGAATCCAAATAGTAGAAGTCAACATGGATTTGTGAAAGACCGGTCTTGTGAAACCAACTTACTAGCATTCTATGAAGAAGTTAGTAAAAAATATAGATCTGGGTGTGGCCGTAGATGTGATTTATCTGGACCTTGCTAAGGTGTTTGATAAAGTTCCACATGAAAGATTACTCTACAAATTACCAGAAGTAGGCTTAGGGACAAATGTCTGTATTTGGATCGAAAATTGGCTAAAAGATAGACTGCAGAGAGTTGTTGTGAATGGATGTTGGGGACTGGATGTGCAAGTGGCAGATGAGGTTCAACACAGATAACTGCAAAGTTATGCATTATGGTAAAAATAATAAAAATGCAACCTATACTATGAGTGGAATATCCTTGGGGAAAACTACCAATGACAGGGACTTAGGAATAAAGGTAGATAACAGACCTGGCAGCAGTGTGCAATGCCCGCAAGCAGCTGCAAGGGCCAATAAGGTTTTGGCATGCATAAAACCATACAAAAGTATTGATTCACAGGAGGAGGATATCATCTGCCTCTTTACAGGTCAACGGTAAGACCTCACCTTGAGTATGCGGTACAATTCTGGGCACCGGTCCTTAGAAAGGACATTACGGAACTAGAACAAGTGCAAAGGAGGGCTACAAAATTAATAAGGGGATTGGGGGACACTAGTTATTTAGAGAGGCTAAAAAAGTTAAAACTATATACGCTGGAAAAATAGCATCTTAGAGGGGATATGATAAAGCAGAAATCCGATTGCCTTTTGGTGACTCCAAGAAGGATTTTTTCCCCTGATGGCAGAATTCGAAGAAGCTTATTTAGGGTTTTTTTGCCTTGTTTTGGATCAAGAGTAGGAAGGTTAGGTAGAAGGGTTGAACTTGATGGACGTAGGTCTTTTTTCAACCTTATGTACTATGTAACAGCAGATTTAAAAACAACATTGCAGGCTTTCCCTAATTAGTGAAGTAACCTGCCCATTGGCTACACATTTCACGGCTGAGCGGCCGCTGAAAACCCCTTGTGGGTCAGAGCGGGGTGCCTTTGTACAGGAACGGCCTTCATGGGTGTAAGAACCGAATGATGTTATAGTAACGGTGATAATGAATACTATAAAGCAAATGCTGCCTTTAATGCAGACGAACGACAGGTGGCGCTGTGAGCCATTCAAGGCACCCACAGAAAGCGATGTCAGTGACGTCAGCTGCATACAGCGCATTAATGCATAAAGCCCGCTCAGCCCCGGAAGCTGCATGCTCTAGTCACGCATGCGCAGTGTGGAAATGATGCCCCGTAACCCGGATAACCCGCAAGTTCAGTGAGTGCTCATGCGCAGTGCGGTCTACGGGCCGGGTGTGTCGGTCCAGCCGTGTTTCCGCCGCCTGACGTTCCTGGTTTCCGGTAAAGATGTCGGACGCCACAGTGGCGGATACTCGCCGGCTAAATTCAAAGCCACAAGACCTTACCGACGCCTACGGACCGCCTAGTAACTTCCTAGAGATTGATATATTTAACCCACAAACAGTGGGTGTGGGACGGAACCGGTACACTGTGTACGAGGTCCGGATGAGGGTAAGATGTAGTGATGATAGCACAGTGATGTCACGGTTATGCAGTCAGTGTTCAGTGTGTCACTGTTGCTGTATATGTGTGTGTCAGTGCATTGTGTCACTGAGTGGTAGTGTATAGTGTAGTACTGTGTGGCGATGTGGTGCAGTGCACAGTATATGGCATTGTGTTGTGTCATGCTGTGTTGTGGTATGGGGCATTGCAGATGGTGGCATTGCATGGTGTATCATTTGAGGATTAAATGTACAGTTCAGTGCTTGTATTGTAATCATTGCATCATTTTTCTTGATTGCAACGGCTGGAAGAACTAGAAACCTTGAATCAAACCAAAGGCAGGTCCCATCTCATAAGGGATCAGAAACTGTACTTTTACCTCTTTCCTGACTCCTGATATCAGTCAGGCGCATGCACTGTGAATCAGCACGTATGTGCTAATGTGCATGCATGTGCAGACATTAGGATTCCATGCGTTAAATGCCTTCTCATCGACCTGTAACCCTTCCATGCCATCATAAGGCAAGCTAATTTATATAGAAAGACTCTTTGTACTACATTGCCGCTTGGGCATCCTTGCTTCTTGATGTTTCATTAAATACATTATGTAATGTGCTGCATTTCTTTGCGTTACTTGATGAAGTCACTAATCTACCTCCTGTGATGTTGACACCCAAGCTTGTTACACAGGCTTCTAAACTATTGGCATGGGTGGGGTATCATTATGTAGAGTGCTAGAGACGGCTCAATGCGAGAGGCCTTCAGTCAGTAATATACTGCCTGCATTTAAGAAACACTTAAAAGAGAATGAGGCAAATTATGATTTTATGTTCTTCTGATTCTTCAAGGTAAAAAAAAGACAACCATGGGTGGCTCATTTTCTTGGTACTAATGCATATGCCCCCAACACGTCAGTGTTCATATTGACATACCTTTATTGGGGGTGCTGGGGCCTGACACGGGACTGTCTGCCCACCTTGCCAGAGAGCGCTATAGAGGTCTGTGCTTTACTGACCTCCATCAGCGTTGCAGCTACCTGGCCAAGTCATGAAGATTAGAAGATCTTCCCAACTGGCCTGTGATACCTGCTATCCTGCATGTGTGTGTATGTGTAATATATATATATATTATATATATATATATATATACACATACACACACACACACACGATAATTGGGACACCTGGCCATTACACCAACAGGGACTTTGATGACATCGCATTCTAAATCAAAAGACAGTAATATGAAATTGGTTACCACTTTGCAGCTATAACAGCTTCCACACTTCTGGGAAGGCTTTGCATAAGATTTTGGGGAGTTTCTGTGGGATTTTTACCCATTCATCCAGTAGAGCGTTGGTGAGGTCAGGCACTGATGTTGAACGAGAAGGCCTGACCCGAAATCTCCATTCCAAAGGTGTTTAGTGGGGTTGAGTTTGGGGCTCTATGCGTCCAGTCAAGTTCTTCCACACCAAGCCCATCCAACCATGTCTTTATGGCCCTTGCTTTTTGTACTGGGACACAGTCATGCTGAAATAGGAAATGGCCTTCCCCGTTTCCCCAAACTGCTCTCTCAACGTTGGGCGCATAGCAGTGTACAGAATGTATTGGTATGCTGGACAGCAGCAACCCAGCCACAAAGCAAAAGACGGCGTAAAGTCGCAGAGCGGGGTCACCAAGTGCTGAGGCCTATGGGTATATATACTTTTCTGGCTCACAGATGCTGTGTATGTTCAGTCAATTTAATGTCACTATATTTACTATTATTAATGTATTATCGAGCACTGTAGTTTGGAGGTTGTAATAACCCAAGTTTATTTTGGAAGACTAAATGTCTAGGTGACAGGGGTGCAATATAAAGGGACTTGCATACGATATAAGCCAGAAGCCCTCCCCTTGCCTGCCAACTTGTTCCTGGAAGCTGATTTCTGACAGTACAGGAGCCATCTGTATCCAAAAAATGCCCACTCTGTACCCACTGTTTGAGGAGCGTACATTTTGGATGTAGGTGACACCTGTACTTTCGGAGACCACCTTGTGCAGTGAATACCAGGGACAAGATGGCAGGTGGAGGAAGAACCGCAGGGCAGGAAACTAGATGTTTATCCTCCCACTTTGAGTCCCAGATCTCGTCTTCCGTAACTTTAATGTTTAAACTAAATATCTCCAAAACTATTGCATTGATTGCCAAACAAAAAAATACAAGCTGTAATTCATTTAGATTAACACGTTTATTAGGGTAAACGCTATGACCGGTCCTAATTAAATGTTCACAGCAAAGTATAGGCTCGTCAATGACTAACAGTGAAATCTCTGATTTCAAGCAGTGCACATGCTGCTATACAATATGGCATGCTAATGGTTGCTCTAATTGAGACATGGCTGAGGGTATGGCTTATTTATGACATGAAATTAATATGTATGTAATGTGTTTTTTTTTTTTTTATTTTTTTTTTAATTCATTTTAGACAAACTTGCCGATCTTCAAAATGAAGGATTCTTGCGTTAGGAGGAGATATAGTGATTTTGAATGGTTAAAGAATGAGTTGGAAAGAGACAGCAAGGTGAGTGTCTTAGAGATATTTGTGTATTTTGTATTAAATAGTTATAGCTACTATGTAGAGCATTATATTTTCAAAATAGGCTATGAGTACAGTGTTTCTTAGCACTGTGCAGAGCAGAGGTATAAACTTACTCTGGGCTGTATTGTGGCAATTGAATGGACTGATTCTGTGGTGCGGGGAGATGCCCTCTGCAGAATCCCCCCATGCATTTGCAAGAGGAACGCCACCGAAATTTAAAGGGACCACACAGCTAAAGTGCTCGTGATGGCTACTCCATCCCTTTAAATCTCGGTGGAGTCCCTCAACTTGTCTTCACTCTTCCTTTTTTTTTTTTTTATATATATATATATATATATATATATATAATTAGTGCATTGCTAGTTGAGAATGATAAATCTGCCATATGTTCCAAGCATTTTTTTTCCTCTCGCAGATCGTAGTACCTCCACTACCAGGGAAAGCTCTAAAGAGACAGCTCCCTTTCAGAGGAGACGAGGGCATTTTTGAAGAGTCCTTCATTGAGGAGAGAAGGCAGGGCCTGGAGCAGTTTATTAACAAGTAACACTTCTTTTAATTTTTTTTTTTAAAGCTAGTTCTGTGCTCTTCACAATGGGATTGCATAATTACAGCAGTATTTGCTTTCTAAGCAATGCCCATTGATCTCTATCCTTTGGAAATGTGTGCGTGATGTGTATTTTGCTCTCTCGACCTCACTTCCTCTAAATCTGCTTTCTTTGCAGGATCGCCGGACACCCCCTTGCACAGAATGAGCGCTGCCTTCACATGTTCTTGCAGGACGAAACCATTGATAGAAATTATGTGCCAGGCAAAGTGCGCCAGTGAGAATTCTAGTAACCCCTAAGTCCTTCTTGCCCTTCACAAACCCATTGCCTGCTAAATTACATTTATTTTTACACAAAGTCTTCACTTTTACTTTATATCTCATTTCTTAAAACCTCCCCCTCTCGCCGGTGTCCTGAAAGAGGCCGCTCTGTGTTCCTTGGCTGTCTGTGCTGCTCTCCCTCTCAGGATGGCTGCCTGTTGAGGGTGGAGATGGGAACATTAAATAAGCACGGTGGCTGCTCAAACCCCCACCCCAAAAGCCCCAACATGGTGGCCGTGGATGGTTGGTCTAACCCAAGTTTGAGACTTTTGGTGAAAGTAATACTGACATACAGAACATAGATGATGCTCCTTTTCCTAGCACCATAACTGGAACTTTATGTTCAAGTGTACAATTATTTTCTTTGTGGCTAATTAACAGGTCTTCAAGAGGAGAATACACTCTTCCTAAATTATGACCTGTGGCCCCCTACTATTACATTCAAGCTATAACTTGCGGTGCATCCGGCTTTGGTGTGACTAAGCAAGTAATCTCCCAACAAAGTATTTATTTTATCTTAAAGAGCAAAGACCTCATTTGTTGTAAAAGCTCCAAGATAGGCAAAATATGTATTCTCAGATTTGGTAACCATTGTAGTTCCACAAAGATCTAGCCAGCAGAAGCTTAAATCTGGGTCAGAGTTCTTAATTTTAAAGTACTGAATATTGAGTGCCAAGCTAAAAATGCCTCGTTGCTGTAGGGGACCATAACAGAGATGTCAAAGTGAAACCGCTGAGTGATAACGTTGTGCCCCTCTGAAGATGCTGCTTTGGATTGTGACTATAGAAGAGGAGGCATGCATATGTGAAATTGTTTGAGCTTCAGTGACATTGTTTTTCTTCCTATGGAAATGTAGAAGATCATGTTCAACGCCTGGATTTGACAATGGCCCCATGGGATTCTGAGGGGGGGGCATATTTTATGGGGGGGGTGAGTACTGAAACTCTTAAGTAGGCTGGGGTCACTGTTAATAAGTTCTCGATAGCATTCTAAACATGACTGTAGTGAGTTAGTTCTAGATAGGGTAGGAGGATCGCATTTTTCTGTGGTCAGCTTGGGATGCGCAAACGTACACAGCAGATCCCTGTGTGGTTTCACGAATGTCAACTGACGGCGCACTGTGGCCTCATGTACAGTTATATCACTCAATTTTGGGCCCAGGGGTTCTGAGTGTCTTTGCTGCCTGTGTCCTTGTGCTGGAGACCATGTCTGTGTATATAAATATCTACATCTGACATTTGGACTAAGAGTCTTTACTAGTGTCTTACACTGTTTACTGTCGGTATTCTTTCAGACGAATAACATGAAACTTATAGTTATTTGCAGTCAATGAATGCCCTATAACAATCTTCACTAAAATATTGTAATCACGTTTGATCATTAGAGTACAAAATGGAATATAATGGTTGCAAACCAGACTCTAACAATATGAATTTTATTGAATATGTTTTGCTATACCCCCTCAGATAAACTATCCAACTATCCCATCTACAGTGACTTACAAAGCAAGATCTGGGATGAATGATATCTAGTTATACTTTGCAAGGCTTGAACAGGACGGTGTTATCATCGTTAACCCCACAGTATGCACTCTTGGTGGTTTAAAGTTAGTCATACTCAGTGAAGAAAGCATGTATGTGAATTTTGGGACCTTGATATCCAAATTGTAGGGAATTTGTGGTAGTTTAAAAGCCCCGTTCCAGGAAAAAAAAATCCATCATATAAAAATAGTCCTTTTTTTCCAGTTTGTATGGCAATAGTCAGTGCCAACTTTTGTGTCATGTGTCTAGCATCTGTATGAGACTGAATTTTACACAAGTAAGAACGAATATTGCTGGAAAGCATGTGGCATTCAGCAGTACTATTGTATCTAATGTTGCATTTAGTTAGATGTTAAAGCAAAGTAGGTGGAACGGCACATTTAATCATTAATTTATGATAATGTGGAGATGAATACTGAAACATAAGCTGCATGAGCACAACGTGGTTACAGATAGAAGTGGGTTGAGAAACAGCGTTAAAGCAATGAAGCAAGAAGAGCTGATTGAAGGCTGCATTTCTGTGAAGTCCAACGTTCCTAGAGGGATCTGTGGCACGAGGTTACTCTTACTAGCTGAGCTCTTCAGGAGGTAATTTGCCACACTTAACACTACCCACCATACATTTATATCCTTCAGTTACTGTCTTATGGCTGTAAGTAATATGTGTAATTATTGGATTAAGTCTAATAAATTGTAACTATCATTTATTTCTATGTTTAACAAAAGTACTCACCTACCAAGGGTCCTCTTGTGTGTGTGTAACACAAATACAATACAAAAAAAACCTCTAAATCTTGAATGAGGGGTTAAGATGGATTGCAAAGAACTTTTACTTTGAAGCATATGATGAGAATCGCATCCCCAAACGAAAGTGATACAACCCAGCATGTATGGGTAATATTAAGAAGGCAACTTCGTGTACAATACATTAAGAAGTCTAGGAGTCCAGAGGAAGACACAAGTATTAAAGTTTACATAATTTATTTTTTTAGTGTCATTTAACTCTTCCTCTAGCTGCCACTATTGAAGAGTTACTACCGTGAGAAAGCACCTAACGTAACACTAAGGTGAAAGAGGACAGCAGCCTGGTGAATTTTACTTTTGTATTAATTTTGAGATATCCAGTGGACAGCCTGTATACCGGTATCCCTTTAACGGAGATGGTTATAGCGAGGACTGGACTATGGTAATCATGGTCGCTTATGTTTTGAAGGCAAAGTTGCCTAGAGTATAAAACCACCGCTAGCTCAAATGACAGAAGTAATAGTCCTTGATTGTGTGGCCTTGCTTATGAAATCCATGTCTACTGAGAATAGAAACAAGACGTGATCCTGCCAAAGAGGATTAGTATCATCATGGATCAAACATGTTTGTCTTCATAAATGCGCACTATGCTCTCTTGATCAACCATAAAGGGAACATGTATTGTACATATCAAACAACATGAGCACCGAGCTTTGTGTCTAAATCAAGTATTTATGTGAGATATAAATCCTGGCAGAGTATACCGATCCATTGATTGTAGGCTGTGTCCCCCACATCACAAAGGAGCACACGAAGGCCATGGTGGATGGAGTGCAATCATAAAGCTATAAAATACAGGTATAGTCCCTAAATCTAAATATTGGTGACTCTAATAACTTTCAAGATAAATAAATCTGTTAGGCTAGGTTTCCACTTGGTTTTTTTCTGCTAAAAACGCCCATAAAAACGCCAATAGCGCCACCTGGCGTTTTTTTTAGTGAAAAAACGCTGCAGCCAGATGTTAGCTGTTCTTCAATAGGAAATCGCAAAATGCCATTTCCACTTGGCGTTTTTCTGTTTGGCGTTTTTTCAGTCCTGTTTGGCGTTTTTCTGCTTTTTTGGGCTCTGTGGCAGTTTTTCAAAATCGCAGCATGTTGACACTCTGGCGTTTTTTGCAAGGAAATCTTGGCGTTTTTCTCCAATAGAAGTCTATGGGAGAGAAAAAACGCCATGAAAAAGCCATGTGGGTTTTATGCCTTGGCGTTTTTTATGGCGTTTTTTTCCACAGTTACAATGCAGAGGATGGACCCAGTATCTGTGTGTCCTACGAGAAATAGGCTGGAAACAAACAGTTTCACACAAAACAAAGTTCATATTGAATTTACACCATTTGGAACAAACATGCCATTACAAACAAACATACGCGACCGGATCCTGCGTGCCAAAAGCAACAGCAAACAATTTGCACCATAATTTGGGGCCGATCTTCTTAGAGGAGCAGACATTCGGAATAAAGCATGCCTTACAAACCACAGAAAAGAGAAAAAAGGGTCCGCCGGGGCGTTTAAGTAGAACTCTACCAAGTAAATGACATCAGGAGAGGGCAGATACTTGCCATTTATCCTAATCCCTTTTAGCTGGGTGAAACATCTAACTTGTAAAGGCTGGAAAAACTGCCTAAGGTCGAAAAAAGCAATTTCCACAGAAAGGCTAAAACGCCAGAAAAAACTCCACAAAAAACGCCAAAACGCAGGAAAATGCAGTGGCAGTTTTCTTGGCGTTTTTGTTGGCGTTTTTCATCAGGAAAAAAACGCAGGACAAAAACCCAAGTGGAAACCTAGCCTCAGGGATATCATTTTTAAATTATGGGGAAACAGCTTCTTGATCCAAGGAAAGATCTGACTGCCATTCTGGGGTCAAGAAGGAATTTGTTCCCTAGGTTGTGCAAAATTGGAAGAACCACAACTGGGTTTTTTGCCTTCTTTTGGATTAACAGCAAGAAATAAACAGATATGGGAAAGGCTGAACTTGATGGATGCATGTCTTTTTTCAGCCTATGTAACTATGTATGGTGCAAATGGTGTGTGAATGTACAGTAACACCATGCTCACATAATGGACTGACCACGTGCAGACTGTTTTAGCATTTGTGATCTTTCAAGTATAGTTGACATGTATGACTGACCTTGGTGAAAATGGCTGAATTTACACTCTTTATTATTTTAATTATCTCTTAAAATGACAGATAAAATATTTGATATGGTGCTCAAAACAACAAAGTAGGTACTCTGTATCCACGCTTTATATACGTAGAGTAAATAGATAATAAGAGCCTATAGAGAATGTGGGGCCAAAAGACGAAGGGATGGAGTTTACAGTAGAAGAGGGGTGGTCTGGGCCAGATGGGGTGGGGTAAATTTAGTTTAGGGGGTGCCGGTCTAGGGCAGCACAAAACCTAAATACACCACTGGTGATATCATTAAGATGTCATAGAACAGGCAAGAATCCTTCGTATCAGCACATTGTATGTCTGTTTGAGTTAGCTGCTTAGACTATTAGAGGGTCCGTAGCCTACAGGAACCCTTGTTATTCTGGATCACGCTGAAAGGGAAAGTGGCTAGTCGTAGTGTCCCAGATCAGTCCAAAATGTTCACAAAGATCTGGTCCCACCTGGTTCAGAGAGATAAAGAGAGGCTGCTAGCAAACTGAAGGAGTAGAGAAGAAAATCAGCTGAGCTCTGAGAGATGAGTGAGGGAAGGAGGCAGAGGTTAAGAGGGGAAGGAGGGAAAGTGTGTAAGTGTTTGTGAGCAAGCCTACATGCATGTACGTGTGATTGTGTCTAAGCATGTTTGTGTAAGTGTGTGTGAGCATAGATGTGTACATCGATCAGCCGTAATATTTTGACCACTGACAGGTGAAGTAAATAACACTGATAATCTTGTTATCATGACCCTTGTCAGTGGTGAAATATATTAGGCAGCAAGCGCACACTTTGTCCTCAAAGTGTGTCAGAAGGAGGAAAAAAGGGCAAGTGTAAGGATCTTAGCGACTTTGACAAATGCCAAACTGTGATGGCTAGACGGCTGGATCAGAGCATCTCCAAAACTGCAGCTCCTGTGGGCTGTTCCCGATCTGCAGTGGTCAGTCAAAAGTGGTCCAAGGAAGGAAAAGTGGTGAACTAGCGACAGGGTCATGGGCGGCCAAAGTTCATTGATGCACATGGGGGGGCGAAGGCAGGCCCCTGTGGTCAAATCCAACAGGCGAGCTACTGTAGCTCAAATTGCTGAAAAAGTTAATGCTTGTTCCGATAGAATGGTGTCAGAACACACATTGCATTGCAGTTTGTTACGTATGGGGCTCCATAGCCGCAGACCAGTCAGGGCACGATGCTGGCCCCTGTCTACTGCCGAAAGCGCCTGCAATGGGCCCGTGAGCATAAGAAATGGACCACGGAGCAATGGAATAAGCCGGACTGGTCTGATGAATCACGTTTTCTTTTATATCACGTGAACGACGGGTGTGCGTTGCTTACCTGGAGAACACATGGCACCAGGATGCATCCATGTAGGCCCCACCTCGCAACTTACAGGACTTAAAGGACCTGCTGGTAACATCTTGGTGCCTGATACCACAGCATACCTTCAGAGGTCTGGTGGAGCCCATGCCTTGACAGGTCCAAGGGGGACCAACACAATAGTAGGCAGCTGGTCATAATGTTATGGCCGATTGGTGTATGTGCGTGTGTGTATGCATGGATGTGTATGTGTGAGCATGGATGTGTACATATTTGTTTGTGTGCATGAATGTGAATGTGTAAGTGCATGTTAGTGAATATGTATTCATTTTAGTTGGTTTAGTGTGTATAAAAATGTGTGCCACTGCATATGTGAGTTACTGAGGGGGGACAAGGGAAAGATGGGGAATGCCAAATAAAATAATGAATAGGAAGAGAGATGGGGAGAAAATAGTAAGATAACAAGATGGAGGAAATATTGAGACAAAGGAGAGCAATAGAAATAAAGAAGAGAGGTTGAGGCAAAGAGGAGGAGAGAGATGTTGAGAGATGATGATAAAGGAGAGAGATGAGGAAAAGGGGGAAAGATAATAAGTAGGAGGGACAATGAGGAGGGGAAAGATAATGAGAAGTGAGGACGTTGAGATAAATCAAAGGAGGAGATAAAAGAAATGGAGGTAGGGTGAAAGGGAGAGAGAAAGAGGATAGTAAAAAGGTGAGGTAAAGAGAAAGAAGAGTGATAAACAGAAAGGGAAGAAAAGAAAGAGAAAGGGGATTAGAGATAATGACAAAGGTGGAAAGATAAAGAGAAACTGGAGTGAGAAAATGGAGAGATAAGGGGAATGTGGAGAAGAGAGAGCTGAGATAATGAGAAAGGGCAGGATCAAGAGGAGACCTGAGACTCTGAGGAGATCACTGTGGGTGAGATCTAGGTGAGTCATGTGGATGCAATCAAGTCAAATCCTGTGGGAGACATCTGGGTGCTGGGGCAAGTCCTTATGTACATCATAGAGTTAAAATTGGATGTCTAAAGCAGGTAGACTTGGTTGCATATTTCACAGAAGTTGCTGGAAATAAAGAAATCAGAATGTTGTTTATTCAGAAATGTTCTGAAAATATTTGTGCGTCTGCCTCTGGATTACATGACTGAATACCATTCCCCACGTCATTGAAGATTATATGACTTCTTCCAGCATCCTGACAAGGTGATCTTCCTATAGCTCAGCCACCATGCAGATGTCACATATATTTTATGCTTTTACACTGACAATAGAAACACAAACCACTTTAGCAACATATGGTCACATAAAACAGTCCCCAAATAATCCATGAAATCATTCACCTTGGAGCAGCGACACTGAGACGTCCCGCCATACAGTACATATCCACAGGTAATTCACCCAACTATTGCCTCGGAGGAATAGATGCAGCCCGAATAATTAAAGGTAAACATATAAAAAATTAGACTCCGTATCACATATTATGTTTTGTGTGTGCGCTAATGTTTTCTACATAACATTTATTTCCATTACTCACTAATTCAAGCGACTCTTTCCTCCTTCCAGCCCGTACAAAAACATCTGCCTTTGCGTCGCTAAGGACGCGGACAGAGTCTTCGTGACATCATGTGCCCGCCCCATTACCCAATGATCTCCCAGGAAGACAAATTGTAAGGAAGCCCCCCCTGCCCAAACGTAACTATATCACCGGCCTATTAAACAAGAAATAATACGTGACTTAAGTCCCAGTTCAGGAACTCACATAAACCGACGCCTGTTTATTGTGTTCTCTGTTGTTTATAGCTCTATAATTCGTTGTGTTGAGGAGGCATGCGTCGTACGACAGGCGCTTTGCTGTCATGTGACGTTAGAGCAGTATCTGGGCCGCCTCCCTCTTGCTCTTGACAGACGTGGGATATTATTGTGGTGAAGGGGCACCTGCTGCGGTGACGTCACAGGATTCCAGTGACCTGGCCAGGGGATAACGGGCAGAATGCAACCTCGCAGGCCTGAGGGCTTTGATGGCCTGGGATACCGGGGATCAGCATGGGGTTCAGGCCGAGGAGAGGAAGCGCCACCTCCGTATCAGCACGGCTTCCCAGCAAGGTCATTCAGCTCCTCCGGGGACCTGTCACAGCACTGGGTAACCACACCACCAGATATCCCAGGAAGCCGCAACCTCCACTGGGGAGAGAAATCCCCGCTGTACCCGGCGGACAGCAACCCCCCGCCAACCGTGGAGGACAGCAGCGCCAGTGGGGGTGAGAGGCCGCACCATGCAGCTCCTGCATCGTACTAGTCTACTGTATAGGTCGCTTATTCGTTGAATCATTCGCGTTCGTGGCTCACCCCTCGTAACAAATCCTAAAATCATATTAAATGTACATATTTTACCGCGAGGGTAGAGTCCTCCGTACGTTACATTATCGCGATTGAACACATATATATATACATAGCCTTCTAGTTGTTGCATGGTAGGTTTCAACCCTTTGGCCGCGATGAGGCAATAGCATGTTGCAGATCTTGACAGATCTGTTTAGAAATCGGGAGGGGACATACTAAAACGAATGACAAAATGGAATGCCCATAGACTTTAATGGGGAGGAATGCCCATAGACTATAATGGGGAGGAATGCCCATAGACTATAATGGAAGGGAAATGAATAATAGATTTTTAAATAAAAGCTTAAGAAATAGCATTTAGATCTTTGGCACACAGACTCCCCTAGTACACACATGTGATCTAAAACTCAGATTAAGTGGGATTATAGCTGTGTTCTATGGAATGACAGGTGAATGACAGTATTGATGGAATGCCCATAGGATATAATGGGAGAAAAATCAAACCTGTTTTTCAGAGAAAACCCTCTGACATATCATATCGATCTTTGCCACACATACTCCTCTAGTACAGTTATAGGTTCTAAACCTCATATGAAGTGGAATTATAGCTGTGTTCTATGGAATCACAGGTGAATGACAGTATAGATGGAATGCCCATAGGATATAATGGTAGAAAAATCAAACCTGTTTTTCACAGAAAACCCTCTGAAATATCATATAGATCTTTGGTACACATACTCCTCTAGTACAGGTATAGGTTCTAAACCTCATAGTAAGTGGGATTATAGCTGTTTTCTATGGAATGACAGGTGAATGACAGTATAGATGGAATGCCCATAGGATATAATGGGAGAAAAATTAAACTTGTTTTTTAGAGAAAACCCTCCGACATATCATATAGATCTTTGTCATGGATACTCCCCTAGTACAGTTATAGGTTCTAAACCTCATATTAAGTAGAATTATAGCTGTGTTCTATGGAATGACAGGTGAATGACGGTATTGATGGAATGCCCATAGGATATAATGGGAGAAAAATAAAACTTGTTTTTTAGAGAAAACCCTCTGACATATCATATAGATCTTTGTCATGGATACTCCTCTAGTACAGGTATAGGTTCTAAACCTCATATTATGTGGAATTATAGCTGTTTTCTATGGAATGACAGGTGAATGACAGTTTTGAGGGAATGCCCATAGGATATAATGGGAGAAAAATTAAACTTGCTTTTTTAGAGAAAACCCTCTGACATATCATATAGATCTTTGTCATGTAAACTCCCCAAGTGTACACACGGAATCTAAACCTCATATGAAGTGGAATTATAGCTGTGTTCTATGGAATGACAGGTGAATGACAGTATAGATGGAATGCCCATAGGATATAATGGGAAAAAATCAAACCTGTTTTTTCAGACAAAACCCCTCTGACATATCAGATAGATCTTTGGCACATATACTCCTCTAGTACAGAGACAGGATCTAAAACTCATATTATGTGGGATTATAGATGTGTTCTATGGAATGACAGGTGAATGACAGTATTGAGGGAATGCCCATAGGATATAATGGGGGGAAAATAAACTTGTTTTTTAGAGAAAACCCTCCGACATATCATATAGATCTTTGTCATGTATACTCCCCTACTACAGTTATAGGTTCTAAACCTCATATGGAGTGGAATTATAGCTGTGTTCTATGGAATGACAGGTGAATGACAGTATAGATGGAATGCCCATAGGATATAATGGGAAAAAATCAAACCTGTTTTT
>VKOC01000008.1:6195307-6214120 GCA_009364415.1 Spea multiplicata | reverse complement strand
TTTTTTTTTTTTTAATATTTTTTTTTTTAAAATTGCACCGAACCTTAACGGCGTGGGCTATATTCGAGCCAATACGATATATTTTATTTGTCGCAGCTGGGCGATTACACTAATAATATGTAGACAGAGAAGGACTTTCTTTCTTATTAATCCTTGTATATACTTACTGAAAAATCCCCCTTCTCTACATCATCAAATAAAGCCCCTGAGCTGTGGTCTATATCCATGCTTTCAGAGAGTGTGGTGTCCTGGTTGGAAAAAGAATCAAAATGACATGAACCAGGTTATTCACATAGCTAGACAAAGAAAAGTGCAGATACAGTGAGATCTTAACACCTCGATACATAAAAATCTCTGCACAACTTGAACACCACGATGAAAGTTTCTATATTTTACCCAAAAAATGTCGGGAGAACAATTGCTTTCCTGTAAGTTTGTACATAACTAAAATATTGTTATTAATTCATACGGACTGATTTTATATACTCCGGGAGTAATATTTCCCGCACGGACTGAAATGTCAGCTGCTGGGAAGCAGAATGCTCTGTAATTCATATAGAACATTGATTGGGAAATTAGTCACGACAGTAATGGCTTATTGTAAGGCTATCTATAATCTGCTTTTCAGGACTGGGCAGATGGAGCTTTGCAATATTTACATTCAGTCCTAGAGATCGTGATCAAGCTGTAGTCTGTGAATACCAGGTCACAGAACCGATGCTTTGAATATTAAAAAGCACAAACCAGTAGAACCTTGAAAGGCGACTACAAAAGCTGTACTATATGCACCACTATTACAAAACAACATAGATAATAACTCCCTCTGGTTTAGCCAAGGATCAGGTAATCTGGGCTAACAGTTCCTTTTTATTACAATACGAAGAAATACATTTATTTTAGAGTATTTTGGAGGGGATGGGGATTGTTTTTTGTTTTAGGTGTCTTTTTTATCTTTGACGTGTGAGGATTTATGGAACAAGGTGAAAAAACAGAAAAAAAAGAACATTTACACAAAATTCAATCCAAGTAAAATGCCCAAAAATGGTTACCGAAGCTTTTGATTCTATTCAGAATCAGGGGTTACAGAATTGACACCGATAAAACAAAGAGGCGATGAAGTTATAAGATTCTCAGGTAGGATGGAGAGAGACAATTGAAAAAGCAAATATGGATTATACCTAGAATTTGTTCGCACTGACCTGAGATGCTATCACAGTGTGTATTTATTAAATATACCAAGATCAATACAAAACGCAGACTGCTGGGGCAAGTTGACATCTTAAACAAAACCTTCATCAACACTAGTTCTGCGGAGCACGTTAACTAAAGCCGAGGTCACTTAAGTATCATACCCATTGGTAAATAAACCTTTATGGTTTACTTTATACAATAATTCCAGTTTGGCATTTGGTTGGAGTTAAATTGTTCTTGTGATCTATTTTGAGCTATTATAATGTAGTAAGCATTAATATAAGGCATGGATTTGTCTTTGGGTTACAGAGTTCCACCCAGAAAATTAAAATGGAGAAGAACTGAACAAGAAAGATAGTCTGTCACAAAGATCTCATGCTGTTCCATGACTTCTATACAGCTTGTAAATCGTGGTGTATTACATTGAACTCACCTCTAGTTTAATGCTGCTGTTGACTTCGCCTTCCTTGCGGTCATTGTCATCTGATGGGTCTTCGTAGGGAGAGCGGGGTCGGGGTGCATGTGGGTCCAGCCCAAGATCCCCTCGAGAGATGAGCGTACACATGTACATGTTGTGTGAGAACACATCGTGTCTGATCAGCTCACAGAACAGCAGCACCAGGTTATAGAATTCAACTCGCTCCGCTTCATTTGTTGGGTCAGCTAAGATTGGAAACAAATTCCACAAAGAAAGAAGTAAATATGTGTTTAATTGTAGGTGAACAATGTTTTCATGCTATTTACTTCACATAGGGATTGGCAACAACGTGAACCAAGGATCCACAGCATCTAGAGAGGTTGCTGTTGGATTTTCTTTTATTCTACAAAGAACGGATGCACCTTTGACCTTAAAC
Organism: Spea multiplicata; assembly: GCA_009364415.1. Lineage (NCBI taxonomy): Eukaryota > Metazoa > Chordata > Amphibia > Anura > Pelobatidae > Spea > Spea multiplicata. Next base: position 6,212,075 of record VKOC01000008.1, on the reverse strand, counting down.
AAAATGTTTCCCCCTTAAATACATTGTCATGCTTGAAATTATGATTAAATGCTCCTAGACACCATCTGTCTCACTCACACCAACTAGCCAACCTCAATGTTCCACACTGAAATACGTTCTACCCACACATTACAAGAACCAAAGAAAAATCTCACAAATTATATCGGTCCATCATACTCACTTAGCACTGGGGCTTGGGTGTCAAGAAACTGGAGCAAGACTTCTTGGAACACAGGAGGTGAACTAAGAGCAGACAAGGAGCCTGAAGATACAGAACCCTTTTCATCCACAGCTTCAGAGTCACCACAACGCTGCCAAACATGAAACACAGTGTCAATGAGCAGAAGAAAGACCGGTGAGGGAGAGACCTAAGAGGACCATTTTGTTGTGGGTAAAGGAATAAGCGCTACTTTTGCTTTCAAGCAAGAAAGTACTTACTTCAGCTTCAATCTCTGCCTGCCTTTTTTCCAGCAATTTTGCCACAACCAGCGCACGATGGTGTCCGTAACGTTTGCAGCTTACAGCCCATTCGCAAAGGAGAGCAACTACCGCGTCATCATCTGGGGAGATCTAGAGTAATTTACAGAGAAACAGAATAAGATGTAAACAATAGAAACATTAAATGGAAAAGCAATTATAGAAGAAACAACAAGAGTTAAGGGGGGCAAACGATTTTAAATCTGGAGCTCTCCCAACTCACCTCATGTCCATCCTTGGAAAGGCCAAGCCCAAAGATTCTATTGTACAGAGAGTCAAGGTTGTTGCTGAAGTCAGATTTCTCAAAGCTATGACTGTCCAGCACTTCCAGTGTATGAAGGACCCGACCAATCGGAAAACCTACCAAAACACACAATTTACAATGCCATCCACACGCTAAATTAAGAAGAAAACAATGTACCTGAAGCAATTATTTACCTGCTGTTGCCTCCTGACATTTATCAAATGACCACCTGACCTCCACTGCTCGTCCTCTCTCCTTTATCTGTTGCTCCATCTCACGCAGCTTCCTCCGTACCTGGAAAACAGTTATGAAAAATGTTCTTCAAATGGAACGCATTGTAAAATGAAGCCGCAAGCTTAGTAGTTTAAAAGATTTGAAACACACGGGTATAACGCAGTACTCCACAATGCATCACACACCACTAACCTGCTGAGTAAAGGCAGAATTACCCCCTGGCATTGGTAAACTGGATGGAGCAATTGGAAGATGGTCCAAGGGTGACCCAGTCTTTATTCGGTTATCCGTCAAAGAGTAATGCCAAACAAGAGCACTGGGACAGCAAAGAACTATGCTCTGTAAAAGGAGAAGAGGTTGAAATCCATGCCGGGAGTGCATGCACAGCAACAGAAATGTATATTTACAGTAGAACATGGGTTGGATTTTGTTGCAGGAAATACCATGCTTTACATGTTAAAGGAGTAGGCAATTGATGTACAAAATACATAATGTGTGCCTGTTGCAAGATTACAAACAAAGGGGAAAAGGATAAATACGATTAAGAAACAACTGTTACCTGCAGCATACAGCTTAACCCAAACACAAGAGGCCGATGCTGAGGACATTGCAGAAGGTCACTAAAAGGAGAGGATGGAGCAGACCCTGAAGGCGGAGGGGGTGCAGGGGCAGGCGGAAGTGCATTGCCTGTCTGTGCCGCCATTAGGTGTCCCGTGTGACCACCACTGCCCTCCAACTGCTGCGCTAGGCGCCTTGTGCAGAAATAAGCCAGGCGCCGGGAAAGATAGGCTGACTGAACCAAAGAACCTGAATACTGAGAATATAATAAAAGAGAATATATGAGACGTGGCATTCACAAGAAACAAACTTTGCAACAACAACAATTTGGACAAATACCACTTAGTACTCACACGCAGCAGGAGGGGGAGCAGTAGCTTCAATAGTTCATCTTCACCTGGACGGATCTTCTCAAAACACTCAAGGACCCAGGTGAGAAACTCATGTCGATCTAACATCCCATCCTACAAAATAAAACATTGGATTGAAAGTATTACTAAACAAAAATGACCAAAGTATTGTTTTGCACATCCATAAATCAATAGCAATTTTTTTTTTTGGGGGGGGGCATCCAATTACAGGCAAGATAAGCTAACATTTGGTGTGTGTTGGCCTATGCATACATTTTACAATTATCAATGTTTAAAAAAAACCCTTTGCTAGTTCTGCAGCCAGTGAAGTCATTCGCCATTAATAATGATGGTTATAAGATCATTGCTTCCTATAAAACAGTGTCACATTCTGCACAGCTATAAGATAAGCAGCTTGAATATAAAAAAGAGTAACTTGTTCAGCCTTATGTATGGACACAACCCCATTCATAAAAAAATACAAATAATATGCTGAGCCCATACTCACCTGGAACATAAACATTGCCAATTTTTCATTATATTCCCACTGCTTTAGTGACAGTTCGACCTCTGGTGACACAGGGCCAGAAGCAGGAACACAGCCTCCAGAAACCTGACGGTAATACTCAGCAATTTTTTGTAGCTGCTCCCACAAGTAACGGGTTATGATTTGAGTCCACTCTGCATAGCAAACAGGGAAAGTAATAGCGGCGTTACACATGTACAAAATATAACACCCAAAGGACCTACGTCGTGATCAAGGTATTTGATGGCACGATACCTATAAAAGGATCCATAACATGTCTTTTTTTCACTTTGGTTTCTGTAATGGCTGCATAATAGGCACAGGTCATCTTAACAAGCCAGGCTGCTCTCATCACCGGTACGGCGTACCTTGCCAGGAAGCCAAATACCTCCTCTTTCTTGCCAAATATTGGGACCTGTACACCACAAAGCCAAGAGAAAATAGTTTACACAACATACATATCAAATTAAACAGCGCTGCCTGCAGCACAAATACAGCAACATTTTCAAACACCAACCTTCTTTGAAAGGTGTGTGAGAGGCTTGGTCCCTGCCAGATCCGTGAACCAGTTATTGATGGAGCTCTGCGATCGAGCAGTCACGAGCCAGAAGTTATCTTTCTGGTTGACCTGTGGTTTCCTACGGCCAGTATCTGGCAGAGTATTGCAGCGCAACTTCTCTGCCATGATATTGCTGAAGTTAGAACTGATCTGGGGTAGAAATAAGAAGAATGAGAGCAAGGCAAAAATATATAGTTCAAAATAGCTGAAATCCAGACACAAACCTCATACCGAAGGTAGGGTGAGAAAGAAAACTCTCCACAGCAATGGAAAGTAGTACTAGGAGTTTGCTCCGTATGATGTCTAAAATATATTTTTTAACATGTTCATATGGGTCATTTCCACATGATTATGGTGCCCTTAAGTATACTTAGTGCCACAGGAACACAGGATGGAGGATTACCTTGGCTGGGTTAAAGTTGACATTCTTAGCACTGCCATGTTCATCTCCGGACACCGCTGGCTGATTGTTGAACCCTTGTTTAACGTTCAGAGCCGTTAGTTCATCCTACATAAATATACGTGAAATAAATGTCTACTGTTTTGGAATTGTGTACACACCATACAGGATTAATAAAACAGAGCTTTAATACATTAACTGTATTAACATAGTCTCAAGACCAGTATGGAGTCTTTAGACACTTGGTGACACGCTTTAGGGCCACGGAAGCATTCAAAAGGCTTTTAAGACAACATACGATTTTCTATGACTGCACTGCTCACTAAAAGGTATCACAAATGTCTAAATACTATATTTCCTGGGACCATTCCAAACATCCTCACCTTTCCAAGACATCTTCATGGTCGCTCCCAAACTGAACTTAGCTGGAATAAGTCTTGATCTATTCAAGACATTCCTACTTCCCCTGTCTGTGTTAAGCTCAACACTATTAGGCAAACTTGAACTCCAAATACTCAGAATTTTTTTTTTCCTTGCAACAAGTTGCATGTTTCCTTAAACAAAACTACTAATCATTTAGCAATTATGTTGCATTTGTTTAAAAACCTTTCCAATTCCTTCCACCCAATACTTTCTCCTCCTGTCCAATATATGTGTTTTCTACTTCCCCAAACTACACTCCTCCCCAGCTGTAATATCCATTGCCCTTGCTTTCCTACTCCCATACGTAACTGAACTTCACATCATACCCTTACCTAGTATCCAGTCTATTGTATTCCAAAGTGCAAATACATTTCTCTCGATCCCATTCTACACTTGACGTTGCACCCAAAGCTCCCTGTCTCAACATATTACCCGAGGCTTGAGGATTCATAGGGCTTTGAATTCCAGCCGTCTTGTTCAAGTTATACAGTGCACGTCAAACCCCAGCATCCCATCTCTACCTCTGCTACCTGTGCAATGTTGCTTAATTTCTCCTTCAATCTAACCACTTCTACATGCCCAATGCACCCCATGTCTCTACTTTTGACCCTGGTTGCCTCAATATTCCCTGCGTTCCTATCTTGACCCACCTGGACTCAGTGCTCCAATGTGCCTACACAGAAGCAGAGCTACCCATGTCTTTCCCTTGACCCATCTTTGAATGTCCCCATATCCCTACTCTGGCACAGTGCACCCCCGATGCCCCTGTATCCCTTTCACTCAGCTCACCCCAACAACCTCCTCACCTTGATGCCCTCTACTTGCTCATTTATCTCCATATCCCTACATCTGCCCACTTGCCCAAACAAAGGTTTCCTCATGCATCCTTCTATCATCATATCCCCTTTGCCCACTTTGACCCCACCAACATTGGGCCCATTCCTACCTTAAGCACCACCTATGCTTCAAACCCCAACACCACATTCAAGATGTGCATTGGTACCTTATTGCCCCAATGTTTTACTGATTTGGCCCCACCCCTGTGTTTACTTCCCATCACTAACCCCCCTCCACAAAGCTCCCAGATGTCCATATGTTCCACAGCCCTATTTCATCTCCAATTAGCCATCAACTCTGCTCTAGTCTTCATGGTGCTTCTTCCAAACGTTTTGTTAACACAAAGGCTTCTACTACCCCCCCACCCTTGCATAGATTCCCCCCATTAGCCATCTCTATTCGCCTCCCAATTGCTTAGTTTACCTTTCTCACCTAAGACTTAGTCAGCTGTAAGGACCACACTAAACCTACCCATCCAAACTGCTGCTGATGTTGTTGTTGTTGTTGTTGTTTCCCCTCTATCTCCCTACTACCAGTGATAGTCTTTCACGTATTGTCCTCTCTCCATTATATTACTTCTTGCTGCTACGGCTGAAAAAAAAGCCATCTTTCTCCTCAGCATTACCTCCTTCTGTTTAGCATCCTGTGGGTACACGTCGGGGGGTCCAAGTCGCGGTCTCTTTAACGGCCGGTGTTCGTAACTCAGAATCCCGAAGGCCGCCATCTTCCTTCCCCTTCCTGGGTGCGCGCACGGTATGACGTAGAAAGAAACACAACATCGAGCGCTAAACGCAAGAGACGCAATGCACACTTCACTACCAGTGTGCGCCTAAGGGGACATTTTGTCGGAGCCAATGGCATCGCTCTCATTTGATTTTGAGCTCCCTAAACATAGAAACTACCCCTCCAGCTGAGATTCTTTTAAGAGCCGGTTACCATTGGCAGTCTCTGTTTCTATGGGTAACAGCAGCTCCAATGCGCATCGTACGAGTGTCCAATAAACGGCATCACTGTGCGGCAGACGTGATTACTGTTAATTTGCGCTATATTTTATTTAACGAAATCACCCCGAAATGTGTTTCTGATGCTGTGTGTTAGGTGATAATTCCTTTCTACCCCTTAAGTCTTGGTGCATCCCCATTAAAACAACAATACACGACGCGCTTGCTATCTAGTCATATGATATCTCCCTATATGATTATATATATATTCATCTATATATAATTATACTCAATACTTAATCACGTCGTCAGTTGCCAGCCTCTACTTGGTAATTGGCTTTGTGATTAAAGGACTCCGGAAGTGTCTGCTTCCCCTTAAACCAGGCCACCAAGCATTAGTTCCTTGTGGTGTCTGAGGGGGGACTGACGCGGTTTGCCTGGTCCATGGCGTCGGTGCGCCTGCCGCGGATGTGCTGCCCTGTCAGGGATGTTGGCACGGACCTGGTGCTCGGGTTTAGCCCCGGTGTTTACCATGCAGTGTGCGCCTGCAGTGCTGTTCTGGGCTTGGGGGGCACGGGGCTCTTCTATTACCATGGCTACAGCAGGAAGAAGAGACAGGCTGTGAGGATGGGGGGAAATGTCAGTCTGTCCAGCTTCCTGGCGACTGCAGGTGTGAAGGCGCGATTTATGGCTGTAACTACTTTCTCTTTAGTAGGATGGTTTGATGCAGGTGGTCTTCATGCTCCATGATTTGCTGTAAAATAGTCCCTTCACAGAGAGGATGACTAACTGGGGGAAACAAATGCCCCAGTGAGCCTGGTTTACAGGGGAATATTTCCTCCTCACCCCACAGAACCAATGTTAGCAGGATGGCTGATGTATTTTAGCTTTCACAATGTTATTTAAGTGTTGGCAGCCATGTTGTAAGAGGGCAGCTTCTCATTATAAAAATGTTCACTGGCTTAGAGGAAACGAAGGCGCTTTATAACCATCCGGTGTATTCTGTACAATTTACCCCCAACGGAGCAAAAGGCTAAAGAGGGACTATTTTGCCAGGCATGTGAGGCAGGCAGTCCTGTGAGACTTTTATGTCTCCTGTTGGTAGCCAACAAAAAAAAACTTTGGGAAGGGGGGTGGGGCATATATATATATATATATTTTATATATATATATATATATATATATATATATATATCTCACAGTAGAGTGGAGATTCCGAGCTGTGTAACACTGTGGGACTCTCATGTTCAACAAGCATTGTAAGTTACTAAGAAAGATGGACTCTCGGGAGGTATAAAGACATTAAAGCGCTTCATTTAGCAAGTCGACCACATGAAGATCAGAGAAAACGCTAATCACAGCCAATACATTTATAACATCAACCTCGAGTGTTTGGTGTGATCATCCTATAATAATAAATAGCATCTGCTCTGCCTACATTAGGTCTTCTAGGTATAGACCCCATTGGATGAAATGTTATAATAACTAGTATTTATAGAGCGCCTTTTCTCCCAGCGGGACTCAAAGTGTATGTAGCGCACACTCTTGGAATAAGCCGAATCCATGACCTTTGCCCAGTAAGACAAACTGTTCTCTCCTGTTCTTGGTGGTTTGAATAGGAATGAGATGTTGGCTCTATCTGCGTAACGTGAAAGATCCACTATGTAATTCTTATACATTTTTTCTATAGGTTGTATAGAGACTTGGTGCCAAATCGGAAGGCATTTTGTATGGACTCTAGTGCAATGTACTGCATGCGAATGGATGCAAGCATTCTTCTGGTATTGGAGTTCTTCAGTCTCGTTTAACTCCTCCCCAGCTGCCTGTACTGAAAGCAGATTGTGTACAGGGGTATGCTTCTTGCACATGCTCAGTAGAACTCCCATTCTAGTCAATGGGAATGCTATTAGGAGTGTGCAAGATGTTTAAGCCCCCAATGCTAACTTGTTAAAGTAGATGAAGCCACAGGAAAACTTCTATGAAGAATAGAAGTCTCATTTTGTAATGCATAATTCATAATGTATGCTCTGATTTAAGTATATTGGCCTGTGTCCATTTTGTAATATATATATTTATATATATGCCAGTATCACAACCTCATGCTGATGAGTCCCATTAAGGATGAAACGGCTGTCCATGAGTGGTGATCTGGCTCTTACCTGAGTTTTGTCTAAAGGCTGTCCTGTACAGCAGGCAAATTTACTTTCCAGGTCCAGTATAAGTGGATATAGAAGGCAAAATGATCATTGTTAGCTTTGCATGTGCCTACAGCAAATCCCTTGTGGTTATGGCAGCTCCATGATAATTTCTGTGGGAAAAACATGCCTTCTGGCTTGTCTGGTGTCTGTAGATGAGTGTTTAATAATACTTTACTACCCCCCATATAATATATATATATATATATATTATATAATTTTTTTGTGTGTTTGGAGAGAGCCTATTGATAGCCTAGTCCCAATATATTCAACATTTATCTGTCACCCTTTGTGAATAAAAGTAATACTGGATACGTTTAAGTATGTCAAGTAATCAAGATACTTGGTTATCAAAGTGGGTTAGAAATGTTTTAATGGTGCTGTATTTCATGGTATATACACCACTGAAATCTTTAAATGCTTAGAGTGGAATTTTTCTTTCATTTCTGGTTAAAATATAACAAAGCTATATCTCACTGTGCTGAAAGACGTCTGCAAGCCCCCAAAAAAGCAAAAGCTGTCCACTCTCTAATAATTCGGAAAAAAAAAACTTCATAACCTGAATGCAATGTTGTTCTCCGGTATTCGTTGGGTCTTCTTGATGATGCATATTAGGTTTTTAATACATCTTGTTCACAATGGGGTTCTTCTAGGAGTCCCTAATGTAGTTTTAGATTGATATGTTTAGAACACAGAGGGGCTCCAGGTCATGTAACGTAATGCACAACCAGTAATATAGATGTGGCATACACTGGCATTACATGTGAAACACATGATGCAGTTGTGATGTCATGTGTGGTCGTTTGGACCCATGTAAAATGCACATGGATCATAAGGTTGATGGATGGTGCTAATTCATATTGACTCTTTCAGGATAATCCCATCTTGGTAAAGAGATCAGAGCAGTAGAGGGTCATAGTTTTAAAGAAAAGAAGTCTAGAAAGACAATCCGTGAAAGAAGATACACGTTATGGGAAGCGGGAGCTGCGCTTGGTCAAGTTGCAGGCACTGAAAGAGCTGGGCATGCAGATATGCATTATGAGATATGCTATTAACACATCCTCAAAAAGAAAGGTTGGAATGCAGCACTCAGCAGTGAAATGGTGCACGAGCCAGGGTACCACCAAGTCCCTCAATGAATCCAAAATAAAGAAGTAAAGGCTCAGTGCTGAGCCTTTACTTCTTTATTTTGGATTAACACATCCTCGTCAAATTTGTCTGTGTCGTATTATTGAGCTCATTGATATGGGTTACATGATGAGTAGAAGCTCTCTGATGTACTTATGTTACAAAACCATTGTCTTTCTCCATGGGTACTACACCAGCAGTGTTGGCTTCAGTGGAGTGTTTCCTGCAAACTGACACTGCCTATAAATGTATGACACAGTAGATACGACCATGTCAAAATGACAGGTTGATGACCAATATTGATTTATGCATGATGCTGGCAACATTTCTCATTATTAGCATATGCATGTCAGAACTTTATGGACGGACAAATATTGTTTCATTCAGCTTTCAAGTATCTTAATGTATTGATTTTACGTTTTGGGGTTTTTGTTTTTTTTTAATTACTGTCCTTTCTGTGATGTGCTGATTGCATCAGCATTCAATGACCTACAATCCTACTTTTTTCTTGTCCAATGAGGAACTCAAAACCATTTTAATTTAGATAGGTTGGTCAACCATGTAGTTTATAAGCTTGCAGACAGGCCCTGTCCCTTACCATTAAGTAGTCGTTTGTCTCAGCCTTCCCCTATGCTATCTATACAGTGCTGAATAAATTGTGTGTTTTATAAGACCAAATGTACTATAGAGGAGATCATTATATAGCCTGTGACATACTGTATATAGCCTCTGGATCCTTGAGTTGAAATATTCATGTCTGCCACTAGATGGCGATGAAGGCAGCAGTAGGGATTAGTACTGCATTTGTATTCTTGAGATGTAGAGGGCAATGCCTAAGTACCTGTGTTGGTCAAATATATACAGTTTTTAGGCTCCAGGTATGAATGCAGCCACAGAAATATAAAATGGGGGGAAAAAAGTATAGATAAGCAGTAAAATGTAAGATAGTATGGCTTCAATTCTTCCTGGATTTTGTTCAGGCCAGTGGTGCTACAAAAACTAAAAGTTGTTATTAACAGTACAATTTGAGATGACGTATAGCTATTTTTTGTATTAAACATTTAAAAATCCTCTTTTAGGTATTTTCTTAAACTCTGTGCTGTGGCTGTCCGTACCCGATTTCTTGTCTGACCAGACAGTCTTAGGAGCTCACGTTCTATGCGTTGGAATTTCAGTGAGTTATCCTGTTATATACACATCTCCTATCTTTCTGTCCACTATGCTATATTTCCAAATGTTATTTTTCTTCTTCTTTTTTATATTTTAAAATATCCCTCTTTGTCTTGTGAATCTAGACCTGGATTCATTACTTCTGTTCTGCGCTGTTTTGGGCCTTCTTCTGTTTTTCCTTGGAGGTTGTTCAGCTGCTCACTCCAACCCCTTCTAAAAGGTAATACTAGGGAACGTTTCGAAATGACGTACCTGATGGTCCCGGTGTGACCCAATGATTGGCATCTCGCAACACAGTAGCGGTTCAATTCCACTAGTTTGAAGAACCCTATTATAAGTGTGACAGGGATCAAGAAGGATTGATCTTGCGATGACATAACATTTCTGCTTGTGATGATATCTCAAGTGCTAGAAATATTACAGTAGACTGTGAAAGCTGGTATATACTGTCAAGAAAATGCTTATTTGGGATGGTATTCTTTACCGATAAAGAAATACTTTCAGCAAAGGCAAATGTGATTTTTAGAACCGGAAAACATAAATCTGAACACGAAGTAAAAATCACACAAATATATTGTACCGCTGTATTGAATGATGATTTTTGCAGTCCTTGTTTTACATGCTAGGGGATGTAGTTATTTAATAGACAAATATGTTTTATATATTATGTATTATCCCTTGGTTCCTCAGGCTATCTGGACTGTATACATCCTTGTGCTGGGGGGTCTCCAGCCTTGTAGGCCTCCATGGATTGCTCATGCTTGTGATTCCTAGCACGCCTGATGACAGGTAAGTTATAAGTCGCATGAAGCACATATATGTCTTCTACTTCACAGCTGGCTGTCGGTGGATGTAGAGCAGTGGTTCTCAACCTTCCTAATACCGCGACCCTTTAATACAGTTCCTCATGTTGTGGTGACCCCCAACCATAAAATTATGTAATTATCACAATATATATAAATGTGTTTTCCGATGGTCTTAAGCGACCCCTGTGAAAGGGTCGTTCGACCCCCAAAGGGGTCGCGACCCACAGGTTGAGAACCGCTGATGTAGATAGATATGAGTCCGTAGGGCTCAAACCAGAGGTGAAAGTCAGAAGACCTTGTAATACAAAAAATATTCAAATATAATAAAAGCCCTTTATTCCCTGTTTCTGACATTCTACCTCTCATGACCTTAACCCTTTAGCAATCATGGGTTGATTTCTTCGCTGAAACAGTGTTTCATCTTGCCCTCATCAAGCCATTTTTGCTTTTATGTTTCATGTTTAGTGTTCCACAATGGCCACAAACACAATACTTAACTCGAATGAGAACTATTTGTAAACGTATTTCAAAAGACCCCCTTTTTTCTCATAGAACTCGCAAGCTAGGAATGTAAATAATCTGCTTTTTGGGGGGTAGCTGGTTATGTTCTCACGTGTTCTGAAACTGCCAGGATGCGTTTAAACTTTTCTTAATTTATTATATATATTTATACATTGTCTTTAAAGTGAGTTGAAATCTATTGGAGTGTTTGTTTACACTTACCTTCTTTTTGTTGATGTATCTTTTTTGTGTGTGTTTCTTCACATGTTTTATGGAGTGGAATTAAATCATTGATGTTTACTGTGGACTAGCCAAAGTACGCAAAATCTGATGAGATAAGCCTAATCTCATGGCCTTTGGGTAAATGTCCAAAGTCTATCCCTGCGGACTTTTTGTCTGCAGCACGTACACGGTGTCCCTTTAATAAAAAGTTCTTGGGTTTTTCGTTTGATGCTTAGTACAATCTAAATAGTACCATGTGTACCCTTCAGTGTTTTGGTAAATTAACTAATGTATTGGTCTATATTGTAGCTACTCGTTTTAATTTGTAACGTACCTTTTGAGATGTGGGGGATTGTGGGAGTTGTAGTTCAAAACAGGGGCAAACATGAGGAATTTGGAATAAAGTGTTCTATGTAATATTTGCTATCTGGTGTTTATATGACCGATAAACAGATAGCACATTATTTTATGAGGACAACCTCACACTTTTGGAAAACTCATCATAAATGCTTTGGAACACTGTGATGTGTGCTGTACAGATAAGGATTGTAAATGCAGACTCTTAATGGATGCAACTAAAAGACACTTTTTAGTGGTCATTTTTATTATTGGCGTTGACACTGCTTTACTTTTATAGCAGTATATACAATAAAAATCTATTCACCAACTTAACAAAATGTATGTAGTTATTTAGAAAATGTTACCAGAAATGATTTAATGAGCTTTCTCTTATTTCAGACATGTATTAGAGCATTTACAAATACAGTAATACACTTAATATGTTACATATGTAAACCATTTAAATACCAAAGAATGACGTACAATTGAACATTAAAAACTATTACAAGGGCATCTTGAGCCTAAATACAAGGAAGCAGGCGTTTTCAGGGACCTTTACCCCCTTGGCACAATTATGATGCACTAAAATACGTGTAGCCCAAATGACTACTAGGACATAAACATACACCCTAAGTATTTTTCACTAGATGGGACATTGTCTCATTAGTGCATAAGAGATCATTTCAAAATCCCGACTCTTCCTTTCAAAGCCCTTCATAGCGGTTCCTCTACTTACACCTCATTGCTCATCTTTAAATATACTCCTAACCGGTGTCTCGGCTCATTCGATGATCTGCGTCTGTTCTCTTCTCTGATTTCTAGCTCTTGTGCATGCTTGCATAATTTCTCAAGGGCTGCCCTTATACTCTGGAATGACTTCCCCAGCCTAGTTGTCTTTCCTCCTTCCTTTGATCCTTCAAATAAATCCCTCAAGACCCACGTCTTTAGGGACCCCTAACAACTTACGCGTTGGCGCCCCTCGTCCCATCTTCATTACCCCACAATACTTATACTAGTGTGAGTACATCTCCCGCAATACTTATACTAGTGTGACTGGTCTATCCTTAACAGGGGTACTTGTAAAAGATTGTAAACTGATTTGAACACGGTCCTTCTCAACTGTTTCTGTAAGTCAAATTGTTATTTACTACTTATGTCCTGTCTACCCATTGTACAGCACTACGGAATATGATGGCGCTATATAAAAAAAAATAAACATTAATAATCCAGCCAAAGACAGCATCGCTGGCTCTGTGCTGCCTGATCAAGTACAATAGCGCTTGTTGCAAACACTAGTTACACTTAAAAGCAGAACGAAACCAGAACTCTCATTTGGGGATTCTCTTCTAGCTCTGTCAATGCTGACATCCCTAGAAGCACCAAAAAAACATTGGACACAACCTCCCGAGTCTCTAGACTCTGCCAATGACGACTCTCTTGCTGGCTGATGCAGGTACGGTGACCAGGAATGAAGGGCTATAACAGTGTAATATACAATATAAGGCTATCGCTGTACTCGAGTGAGCATAGTGTTTAGATAGAAAGGCAGCATTGCAGAGAAGTGGACAGAAAGGGTCTTCCTAGAATCGAGTCAGTTTAGATCTTCTTGCATATCAACATGAAGATTGTAATGTCGTTGGAGAAGTGGCTGAATGAGCGACGCAGAGTTATGTTTGTCAAGATGAATGAGTGCTGCAGACAGTGACGTATCCCGGCCCCTCGGTGTGCCTCTGCTCAGTGGGCAGGTTACACCTCTGGACTCTCCAATCTGTCGATATCCTCCTGAAAATGGGATCTCCAAACCGGACAAAATGCTTTACAGAGGGAAGTGGGTCAGCAAAAACAGCCCACCAAACCCATGCTAGTGTGTTGCTTTCGCTGTGACATAACGGGTAGCCATGTTATGTCACAAGATACATAGATATCAAGAGCACAGAATAACCAATTAACCCATCACACTTGTTAAATCAGTTCTTTGATTGCTTGATATACATTCTATATAGAGTGTCCACATAACATAGGATTGCTCATAACTTAAGCTGGAACAATACATTTATGTTATGATTTTTTCAGAAACCAAAAACTGTAAGATTAACAATTTGTGAATACGGGGCATTAAGGGCCATTGGCATAGGGGGTACAGACGAGTGGATCTGAGCTCCTACTGCACAACTTCTTCTCTGTAAGTGTAGAACTATTGCTGTCAAATGATCAAAAATGCACTTGTGGATCAATGAGCCTGAATGTGGAGTAACCGTCACGCAGTAGAAAATATCACTGTCTTCATTCAAAATCATGCTTTGCTTCTCCTAGGTGTGAAACCTCCGAAGGCCTGGTGCTGTTCCATGATGCTCTGGTGTATATCCCTCTCATTCTAGCCCTGTTTGGAAGTCCAGTGCTACTTAGAAAAGCCATGTCTACAGGTCTGTGTATGATATGGTTGTATGTTGAGCAAGTACATCTGCATGTTGCATCCTAAAGTGAAAATATGCAGGGAGATGCATATGGATATAAAAACTGTACATGTGTTTGGTAGGTATACCGTGTATACCCTGTAGCTGAGGGCCATAAATGTTATTCCCAGTTATCATGAGCATGGTCTTCTCGGGCAACAAGACGCAGAAACAATGCATTTACAGCAAACTATTTGTGTTGTTTTTTTTATTTACCGATGCACAAAGCATACACCTCAAAAACAAAATCCTAAAATAATAAAATGAAAGTCTAGCTCTCAATCGGAGCGCTCACTGGCTTATACTTTCCAGACCTGTACTGCCCAGCCTAAACACTCATTCTTCCCTGCCAGAAGACCACCCCTTAGACATCACACTGGCAAGTAGTGTCACTTTTGGCTCAGGGGTCTTTCTCCTGTCCCCTCAACAGTCTCTCTGATTGTGAGGCTGGGAATTGAAATGTCCGTGGCCTTAACCTGTTGCAGTCTTCATGAAGGTCCCCTGCTAGTTTATGCAATAGTGGAGGTCCAGTCTGTTGAAGTACTGGAGTTGGAGACCCACTGTGCCTTTCAGATCCTCCAACCGAGGGACCCCTACACAAGATTTGCACTTCGTAAATGCACAAAATGCAACAAAACATCCCCTGGGGCTGTACAAAGCAACATGTGTATATACTCTGATGTATTTACAGTCAAACATACCTGTCCAAATGCTTATGTTGTGTATACTCTGTATGTGTTTGCCAGTGCCAGTGGTTCTCCGGATGCAGTGTGGGGTTTATACATCTACTGAGAGGTTCAGAAAACATAGTTTGCATAAAAGGCTCCTACAGATCAATGGAGCTTTTATAGCCTGGTAAGAACTTGGACCAATCTGGCACAATGTAAAGGCTGCAATCCAGCCACGGGATGCATGGCACAAAGGGAAAATGTTTCCGTAGTATGTTCTATGTCGTTTAATGTGTTGCACAAGTGATGATCAACAATCACAATTCTATCACAATTCTGAATAGCTTTGTATGTACTCTTTCCTGGTCTGTCTGGGACACTCCTTGAATTAGAATGCACAGTCACTACTTTATATGGTTTTTTGATCATATATGGTATTGTTTTTGCTGTTGTTTGAAGGTGTTATAAACCTTTGTCTCCCCGCAGCTGGCTCGTGAATGTTTTGTGCGACTTTCTGTTGTTTCTTTTGGAGGTGTTGGGAGGCTCGGAACCTCCTCGGAAGTTACAGGTGGCAGCACAGACTGCCTGGTTCATTACGGTAAGAAAACTTGCATATGACTCAATCAACTAGTAACAACAAATCCTGCTTCTCGGGAAAGGTATTAGTGAACGCAACCTTTCTGGCACCAAATATGCTGATAACGTGGAAGTCTATAAAACAAATTGAGGAGCTGCTCACTGGGGCTACATTTTGTATAGAATTTCACACTGCGGCATTTTGTAGCAATTGTAACATTTGTTGCATAAAAAGTCATGCTGATTCATTAAGCTACAAAGCTTACATGGATAAACGTAATAAACGCGTATTAGACAATCTAAACCCACAACCACCCTATATATTTTATTTTCAGGAAAGGTTTTCTGAACAATGCCTAAGTTTTTGGATGCAGCATGGGCATCCAACACTCCTGTGTATAGTTGCCGTTCTTTCTTTTGAGAGAGAGATATATATATATATATATATTGTGATTAAAGAAAACAAATGAACAAGCACATGCTATGTATTTCAGGGGATTTTGAACCCCATGTTTTGTGCCCTGCATTCCCTTGCATACTTTGGTTGGAGGTGCAACCGTGGTGTCTGCCAGAGCAGTCTGTTAACAGAAAGCCATCCTGGTCTAGAAGGGGAGAGTAATAGTGCGCTGGAGGAGGAACATCAGCTACTGGGGATGAAGCCTCCGCAGGTCACCGGAAAGCTGTCTTTTCCGAACATACTTCAATTTATGGACTCTTGGTCCTCTGTGGGTAAGCAGTGAAGTGGAACACGGGTGTTCATTGATCAGTTTACAGAGTGGGATAGAATGTGGGTGATTCTTTCGACCTAGTTTATGGTGAAGTATTCCAGGTGATGGCCTAATAGGAACTTTTTTCATATTCTTTCAGAATTCAGCTGTTCTGCCCTGGAAATAAATGCGGTCCGACTCCTGGGGGCACGTGATTTGGGTTCTTCCACATACGTAGGTTCCCCGCTTCAACCACAACACTCTGTATAAACAAAACAATAAAAAAAAAAGAAATGGTTTAAAATTCCATTAAAATTGCAGTAAAATCATTTTGACTCTGTAATTGGGATCAGACAAGAGAAAACAAAATGTGTTAAGCCACACAGAGTGTGACCAGTTTGTGATACCTTTACATGTTATTTGTAAATTATTACTATCACATACACATTAAAAG
>VKOC01000008.1:6122855-6195207 GCA_009364415.1 Spea multiplicata | reverse complement strand
ACCAAAAAAGAAGAAGTATCCTGGAATCTCCCGTAGCCATGTGCTACTGAGCCCACGAAACAGACCAGGCACACCATCTGAGCTTAAAATAGCACGAACAACAGACCATGGGCCGCTGCGGGTGTGAAGAGTACCAGAAAAAGTTAAAGATCATTCATAAAATGTACCAGTGGTAAATACAAACCCTTTGACAGTGTGGTGGTATAGTTCACAAGCTATTTTCAGCAAACAAAGGCAAAGTGCCCTCCACCTTCTGAATTAACTCACCTTTTCCCAGGTACGTCTATGTGACCTGACGTACGCATTTCGTGCTGGGTCTGCATGCGGCACTTCACCAATTCCGTAGGACAAAGGACCAGGGAGGAGAAAACTGAAGCTAGGGAACCAGAAGCAGCCTTATGCCAGTCACTAAAACAAATGGAGAAATAATCCATGAGAAGCCACATTCAGAAGCATTCATCTTCAGAAAATAATGATGCAAGAGGAAGGGAATATGAGCACATATCATAAAAAGGGGATGGAGCAATAAAAAGAAAATAATAAAAAACGAGGCGTGAACTAAGAGCGTAAGGGAGTTCGGAGGAGGACAGAAATGTGAAAATATATAGTGTTAGCAATCAGTCAATGCCAACTATAACTAAACTATACACACCTGAGCTGTGATGTATCTTGAAGCCCCAGGGCTTGAGCAACAATGTTCTGACAGAACCCATAACATGCAAAAAGAACTGCATTTTCTGCCACATTTGCCACCAGGGCAGGGGTCGTACCATGATACAACCCACGCAGCCCCTCTGTGTTATACGTGCGCACAGCACAATCCAGGAAGCCTCGATACATGGATGGGAAAGCCTGCATCTTCACCTTTGCCGTGTCAAAAGGTTGTCCACTAACCACGCAAGCTACGCCACCTACAGGATAGACACAACATGACGCCAGACCTCAAAGGATATAGTCTGCAAGAGGCAGGCAATAAGTGCTGTCAGAGTATGATACGTATATAGGCATGATTACAAATGGTAGTGACAAGGGCAGTGATTAACAATACCTCCTGATGTTACAGAATTAGCCTACCAACCTATGGCTGTTACATAGAAAAAAAATACATCTTTCACAAAGTATGACATTTCTATTGCACTAATTGCAGTAATGCGCATTGAAATTCCAAATTCTCCAAAAGGAAATCAATGCCCTCTAGTGATTAACGATAACCATAAAGATTCCAATGAACCTTAGAAGAAATATGGAGAAATTACAATCAATAAATTGTACAACCTGAAACATGGGAGAGGGGAACGGCTAACAGATGTGATTAAAAGAAGATGTGCTCAAGGAGCACCTTAACTATGCTTTTAATATGTAGACAGGGACATCACCTACTGAACATAATACGTAACGTAATAAGATCACATAGGCAAGGTGCATGCTGGTCTCCTACAGTACATGCAGGTGCTCTCGTAAGACATCTAAAAACAAAAACACGCACCCATTGCCCCTGCTGTTAGGTTAATTAGCGCCTGCATTAGGTGAGAGGAGTTATTCTTGTCTTCTGACATATTGGCCTGAGTGAAGATAACTGAATGAATAAAAGATAGATTAACATCACACATACAGGGAAAACATATTTCATTCAAATAAATAAATAAAATACAAGAAAATGAGTAACACAGATAATGTTAATCACTTTAACAGCAGCTTGATTTTATTGGAAGACAAGACAATATAAAATCTCCTTGACATCACTATACATTATAAAGGTCCTGCCAGATTCTGCTGCTGGGAGGGCTTGGTTGGCCCTATATAAGGTATAATCAGGGAAATGATTTCCTTGCATATTGAATTATACATTATACAGGGGGAGTTCAGCCTCTCGCCGAGAAACCTGCCAGTGTTTGCCCCTTTTTCATGAACAGCAGAGAGACTTAAAACCATAACTCTCCTGCCACCCCTCCCTTTATTGAATAAACCTCAAAAACTTGATGTTTTTAGACCTCTGGAACTATGGAGACCCACTTTTGATTACATAAATATGCAATGCTGTGTGATCAACCCTCACACAAATGTATCCCATGATTACCAGGCATATAATATGGAAGTTAGAAAACTAGATTTAAAACCCCTAAGCGCTATAAATCATTGCTTTAAAAGGGTCTTGCAGAGAGGGGCCGCTGGGCACGTGTGTGCATACGGCTGGGATATGCTCCTGATGCATTCTTCTGCAGAGGCTGCATTCACCCATGCGTTATATAGAGCGCTTGTATAAGTTCCTCAGTTATTATTACTGCTCAATATCGTTACACTACAAGGAATTGACGATGTTTTGTTAACAGAGTCTTCAGATGATTCATCTACACATACAATTCTATATGAATTAAACATACCACCCCATAGATTTTTTTGTAAATGCACATCAGAGTGCATTTGGCATAGACATACAGTGTATTTTACTGCATGCAAATATATGCAATGCATTTACAAGGGTTACAAACCAAGATGCCTTTCGCCCAATGTGTGAGGTCAACTTCCAGTCTAAGGAGAAGAGCCAGCAGTCACTGGGAAATACTGCCTTACCCTGCTGCACAGCCCAGCAAGTACCCCTGCTGCACAGCCCTGCAAGTACCCCTGCTGCACAGCACTGCAAGTACCCCTGCTGCACAGCACTGCAAGTACCCCTGCTGCTTCAGAAAGTAAATTAAATACATCCTGAACTCCAATGACTTGTAAAAACACATATGTAGTTGGGCCCGGAATGTCACTTTAATGAGCTTCATAGTTTCATTAAACTTTACTCAAAGGGTTAACAAATTGCGCCCATAAGTGTATTAAACACGCGTGTTCTCGGCCACTGCAAGGAACTCCATAAAGCCCCACGAAGCCCCACTCTCACCTGGCGACAGGCAGCTGACGTAACAACGCTGCGACAAGTTCGAGCACGCGCCGGCGAGGTAAGGAACAGAGCGCGGATCATCGGCTGGCTTCTTGCGAGTCACGTGACTGAAACAAGCTTCCGTGGCGCGGATAGAAGCAATCTTGACATCTCAGCGGAGTTGATCTGACCCGTACGGGCGTTGTATTAGCGTCAGCTGATGGGTTGCAATTTCGGCCAATGCGTCATATCGCTGAGCAGATGTAGTGATCTGTGTTTAGTATGTTTTATTAAATAGGTCTGCAGTGAAACCCAGATCACCGTTTGAAGGGATTATGGATATCGGCATCTCTGTCATTTTCTAATCTCCTACCATTAGCATGACCATAGATGTCTTCCCAGTGTGCATCTGCTGCACCCAAAACAGGGTGCATTGTGGGTTTAGTTTAAAGGCCACGTAATTAAGTTCGTGTAGTAGCGGTTCTATTTGCTGAGGCGCTATACCTGTACCTGATTCACCAGGTTGCACTGCTTGTGTTTAGAGCTCTTTGGGAAAAAAAGGCTGTTTGTGTGACAGTTTGTAGATACGTCCCAAGCAGCCTCACCAAAATGTCAAAATAAAAACAAAGCATTTGCCTTTGGGAGAAGCTGCAGCTCCCATCAATGGGCCAGCTTTTGTGCCAGCAGCCAATCAGTGTCAGCAAAGCAGTCCCCATTACAAATAGTGGAAGCAGTAAGATGCTCCCAAGTGGAACAAAATATTGAAGACTGATCGTTACGTAGACATCTATTTCATCTACATCATATATAAGGTAATATTGTATATAAATTATATTAAGATATATTTGGACTCGGGCCTTTAATTGTACCCCGGGTTTTATTTATTGCACATGGCCATTCTGCAGTTATAGAATTAAGCTATTGTAACTTGTACTTACAGAGTAGGTAATAATACGGATGGAGAAACCCCAAAGTCTTTCAAAGAGAACAAACACAGCAAAGATACCGTGCTGGGGTATTTATGGGATAAAATAGGCAAAACCAATATTCTATCGTAGACACTAAATTCTGGCTCTATTAATTATTCTATGACTGCACCCACAATATTAAAATAAAGGGATTATACCACAACCACAATTATAGGTGATCAAGATATTTATTGTGAATAACTTAAAATTACCGGTTAAAAATACCCTTTACATCATTACCATGTTGACGCGTTATAAACTGCAATCTCATAAACCGTCCTATGTCATAATAAAATATATACTTTTTCCTCAAAGAAGAGATAAAACTCTTGTATATTGACAAAGACAAAATTCACAAGAATAATAAAACACCATTATATGTTACCGTGGTGTATTTACTGTGGTCCAGCTGGTCCCTGCTGATATAAATCCAGGTTCAGTGGAAAAAATTAGGTGGAGAGAAAAATAACTTTCTCAAAATAGGGCAATTGCTATAAAATTCCAGTTCGCCAGGAGAAGATAGTAAATGCAAAGAAGATAAAGATAAAGTAATTATGAGAGTAAAACAATAATCCAGAAATCCCAGGAGCTGAAAATTAATGTTTCTATATGGGAACCCCTCCTGTGTCTAAACAAACTTTTAAAGACAATGCTTATTACCATAATCCCCACCTATTGATCAGAATTATGGATTTTACTTATTTTAATTAGAAACTTAATAGCACATTTCCACACGTTTATTTCCATTATTTACGGCCGATCTAAGGAATACTTGTCAGAAAACATCTGGTGTTTATGTTTGCCCAGATAATATATTTCCAGAAGACGATCTCCAGAGATCCAGAAACCTTCTCGGTTGTTAATCAGTTTCAGGGCTTTAGCGATGTAGCAACCTGTGAGATTCACATTAATTGAGATAAATATACCCCAAAAAAATTCTCATGCTGTTGAAACGAACCATTTATTTAATCAGGCGATACTTGCTGAAGCAGCTATTTTCATCAAAGCTTCTTTGTTTTCATTACGAGGGAAAATAAAATCCTTTATGCAATTTAAAGGAAACAAGATGGCTCCAACTCCATTTTGTATTAGTGTGTCGTACGCTAAAATATAACTCGCTTGCTTTCCAGCATAATAACCGTCCTACAGCAACTCATGTGACATCTTTCAAGACATTAATGCCCCGGAAAGAACCGAAAAAGGGTGGCCAGTTTTGGCCTTTAATTCTTGGGACACGACTTGCCCTGAGGTAGATTTGGAACCTCTAATCTGTCCTGTACACCCATCCATGAAGTATCACAGAGGAATGAACCTCGGCTATCATAAAAAGGACGGTCTGATGTCTCCTACAATAGAAGAATGCTCTGTCAGCACTTTAATATGCATTCCTCTAAAATGGAGGGAAAAAACATCTTCCTACTTGTATCTATATATAAATTTACAAAAGAAAAAAAACATTTAGCAGCAAATCTGACTTAAAGATCATAAAAACCTAAGGCGGTCTAGTGTCCTAATGTTTGCGCAGAATCTTATTTTCTGGTTAAAAGTATTATATATTGATAGACTAGAGAGCACAGCGTGTAAGTATCAAAAGTATAAAAATAGTAAATAGAATCTTCACTCGTGCCGATAGCCCTGTGATGGGGCTGAAATCTTATTATTCTGTATATTAAGAGTATTTTTCAGGGTCTGGGTTGATTTAATTTCATTAATTATAGAAAATCTTGCCCAAATGAATTTTTTTTTGCTTAAATGCCATTATATATATTATTGTTGGTAAGTTATATATTTGACACATTTAATTACCACCGTTTCTTAAACAGAACCCTACACATATGTATGTTACACATATACCTGTATGCCATGTTGGATTGTGGCCAAAGCCCACGAAATGATCAGGAGTGTAAAAACTTACCTAGAATCCCCACAGTTCAGAACAAAGCAATATCTTTCGAGTGTCTTTTGCCCGCCAATTCTGATTCACGGATGCTTTGTTTTATCTCATAATAAATGAGATTTCTGATCGTAAAATTCTTTCAGATCCCACCAAAATGTATGATTCAAAATGAGATTATAAAACGGTAATCAAGATATTTATTGTGAAAACACAACCTACAAAATATGAAGCAATTTCTTTTGAGGGCCTTAGCCCGCCAAGTTCGAGTCACATATATGGAACGTCTGTTGAGGTAGTTACTAGCATTTGTCATCTATATATTAAAATAATGTGGTTTATGTACATGTTATGTCTTTTTATCGAATAAAATATTTAAAAAGATTGCAGACAGTTTTCCGAATGGTTTTTAGTTTAACCATTTGCTGTCTGCAATGAGGCTTTTTAAATCTTATTTG
This sequence comes from Spea multiplicata, assembly GCA_009364415.1. Lineage (NCBI taxonomy): Eukaryota > Metazoa > Chordata > Amphibia > Anura > Pelobatidae > Spea > Spea multiplicata. Next base: position 6,189,021 of record VKOC01000008.1, on the reverse strand, counting down.
TCAAACAATGACTTTTTATTGAAAATACTATTCTTTGTAAGGTGATGCTAAACATGCGCGTGCAGTTGAACCTCTGTTTAGTGCTAGTTTTTATTGTCTGCAAAAGCCTAAAAAATGAAATGGGTCATTGAATGGCAAGTGAAAGTAGTCAATAATGTTTCAGACACTTATTGAAAAAAAAAAGGTTTAAAATTCCATTTATTTATGAACGGTTATCACATCTCATTTTGTTGAATAACCAGAAACAACTCCTAGCCTAGCTGTGAGGAGGAGACACTAAGGACATGAGAATTATGTAACAAACAGAGCAAAAGGAACTAAGGTCAGGGGTACTGTGGACAGGAGCCGGATTAGACTATGCCAGCACGCAACAACCGCACAAAGAAATCTACACAAAAAAATATGGTCCAGAATATAAAATATTAACAAAAACACAGCCTTTTCAGTTGGCGCTCTGGCCAGGTGGATCATTAATATAACCAAAATCCAAACTGCATGATGGACAGAGGTGGCAGGAAAGTAGGGCACCGTGGTACTAAATACTTTACAGTTTTGGGGGTTTTTTTTGGGGGGGGTGAAATCCATTCTTTGCCAGAGCGTATAGACAGAAACTTAATACCCTCTTCATTAAGCTTTTCACATTATATAAATTTTACCTGCTAAGAAGTAGTGCCACCCTCCCTTGAACAAAAATGTGGATAAAAATTAAAGGGTCAGTCCATCTGTTCTGAAAACCGAAGAACCACGTGAACACTACCAATACAAAACCAGTCTCACCAGCCCACATGGCAGCACAAATGGCCCAATTCAATGCAATCAATATCGCCGACGTTTGTTAGGACCAAAGTCAGCTCCGGGGGCTCCGCGAGGGAAAGCAGGCTGGTTGTTTCCACCAAGGGTTTCTATGTTGGGAGCCTGTCCAAAGCGTTCAGTTGGAGGGGTAGCCTGCAGGTTGGGGGGAGGCAACAAAAACAACGTATAAATATACAGATCCATGTAATATACTGGTAGTCTAGCAGTGGTCGCTAGAACCTTACCATTCCAATAGCAGCTCCCTCAGGCATCATCGCACCAGGCCCTGCAGATGCTGCCGTGCCAGCAGGAACATTACTTCCACCCATTGGGGGCCGGTTATTAATGCCTATTGAGCCTGTTTAAAACAAAATAAGTGAATAAATACGCTTATGCACAATTAAGAGAAGACCAAAAAGGTATGAGGTGATAGATAAGACTATACCTGGCAGGGCCATCTGCGCCATTCTAATATCAGCTTCCCTCTGAAATGACAATGAAGTAACAACTCAACATTCGTGTCTTATTTCTAGGACAGGCACACACGAGCGAGGGTAATAGCACACGCGCAACATTTTAAAGACATGATAAAATCTTACAATTCCACTGATTATAGTTAATGGAATATATTATCTGCAGGCCCTTCCACTGACCAAGGATCCAGATCGGAAGCACCCGTCAAATGTTCAGATATTATTGCGACAACTATAACTACTATTTTCTATATAAATGGTGCTTTGTGGTATACACAAGTGCACCCATATGTGATGGTTGACGAAATGTAAATAAAAGCAACAAAGTTGTCTTTACCCAGAAACAAATATGGATTTACGTAGGTACAGTCCTAAAGATACGGCACTTGAGGGAGATTTATTTGCCGGCTATGCTGACCACAAGTGCTTGAGTAGAACAGGCCAGGAGAGAAAAAATGAGTACTCGGTCAGCGAGATTCCTACGTTTCTCATTAATAGGGGGAAGCTAATACTACATTTTTTTTTTTTCTTTCAGTCAGTTTGTCTTTATTCTTTGTATTGTTCTTTTCTTGGAAATGTATCCAATAATTACCAGATCTGGCACATCTACTCTGTGTCAACTGTTATATAAAATAAAAAAAAGCTTCATTGAGCCGGACTAGAGGCTCGTTTCATTGTGTACCGTATACCAAGAGATAAAATGTACAACACAATCATGGAAATGTTTAAACCATTGCGATGTTACTGTAAGCAAACATGTAACGTAAAGTTTTTTTTCTTCTGAAGAACCACTAACAAAAAAAAAATTGATTGAACTCTAAATAGTTTTTGGTTGTTTACATCAAAACAAGGGAGGAGTAATTACATTTGTTTAGAAGGTACACAGTGGTTTCAGTTCAGACATCTGTCTACATTTACATATGTAAGAATCACATCTGTTGAGACCCTTATCGATTTGCGCTCTGTGTAAATTGCCAATTGTAAGTGAATGGGGAGGGGCATGAAACAGGACGGTCAATTTCTTTTGTTGCACAAAGGACAGTCGCCTCTTATGTGATTAGCATGTGAAAGGGTATATTTGGGACTGGGAGAAAAACTCACATTAACATAATATGTGCCAGAGGGCCTTCTGCACAATGACGTAATGCCGAGTAAGGAAATAGAGCCTTTAAAAACAAGTGGTACAAGCTTGAAGCCTTTAATATAAGCGGAACCATTTTTATATATTCATATAAACAAGCTTTCAAGTTTTCTAAGATCCATTCAAACTTAGAGAAGGGACAACTGGAGGTCTTGAATATTTCTGCAACTGCACACATATACTAGGCCACAGAATTGTAAAAACATCTTTTGTAATGCTGCAAAATCCACTTTCACGTAGCGCGAAGTACACTCACAGCATCGGGGTAGTTTCCTTTGAAACCCTCCTGCTGACGCCGAAGCATCTCCTCTTGTTGTCTTCGAGTTTCTTCCTCGCGCCGTCTACGTTCTTCCTCGTGTCTGTGGGCACACACAGCATTAAAGCGCTGCCAGACAAGCCTGCCTCAAAAAGACTACACCCTCACTGCCCATACCTGAGCTCCATCTGCTTCCGCTTTTGAACCTCTTGGTTATGCAGCTCCTCCATCCTACGCAGCTCTTCCTGGCGTCTCATTAGGTCTGAGCGTGAGCAAGGAAAGGGAAAAATAAGTGGTGTATAAACAAAAACAAAAAAATAAAAACATTTTTATTTTGCAATCCATGCAACTTTTGGCTCACCAATGGGTGCAGAATATGTGTGGACTATTGTGATATCAACTGTAAGGGACTCAAAGGGTAGCTGTTTGAATGACTTCCTCAATTAAATGGTCTAATATATAGACTATGTAAACTGTATATATTTCATAGTGAATTGTGTCTCATTTTTAATATTAATTGCATCATTTTTTTATATTTCCTTTCTCCTAATTTTACTCCTAAAAGTTTGTGATTTGATGAAAGAGCATGGAAGTGGCTGCATCTTTTGGTTACTCTAACATTCAATACCGCAACAAATATGCAAGTGGACTCACCTTGCCGCATAAGCATGACCTGGTGCTCATGTCTTGCTGCCTCCATCTCTACCTCCATCTTCTCTTGTGCCTCCTTGATGTTCCTATCAACTTGGTCTTGTTGCTGCTTCTCCATTTCGATGAGTGCTTTCCAGCGCATTGCATATTCATACTCAAAGGACCCAGGCTGGGCAAAGCGAGGAGGCTGCTCCCGTTCCCTGATAGCAAGGCAATAAAAGAATATTCAGTACTTCAAAACGTGACAAAGTTGACAAAATATCGACCTAGGAGATTTTTTTTTTTATAGATATAAAAATATAGGCGACATGGCTTAATTTGCCTTGGTAATGCTTCCGCCACAGGTTTATCCCGTCAATACAATTCATTGCCTCACATAGACCACTGTCAACAACCTGTGACAGTTCTAAATTAAAATAAAAGAATATTGGCAAGTCAAAAAGGTAAGATTATACACTAAAAATGTACATCTACCCACAATCCTGTCATTGAATGAGTCCTGGAAACATGTCAGTAAAGTGAGTAAGCACATAAGAAAAAGTGATTTACTAAACTGCTTTTCTGTAGGCACTTTTTTTTTCCAGAGAAACCTGGAAATTTCACATAATGAAATCTGATTGGGGTCAGCCTGTGGCAGGGCCACAATTACAGTTCAATCTCTTACTCATGTCCTCACCAAACATAGACTTAAAGGGGAACTCCCATCGCCAGCCACAACATGCAGCATATTTAAATCCTCAGTAGGGCACTTCGTTTTGTTATTCAAAGCAGAAGAGCAAGAAAAGCGTACCCATAGTTCTGCCCGGGTATTCCTTAGTTCCCGTTTCCCCCAGTGGCACATACACGCGGTACAGCCATTAATTGCTGCAGTTGCCTTCACTACTTAAGACACCAAGAGGAGGTTCTAGCCCAAGCTTTGTCACAAGCTGATGCATTTTGCAATATTTGACTTGTGTGAGATACTTTGAAGCAATTTGTGGCATAAATATTTACAACATTACATTGTCCGCTGTACTGGGTGAGATGCAACCGGTGCAGTGTTCCAATATCCAAGAGGCTTCCAGGTTGCGGAAGTCAGCTTCACAAATAGAGGATCATGGATAAGGGAATAAGCGCTAAATGTATGCAACAAATATTATACATGTTTCCTACAACAAAAGCACATTAATGTATGGTGGGAGTTCCCCTGTAATATGGGAAGAAGAGTTAGTTAGGATGAGTAATCATACGGATCGATAAAGGTTGGGATACCTTACCCCAAATAAGCAAAACTCCATTACATATGATAATTCAGCACAAAGAATTGTAAAAAAGTACGACTTGGGAAAAGCAAAAATACACTTAAAAGGAATTTTTTGGATCATACTTGTGGTAGGTCTGATTCTTGACGATAAGCTTTTCTGGAAGTCCTTCTTCCTCATCATGTTGATCCATTGGTTCAACAGTTATGGGACGGGGGAACCTGCAAAAACAAAATAAAATAAAAAATATATATATGTTGGACTGGGTTATTTGCCAGGTTAGCCATCTAACAATAGATCAGTATTTTAAATTTGTCTCAACAATTGTCTTATTTTACTCCAAAACTAATTATGTAACATGTGCACCGATACTCACGCAGTAAGAAGATAGGAGCCATCAGCACAGCGGTCGAGAGCTTTTCGCGCGGACGGCTTTGAGGCGAATTCCACAATGCCTTTTCCGGTGGCCCTTCCACGATCATCCACAATTACCACCGCTCTCTCTACCTGTCCAAAAATGGAGAAGGCCTCTTCCAGCAGCTCGTTAGACACAAACTGAGGGAGATTTCGCACAGACAACGCTGCACTGTGGCAGGCAAAACGGACACGTAGCTGTTTCCCCCGCAGAGGCAAGTTGTCAAGCTCAGCCTTTGCTATCTCAGCAAGAGTACGTGTTTCCTGTAAAGGCAGATACCAGTTAGATATACGTGTGTCAAACCTAAGTATACTACCCACACAAAAAAGGATCTCACAGAGAATTAAGGGGATTGGGTTAATAAGAAAATTCATGAAACCATGCAAACTTTTGTTAGTCAGAGGAAACGAAACATTGAACGTCTGGAAAGCTTGTGTGATTACATTTTACTCCAATCACTGCTACTAATAACGTTTCTTCCTTATGGTCAACATTGCACTAATCAATACTATACCAAACAAACTCGCTTTTGGGCAACCTACGAGCACTGCTAAACACCTTCAAATATAGCTTATATTTTCCTAGACTGGACACAGCCAAACCCAGCTTTATATAAGTAATATCTTATTTACTGCAATTCCTAACTCTTAAAGATTTAACTAATGATCTGCCTATCCCTAATACAATCCATAACATTTAATACTGTCATTGCAGTCTAGTAAAACAGATCCTGTATAGTCTTTGGAGTAATTTCATGTATTCTCTATGGTTCAATGTCTAAATGCCCTTTTGTTAACCAACGCCCTCCAAACCAGCCCCTCACCTCAATTGGCATCCTGCACTATTCTACCATCTTTTAACAGGACTTGCTAGGCTTCACATGGCTATATGGCATTGGACCAATCATCTTATTAATACTGCATATAAGACTGAATAACCACTTACTTGGATGATGGTGTCTGCTTATGATATTAAGTAAGAATAGCTAATTTCCGAATTGTTTGTTTGTAATGCAGACCAACTAACACATTACTAAGGTTTCACTATACCCGTAGTAGGCATTTCAGCTCATCAGTAGAGCTAAATGAAAATGGCCGTTTTCAAAACGTCAGTACTTCTTAAAAGCAAAGTCACGCGTACCGCTGCGATTCTACCCACTCACCAGTCTGATGAAGCCAAATCCTTTATCCTTGTGGATGAAGATCTCGCCAGCTTTGCCATATTTCTCAAACATTTTGCGAAGTTCATCCTCTGTAACGTCAGGCGGAAGATTGCCAACAAAGAGACGGCTTCTCTGAGTGAACGTTTTCTCACATGGTTTGCGGAAGTTCTTCAGATCGATGGTCACTCCGTCATCTGGGAGCATATTGTAGAGGAGAGAGAACATGTAAACCCTAAAGGGGCAGTAACGCTCACTTCCTTTCTGAAATTGGACCGGTGACAAACAAACTGGAAGCAAACTGCCAAGTAACGCTTGAAGGTGCAGTAATGCCAATTTGTTTTTGAATGATTGGTGACAAGCAAAACAGCCTGTACATGTCTCTGTACAGGCTGCAGGCAGGCACCATCATGGTACGTTGCATATGTGATGCCAAACACACATATAAGAAGACTTCAGACACTTACTGGGACTGGGCATTTGCTGCCCATTGGTGGGCGATGGAGTCTCTTGCTGCATCTGTTGATGGTGTTGGTGCATCGGCTTCCGAGGAGCATGGTTCTGCTGGTTAAAGCCACGGTTTCCCTGCATGATTCTACAATATTAAAAGAAAAAGGCAAAAACATACGATGAAGGGGCTACTATTAACGTCACATCGTTTAAAGACGTTAACTGCAGGGGACAAACGAAACCCAAATCCCATACATCTTTAAAAGGATCAACCAGAAATTACTTTTTTTATTTTTAAATCCCACTTAAGAGTCATCTTTGATGCAACCCCCCAGACACCAACCTACCAAAGCCTTTTGTTTCAGCAAAATAACCGAGAGGACCGTTTAATCTCGCCAAAGGACTTTCCAATCAAAATGATCCATTAGTCGAGCGGATGTGGCCTTCAGCACAAATCTACCCCGTCGTATAATTTGGACGGCAAGGAGCGATTTCTCCATCTTATATAAATACATTTGCAGCACAAAGAACTCAAAGCCCAATTTAAACCGCGAGGCTCTGGAAATATTCCTAAGAGCTACACGTATGAAAGAAAACTATTTATACCATGGAATAATATGCAGTATTTAAAAAGGAACAAAATGAAGCAAAAGCAATAAATATGCTGCAGGCACCATAGAAACCCATCATATGTGCTTTATGAGGAACACCTCTTTCTTCAAATTAGTCTTTATTAAAATAACTCATTCACAGGAGACGATCCTCAATTAACTCATTCCCAGACAGCTATCATAGAAGGTCGAAGGTAAAGAATTACATTTTTTATCAACAGAAACACTAGAAAAAGCCCAGAATCGCCTGATTTTAAATCTAAGATGCTATTCCGGCTAAGTAAACCATCCCATTCCTGATAACCCGCCCCCGATGAGGCTCTGGCCTGCATGCACTACCCTGGCTTACAGAGCCGATTACCAACTACGGGAGCAGCCGGACATTACCCTCCCTCAGATAATGAGATAAAGCCCCCCTGCCCGATGTAATACCGTAAAGAACGTACTGCACACACAATCCGTTCTTCTCCTCGGAACTACCGCACGACCTCCCGCGCAGCAAAGGAAGCTCGTGCCCGACGGAAACGGCTCGCAACCAAACCCCCTACAACCGCTGCTTATTTTTGCACTGCTATTCGCTAGCCGCTTTGTCCTTCACTCAACAAGCGCGCTCAGGATTGGCTGTACTTTGCGGGAGCCAGGGTTTCGATTCCATTCAGCTTTTCTCATTGGTTAGCTTTCATTGTAAGCGGCCAGGAGGGGGAGGTAGAATGGCTTTATTGTTCGGAAAGGCAAGCTTGTGTGAGAGTGGAGGAGGAAGGGGATAATGGGGATCTGAGTGGGCATGCGCAGTGCGAGTCGATTCAAAATAAAAAGCTATATTCTATAACGCGGCTTCACAAAGCGTGCGTGGCGAGCAATGTCCCCGCGGTGGTTGCGTTCATTGGGGTAACAGTGGTTTTATCCAATACATATGAAACAAAAATGACTACCGAGTAAAGGAGGGTTAATAATGTGCTGCAGACACCCGATGTTGATCAAAGTGACAGGGTGGCATCTCTGACCCAGCAGAGCGATCCAATAATACCCCGGAACTTTCTGAATGAGCTGACCCTGAGACTTTTGAAATATTAACCCTTTAATAGTACATTGTGATCATTCTATGTAGTGATTTGTAAATGTGTTAACCAAATGGCTCTAATTCCGGTGACTTGTCAATATATACGGTACTTGATCAACCAAAACTGATCGCAAAAGCACCAGTTGTCAGTCTTGCATACGATCACAACAAAGTAGAAAATAATTGGAAAAGTGCATCTTCCATTTGGATATTGTTCACCGGGAAATCAATTTGCAAATATATCAGTGTGTCACGATGAGAGGACAAATGACCTCATTTTCCAACTCAGTGCACCACAATAAGACACTTGTGTTGCTCACCAATATTTGTAAAAAATAGGGGTTATTAAACCTGAGCTGAATATTAGGGAGTCAGCTCTAGACTGTGACCCAGAACATCTGCCCATTCTTCTTGAGAATCTGAGATTGAAGTAAAAAGCCTGGCATGCCTTCTAGGTCCCAGGTGTGCCCAGAATGGTCGCTGCACCTTCTTATGCTGATGGTCCAGAATGATGCTTTGGGTCATCGAGATGCTTGATTACCTCCTAATATATACGTGACCAGAAAATAATATTTAGGTTTTGAAATCCAATGAGACATTTTTATTTACATTTCAAGACAATGTGTAAACATATGAAGCAATTTACTCCACAGCTCCCAATCAAAGGTAGGGAAAATAACAATAGTTGCGCACACCAGAATATGGATCCTCGCCACGTAAATCAAAAGGCTTCTTAGGTGTTATTCTTAGGCTTCTTAGGACTTATTCCACCATGACATCAAAAGGCAATGCTTATGGCAAGTTTAATTGTTATGTACAATAGTAACAGTTATTGGATATTTGCAAGAATGTAATTGTGCTTTCTGGACTTCAGCTGTCTCTGGGAATGTATGATTGAAAGAATAATTTCTGGCCATTGTTTCGCATACAAACACGACAGGGATAATGTCATTAAAGGAATATTTAGTTACCTATTGTGATGTATCCTGGCCTAGCTGCCCCTTTAACCCCTAAAAAAAACATGGATACTGTTTGTATGGTTTGTCCTGGGAAAAATACAGGATATGTTTTTTTTCTTAAAAAAAAAATGACCAACAGTCTGGAAATATATCCAGAAAGATGCATTGTTGTAAAGCAGTCTTTGTTTTCATTTCAATGTAAATATTGCCCACATTTATCAATATTATCAAAATGAAACGGTGCGAGAGAACCATTGAATATATGTATTTCTCTTTTTAGAGTTATTCAAGGTCAGTATCCATTCTGCCACAAACCTCTTGTAGGAAGACTAGATCTTATCATCTACATTCAAGATTGTCGAAATTGAATACATTTTATTAGGCCAGCATATAAAAAAAGGTGAAAAGTCCCATAAGCTTTTTTTACGTGTGGGATCATTACACCTGATGAACAGATAGAGGTCCTAAAAGGCTATGTGACTACATATTTTTCTGTGGTGGCCCAGTCAAAGTATTACCTTCTACTAAAGACTCAAGAAGGAAATTAAATTCACAGCTGGTCAAGCCAAGTGAGGGCTTGTGTGGGTCACAAGTATCTAACAGTACTTGAGAGACTCCTGACCATTACTGTAGCTTAGGTATGTCACCCAGATCCAGACTTCAAAGTTCATTAATGGGATTAACCAGAAGGCCAGCTAGGCTACTGCTTAGGGTGACTAACAAAACATGTTCCCTGCTATGGACATGTGGGTACATCTTCACTCACTGACCACTCTGTATTGTGAATAGAGTGTAAAGGTTCAAGCATGGGATTGGGGGTTAATTTTATACCTTATAGGTGAAGGATTAATCTCTTTGAACATCAAACCCTAGAGATATGGGGATCCAACACAACTACACGAGATAGCTACAGTATCCACAAAAGTGAGTAAACCCCTTACATATTTGTAAATATTTTATTATATCTTTTCATGGGACAACACTGAGGAAATGACAATCTGCTACAATGTAAATTAGCGAGTGTACAGCCCGTATAACAGTGTAAATTTACTGTCCCGTCAAAGCAACTCAACACACAGCCATTAATGTCTAAACCTTGGCAACAAAAGTGAGTACACCCCTAAGTGGAAATGTCCAAATTGGGCCCAAAGTGTTAATATTTTGTGTGGCCATGTTATTTTCCAGCACTGCCTTAACCCTCTTGGGCATGGAGTTCACCAGAGCTTGCCACTGGAATGTGAGGGGTGTACTCACTTTTGTGAGAGACTGTAAAAAAACAAAACAAACCGGATTGTAGCTGATCCACTCGTGAACAGGAGACCAAGGCAGATGGTTAGGATGAGGGGCCTAAGCACAAAGCATGGTATTCCAAGAGTTGTTCTTCCTATAGACATCTGCAATAATGCTGCCCAAGGTAGCGTTGCCCACAAGTGCCCCAAAAATATACTGTAGTCAAGTGAATCTCATGGGTAAATTTTAAATTCACTACCCTGCCAAAAAAGAATCAGATCATCAATTTACCTATAATAAAGCAAAATCGATGATTTGAACTTGGCGAAATCGATGATTTGAGACAGCAAAACAAGATCTCAGGAATAATGTTGGATGTGCGCAGACAGGTTTCTTTGTGTTGAATAAATTAAATGCCAGCATCCATGCAAAATGCATCAGGATATGCGTGCATTAGCCATGCGTTAAGCTGCCATCTAGTGGTGAACATTGAAATGGAAAATAAATGAACATGCAATTTCTGTGATTCCAGTGATGACACTTATAATATCATTACAAAGTTATAGCTGATTACTTTTCATTCAAGCAATATGGAGCAGTAACAGATTTCCACATAATAAAGCTTTTGACAAATGCCACCCAGCTATATGTATAAGCAATACATTGGCATGATGAAATGAATCCGGTGTTAGAAATGTATGTACTACTTGGTAGTACATTTAGTCAAATACTGTCCTGCTACACAGTAAAATCATAGGCCCCCAGTTTTAATACCCAACAGTACAGCATCGAAGTGACTGCCATTCCCATTTTTTTTTCGGGGATCAGAGAGAAACTAATTCATTTTAGTTTAATGTCCCTGTCTATGTCCTGTGGGGAAAGGGGCAAATGCAGAGGGGGGGATTTTGCAGAATCCCCACATGCATTATGTGAAGTTATAGGGACCTCTCAGCTACCATATGTATTCATCATGCTTTGTAATACGAGGCCTATCTTCCTATATGGGTGGATACTGTGGGCATAGTATATTGCCAATAAAATCTTTAAAAGCTTGTAGCGCAGGGTGCTGATTCTGCCCCATATAAATTGATTTGTTGTACAGAACACAAATCTAAGGCGTAGGATTACAGTGGGAATAGTAAGGAATATCATTCTATTGTATAATAAATCCTGTGTTACATCATCAACAAAATGTCAGATGAGCTTCTTTTTGGAGTAATGTTTTTATTGTTATATTAAAACTGCAACATCGTAACTTAATAAACAAATTGATATAGCTGTATTGCCCCAAGAAACTTTGGCATATCAAGCCAAAGTTGAGCGCTTCATTGGGCTGGGTTAGAATAAGGTGTAGCCACATACACTTTCAAAGCCATCAGTGGTCCATCGTTCCATCGAATAAGATTTCTCTGAGGTCCGAAATGCTTACGTGACCCTACATCTTCTTCCATGCTGGCCCAATAAATGCTATCAACGTTGACTAAAGACTCCAACGGTGTTTCTGGAATTCAAAAACATGTTTCCTATGAACAGCTAAGGGTTCTGCGTATCTGTAACGGATCCCACATGCCTATCATTATTATTATTGTTTTATATAGCGCCATCAAATTCCGTGGCTTTGTACAATGGGTAGACAGGACATAAAATAGTAGTATGTAACATAACAAATTGACTTACAGAGACAACAGGTGAAGAGGGCCCTGCTCAAACGTGTTTACAATTCAACATGCGGCCTAATAAGTAAAAACAATGGCAAAATCTCCTATCCATAGGTGAACCTGCCCCTTGTAATGCAACCACCCAGCAGGCTACCAAAATATTCTGCCAGGACCCTAATCTAGGATTATCATCGGCCATTTTTTCCAGGACACGTATCATTTTCACATATTGCTGACCAGCCATGTGCTGGCGTGCCGTATGCGGGATTGAATTAGTAAATTATACAGTCTATTTTCTGCTGGTCAGTGAAGCGGCTATAAATAGGTAACTCCCAATGGTCACATATAGTTTGGTAACGTGATGATGGCTCTATCCATTCCATACCCTTTGGTAATTTAAATAACTAGTTTTAAGGGGGCAAGTTTTATACCTTCCACATCTAACCGTACACAGACTGCAACTTCTCTTGACACCATTTTAGCCTTAACACAAACCTCGCTTTCTCCCTTCATTAAACTAACCCAGAACCTACGGCCTATCCATTACCGTCACCCCTATTCCCAAATTTAAGCGTGCAGTTTATGACTGAGGATGGCCATATTTTGGACAGGTAACATAAACATCCGCATATTTCATCTCATATAGTTCCCAGCTAATTTCATTAACCACAATGGCGGCCCTGGCTTGTCACTTTATATTTAAGGCGGATTGGTTTTCTTCAAAATAACGCGTTCTATGCTCCCTTAGCAGAAAACGCTCTTCTCAAGGCAGATTCTGCCTCGTCTGAGGGCACTGCCGACACGTGTACGCGCACACTGCATGAGGCGAAGCACCAGCAACGCACATGCGCGCATCAGCTCAAGCCCGCTCATCCCCAACAATCTTCAATTCGCAGCCAATACGAAAGCTCCTCTTGCACCCGCCCATTTCAGGTGCAGCCACGCCTCCCCCGCATCGCCCTCGCGCGCAACCCGCTTCAGGCGAAAGGACGAACCCGCGCTTAAAGGGACCGCAGCGGGCGCGCGCGGGCGTGTGAGAGAGAGCAATAGAGTGCGCGAGACAGCGGGAAAAGAAAGAGACAGCACGAGACTGCGGCTGCGCAAGAGACTGCAGGAGGAAGACAGCGAGACAGGAGGGGAGTGACTGTAGCCCGTCTGGTGAGGTACATGGAGAAGTGGCACCCCAGGGAGCGACAGCTGGGGATCTGTAGAGTAGAGGGGCGCAATCTGGTTTGCAGAAATCAAGAGGTGGGGGTAAGGAAGGGGTAAACAGCCGGGGTACGGACGGACACGGGGCTGGAGGAACCAAGAGGAGAGACATTCTGGGTTGGGGGAGGGGTATGAAGTGAAAGCCACCAGGGGTGGGGGAGGTGAGAAGCCACAGCGGGCATTAGATGGGGCAGGATAGGGGGAGGGTTGGTGCCCTATATGTGGGTAATAGGAAGAGCAAGTGGAGGTGCTTAAAGGCGGGGTATAATGGCTGTAAGAGGGGTGGGGTTTGGGGTAAGTGAGGGGGTGTGGGTAGAAACAGTGGTTGGCCATGGGGAGTAAAGATCACAGGGGTATGAACACGAGAGGCCCAGTCAGTATACGGTAAAGAGAAGAGAGAGTGCAACACCTTATTAGCGAGGTGAATGGGGAGAGAGACAGTCACTAAAAGAGAAAGGGACATCCGGTTTGGCATGTGTTGGTGGAAGGGAACTAAAAGAGGGTGATTTGTTGGAGGCAGGGGAAGGTGTCTTTTGCTTAGAGGAAGTGTGTTTGTTTTTTGTTGGGGGGGTGTTAATAGTTGATGGTAAATGGATAGAAGAGGCACTAATGCAAGATGACAAGGGTCAGTCAAAGGGATAGTTCCCAACGGTGTACATGTGTACATATGTGCTATTCATAAATATACGTGAACATGACACTCCATGTGATAGATCACACGTAGTTCAGTGTAATGAGCATGGCATCCAGCTATTAGACTCAAAAGAGAGTGGGCTTCATTCACTAAAAGGAGAACTGTCAAGTGAGCTTACCCAGCAGTTCCTCTAGCAAGAAAGTTCGCCCTGGCCCCGTATGATGAATAAGTCCATGGGTGAGGAGATGCTAGCTATATCGGTGAATAAACATACATTGTACGGGGCCGGCGCAAGGAGCTCCATGCAGGAGAAGCAACTGGAGTTGGCCTTTTATAATATGTAGTTGAGTCAAGGAGCTGAAACACAACTCTCCTGGCGACTCTACACTTGTGTGTGTGTGTGTGTGTGTGTGTATATATATATATATATAACACACATTAGCAATATTTGTTCTGTATGGTGTCATCATATTCCGCAGCGCTGTACAATGGGAAATTAGGGTGTTTGATTCTGGCAAACAATGTATATTAAATGTAATCCAGCTACTAATAATAGCAGATGACATACTAATATAGGACACTGTTAACATGCAAAATAAAACTATATATTTGTATATCTGTTATACTCTTTTGTTAGGTGTACACCCTCTCTCCCCTCCATGGAAACCAATTCGTTCACTGACGGTTGTCATATGTCGTCCACTAATGATGACTCGCAAAGTGGAGACCTTCCAACACATAATAAGTCTGGACAGTCGGATTGTACATCCCAGAATAGAAGCTCTACAGAGCCTATTAAGATGGAGTGGGAGGAAAACGCAGTTGATGGGGAAAAATGTGATGATGATGATGATGATGCAGAATGTCTGGGACCTGAAGATGGCACGACAGAGGAACAGGACCATGTAGAAGATATGGGAAACTCTAATGACGTAAAAGAGGAATTCATGGGTTCTGTAGAAGAGAAGCATTCCCTAGAAGCAAACTCCGTAAGTGAGAATTCACCCGAAGATTTACCGGCTGGTCAGAAAACAAATGATGATGATGACGATGATGATGTAGAATTTGTAGATGCAACAGATTGTAAAACAGATTTACATAGGACCCTGGGCAGATCAAAGAGCTCCAAGTCAAAACGCGTGGAAGAAAATGGTGATCCCAGCCCGAAGATTGCTGGAAGTGGTGAAAAGCCAATTTGGATAGATGATGATAAAGCAGGAGAGCCTCCTGAGACGCAGGCTGACCCACCACAACCAAGCCAAACAGCACAAAGGAGGATGAGACTACGGCCTTCGTTAAAGCCTCGTACTTCTTTGTCCCATGGCCCTGACCATGATTTGGAGCAAGAGAGAGAGACAGACCCAGTGGACAGTCCTTCCAACGCCGCCGACACTGACCCTAAACCTTCAACAGGTGCGTGAAGCTTCTGAATACTACCTGTGCCGTTTGAAATCAGCAAAGCATAATCAAGTTAATTTACTGACCTTTTGTGTCCTTTGTGAGACATATAAGTTCTTGGGCTCTTTGGTTTGTCTGCTTTATGCCCCCAAGTACAAAAAAAAAGCGACAGATTGTGTTTTTAAGGCGTCAGTTTTGCTTTTAAGAAATCTTTTTTCATTTAATAATTGTGTACTTTTTTTCTTATGTAAATTGCACTGTAACGTAACTTGATAGTTCCTGACGCTGTGGTTTAGCTGATCATTCTCCTTCCTAAATCGTGGAATTCAGATTGTCTTACTCTATTGTGAATGTCGACTGATCCAGGACAGTTTTCTTTTGGAAGCTGCCTGTACTTTGTCACCTTTTTGAGTTGGGACTATTTTACCTCTGCGTGGCTCCAGTGTGTGCAGTGCTTCGTACGATATAGCGATTTAGCATAACCATGCCTTTTTCTGTTCTAAACTTTTATAATTCTCTATTCAAATCACTAGTCATTTACTATTATTGGAAGAAAATGGAAGGAGGCTTTAAGATAGTTGATGGTTTGGGATTGTGAGATGATTTTGGGTAGGCATAGGTTTTGGTGCGCAACCGTATATTTAAATAGTTAATATCCGTTAAAGTATAAATATAAGGGTCACAGGGCTGCTGTACCTTTGGTGTCTGGGTACTATACCTTATCTCAAGGGCTTATACATTGAACCATCGGATTTGTTCGTTTCTGTGTATGTGTACTCATGCATTCAGGATCTCCTGGCTCTCTGTCCAAAGATGTCTATTGGATAGGCTTGCATGTTTATAGCAACTAAAGGGTGCCAAACGCTCTGCTTAACTAGTCACTGCTTCACTCAGTCACCAGAGAAACTACTACCTCACTTAGGTCTCATGAGTAGATTTTACTTGTGATAAAATATTAATAATTCCTACCCATCCTTATGACATATGATTGATGTGCCAATGCTAAAGGTTTGTATTGATTTATGGTAATCACAGAAACAAAAGGTAAGGAGTGCCCTACTCACATGAGCCTACGCTTCAGAGGTTTCTGCTAAACCCAGAGGCGAGTCGGCAAATGAATGAACATGGAGAACAAGTGCCCGTGTATCTGGCACTAAATGTGACCACACGAGGAGGTAGAGAAAGTAGCTGGGCAGTGTTTAATCCTGAATGCTCCTTTAGTTGCATGGAGAGAGGTAAAACCTTTTGCTTTTCCGCTTACATGAAGATTGGTAACTTTTTGCCCCCCCTTTACCTGTTGAATTCACTGTCCGGAGTGGAAGATTGATGATCCAGTCAACTGACTTTTGTAACCGATTCCCTACTCTGCTTTCAGGTGTGGAATCTCCCCTGTTCTAGTCAATTGAGGTTTATTCACTAATGGGGGGTCATCAGAATTGTGGGTTTAACGCAGTAACTCGACTGTTCATTGTGAGCAAGGCCTGTTTCTCTAGTAAGATGGTTTAAGCCGGCCCTTTATCATGCATTGTTCAATGGATGACGAAACTTATGTCTACAGCAAAATAAATGAACACTGGCAAAACCGACAAGATTGAGGCACAAATGTAAAAATCGCTTTTATTTGGGTCCGTATTCCCCCCCAAAAATCATTGAGTATAATTCAAATGTAACAGCCAGCCAAACAAGCTCAACTTGAGATAAGGAGAGAAGGTTTTCTCTCGTCCACACGCGCTCTCACTCGCACAGTCTACCCATATTTTAACGTCTTAAGAATGTAACTTAATATGTAACAACGTCTTTCCTTGTGTTGGAATTGGCTCTAAGAATAGAATTGTTTCCTCCTTTGCAGGTGATGACCATGATGACAAAGGGACTGTGTCGGATAAACCAGCAGCGGTAAGAGCTTGACCAAAACTGCCGAGCCTTCGTGTTGCTCAACTGGTGCAGATTTTCTTTTTCTTGTACATATTTTCATGTGTAAGGGCAGGTAAACGCAGCACAACATAATCGTCTCCTGAGTCTATAGCAGATTAGCAGTGATACATGTGATGTCTGGTGAATATTCCGTGAGCTTTAAGACATTTGGGAAAAAAATCCAAGCAGCAATAACAATTGTTTGTGTGTTTAGAGTGTTTATTCTTACCTTTTTATAACAGACAAATTTATGTTCAGAAATAAAATGGAAAAGAAAACTTAATTCTCTTGCGATAATCCTGTCATGATCTTGATGGCTAATAGTATGAACTATTCTTTCTCATTCAGGAGCAAAAACGGAGTGAACGAGCCCGCCGTTCTGAGGCTTTAAAGGCTGAGGGCTTGGCCTCGTCTGAGAGCAGTAAGTATATGCCAGTTTGCGATGCCCGTATCTCTCCAAGTAGAAACTTTCCTTGCGGTGGTCCTCTGTTTACCAGTAATATTCAGTGTAGCATGTTCACAAGTAATGACTTTATTTTACGACATTAACATCTTATTCTAGCCTCATTGAGGGTTTAAGGGTTACTATGAAATGATTTTAGGTATATGGAGCTTACCCACTACTATCCTACAGTGCAGATTTCAGATGAAGACTCCGATGCTATGGTGGACGACCCAAACGATGAGGATTTTGTACCTTTCCGTTCACGACGTCCAACGCGCATGTCTCTTCGTAACCCTATACCGCCACGGCCACCAAAGCCATCATACACCAAGATGACTTGTGCCAATTGTCGCACACCATTGCAGAAGGGACAGACGGCGTATCAGCGAAAGGGACTGCCTCAACTCTTCTGTTCCTCTTCTTGTCTTACCATTTTCTCCAAGAAGCCCCAGGGCAAAAAGATGTGTACCTTCTGTAAAAAGTAGGTGTCTTCTATGTGCTGCCAGGTTACATTATGATGATGATTGTTACCTGTACTCCATTTCCTTACTTCATAGTATATACACTTGCACTAGATGAAGAATCCCCAGCGTGTACTGATCATGTTAATACCTACCACCATTGCTTACAGAATATGCTTCCTTCTCTTTTGGATGCAGTTCTGTTCATGCTTTCAACACATTTCAGGGATATGCGTACCTCCAAAGATTCAGTGGTTGCCCAGACCGGTGCCGGAGGATCGTTCCAGGAATTCTGTTCTTCTGCCTGTCTCTCGCTTTTTGAGGCACAGCCAAGATCCAGTTCTCAGTCCTCTTCTGATGTCCCCGATATCATAAAGTGTAGCATCTGTCACAAAAGCGGCGAGGTGAGAATCCTACAACCTTGTTAATCGAAAAAGTTTTGGTTTGTATGGTAAATTCACATAATCCTGTTAAGTCAGTTACCTCTTGGGAACTATTGGTTGTCACAAAAGGGACAGCCTAATGTCCCAAACATCAAAACCAGGAAATAATGTATGTTAAAGTATTTAGCAAGAACCTTAGTATGTATTTAGTATTTATTATGCTAAAAAGCTGCAGTGGTCAAAGACCCCCTGAAACTCCCATACAGACCAGCACTGTAGATTGATGGCAGTGAGTATGTGCCCATGCGCAGTGCTCGGCAGAGATGCGGCCAGCTGCGTTGAAGTGCATACGGTGGCTGAAGTGTCCCTTTGCTTGTTTCTACATAGATAATATTCTGTGACGTATACAGTGTGAGTATACATGTCAGACTTATGCAATGCTGATTGTTTGAAGCAATGCGAACTGTTTGCTAAACCCATGTAACCAGAGGCCTTAAAGCTTAATACTGGACAGTCGATCCTCTGGGAGGCTTACTTTCTAGCTACTTGATATTGTTATTGTTGTCAGCTGGTGTCTTGTGTTTATTTTTTCATCTTTTGGCTGCCGAACTTCTAAAATTGTTCAACGGCACATTGATCTTGTATTAAATTATCAGAGTCCAGAAAGAAAGATATCCATAAAGATTTTTATTGGATTAAATAAAGCTAGATGCTAGGTAAGATTTAATCAAAGCTCTGGACTGGTTATTTTTTTGGAGGAGCATTTGCACGACCCTTTCCAACTGTTTGCCTTGTCCTGGATAAGTAGTGAGCAATGTCCACTTTTTAACTTCTTATGGAAGGTGCTACATATAGTTCGTCTTTTAAATCGTAAGAGTTTTCATAAATTTCAGTGTTTAACTTTGCTAAGCCATGTTTCTTCTCCCAGATTCAGCATGAGGTCAGCAATGGAAGCGTGGTTCACAGACTGTGCAGCGATACTTGTTTCACTAAATTTCGAGCAACCAAAGGTCTAAAAACGAACTGCTGTGACAACTGTGGTATCTACATTTACAACAAAGGTTTGCCACTGGAATACCTGTTCCACGAGGGACAACAGAAACGCTTCTGTAATGCAGCCTGTCTGAGCAACTACAAGAAGGTAACTGATGTGGTTGTGCAAAGTAGATATTGGTGGCAACTTTGAGCACCAAATAATGTCTTGCATATTGCTTCATCTGTCAGAGACATTGAGTACCACTGTATTTGCATACGTAATTGTGTTTGCATTGCAGAAAAACACAAAGGTTTATCCCTGTATGTATTGCAAGACTCTGTGTAAGAACTTTGAAATGCTTTCCAATGTGGACAAGAATGGCCGCATGGGACTTTTCTGCTCTATCTGCTGCATCACCTCACACAAGGTCAAACAGTCTGGACTAACAGGTGAGAATCCAAGGCCAGGTTCTGTCCCTCTGCTGCCCAAATTCACTGTAGCCATTGTCTAGATGTCTTTGGCCTTCATCTGGAAATTAAGAAATAGTGATCTATATATTTGTCAAAAAAGTGTCCCTTTTGTCCTTTTATTTCTTTTGCTGCTCTGTGCAACTAATATTTGAAAATAGCCAATAGTAAACCCAGACGGCCTCCTGGAGCTCTATTATTCCAATACCAAAATTATACTGGACGTCTTGCGCAGCTTTTAGCACTATTATGTTATATACTGTTACAAAATGTGATATTTCCATAGCATCAACCAAACGGGTCTCTTTTTAGACAGCGATGCTGTTTAAGATGACTCGGTTCACTAGAATATAAAAAGGCGGATTTCTGATTTGAAAGAACTGCTCCTAGTTATGGCTCTGGTTGGTAAGTACTAACCCAACCAAAAGTCGAGAGCAGCTAAATATTCTGCCCTACAAGGAATCCCTATTTGGAACACTCTCTGATTTTAGCTTACATGCCATATTACAGAGAAAAATCTTTCAGTATATACGTCAAACCCTGTCTACAAGGCCAGTATAGAACACAAACGCATAAGCTTATTTCCTCTTGATTTGGTACCTCTCTAGGCACAGTAGGAAAGCGAGCTGTTTGGACTCGCATTTACACTTTCAGAGAACCTGTGAGATTTCTCAAAAGAGAAAAATGGAACTCAAAAGTGTGAGGCTGACTCAGACAGCACCGCACTTTTAAATAGCCTGATTCTTATGTAGCCTATATGTTGCCGAAACATTTTGCCCCATGTCCTTTTTTTTTTGATTGTAGGTCCTGCTCGCCCGTGCAGTCTGTGCAGACGCAGCCTTTCTGAGCCAGCTTATTACAACAAAACAGAACGAGTTCTCTATCAGTTTTGCAGCCCCAGCTGCTGGACCACGTTCCAAGTGAGTTAGATGCGCCTGTGAAGTACTGCACAATGTCATACGTAACCTAGATCTTTCTCTTCCCCTGGGGTCCTTAAGCAGGTGTCGCTAGTGGCTACATGAGTGAAACCATAAAAACCCTAGTTTGACTAGGCTTTCGCTTCTGTAGCCACTACTTATACACCATAGCAGAGACACGAAAACGTGTGTTTTGTAGCTGTGCCTAGCAGTTTAGTTGATGCTTTGAAAATGCAGTCGAAGAAAGCTTTAGCAGAAACTGAGGGTTTTCTCTAAATTCTAGAGAGAGCAATAATGGCAATAATTAAATAAATAAGCAATACGTTTTATTTTTTAAAAATAACCTTATTAAAAACCTAGTTTAATGACTGAACATTCTAAATGGCATATATAAGTATCATTCCTACTCTTTCCTTTCATTTATAGTTGAGCATCAACCTATGTTTTCCATGTCATTCCCCAAAGCTGCATCCTTGGGCTTTCGTTTAGATGTCACTGAAGAGCAGCCGTATTGACATCTTGTTGGTTTAGAATTGTCCTTTATGTGTCATTTCAGCGCACCAGTCCGGAGGGTGGAATCCACTTGAACTGTCATTACTGCCACAATTTATTCACAGGAAAGCCAGAGATCTTGGACTGGCAGGTGAGAGGGCTAACTTCTGAAAACTTTGTTCAAATGCCCTACTTGCTACCTCAAAGCATCAAATAATTGTATTATTGCTCATACATCTGCCTCTAGGACCATGTGTATCAGTTCTGCTGCAAGGATTGCTGTGAGGATTACAAGCGTCTACATGGAGTGGTGTCTCAATGTGAATACTGCAAACAGGAAAAGCTTCTTCACGAAAAGATCCGTTTCTCTGGGGTGGAAAAAAATTTCTGTAGTGAAGGTAACATCATTTTCAAAATCTAAAATAGGGAAGGGATGCTGTGGGAGAGAACGGGTAGTGGAGGGTAGCTTGGATCTCTCTATAGGGGGGTATGGTTTATGTTGGTGGGTGGTGTGTAGTTTTGGAGTGCACACAATGACCATTCTGCCTTCGTTCTTGGATAGGCTGTGTGCTGCTGTACAAGCAGGACTTTACAAAGAATCTGGGTCTATGCTGCATCACCTGCACATACTGTTCCCAGACCTGTCAACGGGCGGTCACTGAGGAGCTAGACGGAAGCACGTGGGACTTCTGCAGCGAGGAATGCAAAAGCAAATACCTACTTTGGTACTTTAAGGTATTGTTCAAGACGGATGTGAAAAAGAAACTAGTATTGACCAAATGACTGAACGGCCAGAAGTTTTAAATAAGTGGTAAATGTGTCAAGGAGTTTCTGTGTTAATGGACAGAAGAGGCACATGCTTCCAGCTGAAAAAATAGTCCCCTCCAAGAGTGAAGCCTGATTTAAAAAATGCTTTTGGGAATGTTTTAGAGTTCTAGTGATGCATCTTGTTCGTTACAATACAAGAACTGCCTTCTCACATGCATTTGGATGCTTAATTCTCCTAGTTTAAAAAAAAAAAATTAAATCTAAAATTAAAAAAAAATCTCAGCTTCCCAGAAACATTGGCCTTCCATAAAGCTTTTTATTTCACTCGTTTAGTAAATAAGCCCCTTGTATTTTACTGTTAACTCTCCTTGTGTTGCCCTCTCCTTAGGCCGCAAGGTGTCATGCCTGCAAGCGTCAGGGGAAGTTGGTGGAAACGATTCATTGGCGTGGGGAAATTAAACATTTTTGTAACCAACAATGTTTGTTAAGATTCTACAATCAACAAAACCAGCCCAACCTGGACACTCAGAAAGGACCCGAAAGCCTTTTGCACAGCAAGAAAGGTTTGTGAGACAGGGAATGTTAAAGAACCGCATGGCTTGACTGTATTTTAATTGGGTGCATTAACTGGGCCAAGAGTTTGCAGCAGAGTTAAATATTTTGTTTCCTTTTACTATTAAATGTTCTTGAATCTGTGTTTTAACTATCCGATATACAGCTTCAGTTAAGTTATTTTGGAAGAGACGCTCATTGAAATGTGAAACATTGCAGATTTAGAGTTTCCTTCTGTTCACTCACTTCTTTTTAATGAAACCGAATGAAGACATTTATAATTTACATTATTATATATTATATATATATATATATATATGTCAGTCGAAGAGAGAATCGTGTATCACAAGAGATGACATATATATATATATGTACTATTTAAGTATAAACAGTGCTTTATCAACACTTTATGGGTTTATCAACCTTTTATTGGGGTATGTATGTATATATATATTTATATATTTAATGTATGTTGATTATTAATTCACACCAGTTCACCAAAACATTTTATATTCAATCTTATTTCACAATATTGATAAAAACAAAATAAGTTACCTTACATTCAGATGTGCATTCCATTTAATATAACAGTGTTTATTTCATCTAATAGACCTGCCTTTTTTTGAAAGGGTAAAACATACTGTTTTCTTGCCACTTCCAGGTCAAAATGCAGGATCCAAAACTCCAGCAAATGCTCAAGTTAAACCGGAGACTAACTCGGTGAGAAATTGGACCGATACGGTTTGGTGGAAAGAGGTGGTGGTGTTTAGAGGGAGAAAAGGTTGACTGAATGAACACAGAATTATTTCACTACTGGTGGAAGTTGGGGTAATGGCAGGAAACACAGAACAAGCTGGCAACTAGAGGTTATCCATCACAGAACACTGTAGAGAACCAGAAGCTTTCTGTCATGGTGTTTATTTCAGACTGTTAGTTTAGTCAACCATGAGTGTTTGGATGCCTGTTACACATGTTACAGAACAGATTGTCCATACTTGCACCTAAAACTAACACCCCAGTCATCTCTACTGTTTGTGTTCATGTCCCAGAATGCCTTACGAAGAACTACAGAGAAAGGTGACTCTAAACATGGTGGAAGCATGCAGCCTGTTGCGGGGGATCAGGAGATGTCAAGGCCTGCTGAAGCAGGAGAGGACAGAGATAGATTGGTAGGGACACAGATGTAATCATTGAGAGTGGGTGGACGTAGTGGGAGCTGAAAAGGTGGCTTTGGTTGCAGCTTCAACAAAGGACCATCAATTCAGCAATAAAAATTTCCAAGTGCTACTGGGGCAGCAGCGGAATTTGTGCTCAATTGCTCGGGTGTATTCACATATGAGCCCATTGGAAGTCAAATTCACATATCAATACATGTAATGTACCTGTATCATCCTTTGATAATCAAAAAAAAACTTGCTGAATCAAAACCACTGTGCTTTCATTCACCAATACATAAAACATGTTTTGAAGTATATATAACATGTGTATTTTGAATTTTAGGTGGAACTTGCATTTTGAAGTACCAATTTGTGTGGGCATTAGTGTTTGACCATTAGTGGGTCTTTCTCGCTTTCAAAAGGATAGCACTTGTAGGTCTCTACAGATGATTCCCCCCTCAAAACAGGGGCTGCTTATACATTTTGTGTTTTTATTTCTTCACAGAAGGGTATATCTAGAGAACCAAGTGCATAAATTTAGAAGAATCCGGCTACTGATTTATTTATTTTTTGCCACCTAGGGTTCACCAAAAACTCGTACAGCACAAGTCCCTCCTGCCCCTCCTCCCCCACAAAGCCCATCTGCTCCCCGCAAGAATAAAGCTGCGATGTGCAAACCCCTAATGCAGAATCGAGGAATATCTTGCCGAGTGGAAACTAAAAGCAAGGATTGTCAGACAGGTTAGACATGGTTGGCTTTCTTTCTGAACATTTACATGTTACGCATAAGATCCTAACTTGTGCTGTAAGTAGGGGCTGCTCTGCAGTTCGATTCATTTCTTTTTTTTTTTTCTTTCTACCACAGAAGAAGATTGGAAGCCACAAGTGCTAGTGCTGCCAATCCCAGTACCCATATTTGTGCCAGTGCCCATGAACTTGTACTCACAGAAAGTGCCTGTACCCTGCACCATGCCATTTCCCGTGAGTTATATTTTTACAGCCTAATAATGAACGCCTTCCTTCATGGTTGTCTTTTACATCCTTTACCTGCCTAAATTAATTTCCTGAACATCCCTTTTTTTTCTATACTTATTTACCTGCCGTCTTTTATGTTCTCTTGTCTACATCTACTTTGATGTTCTATATTTTATTATTTCGCAACCCTGCATATTTCCAGGTTCCTGTTCCCATGCTACTGCCAACTACCTTGGAGAACACGGATAAAATAGTGGAAACCATCGAGGAACTAAAAGTAAAGATACCATCCAACCCACTAGAGGCAGATATTCTAGCCATGGCTGAGATGATTGCTGAGGCTGAGGAGTTGGATAAAGCTTCAGACCTATGTGGTAAGAGACTTTGGATTTAAGAGCTATGTTTTAAGGATAGGGTCTAAAAATGTTGGAACATGGAATGTACCTTGTAGATGGAAAGTTATGGGGAGCGTCATCTATTTATATGTATATTTTTTATGTATAAAACCGACGTTTTGTCCTCTTAGCAATAATTCAACCCCAGGTTTGATAAATGATGTTAGTCATTATGTGTGACGTGAAATCTTCTGAGAGCCCCCAAGTGGTAACTGGCCTGAGAGAATCGCCTTCAAACCACATGGTTATTTCATAATTGTTTCGGCTAATTTACACCTTATTTTCAAACATCTGTCTTGCCTAAGTCTTTCAATCTCTGTAGTTGGTTTTCCACACTGAACTACCAATTAGTAGAATTCCCCTTTATTATTTTTCAGGAGAGCTTGCCAGTGATCAGAGTGCTGAGGGCCTACTGGAAGAATGTGATCTCTTTGGGCCAGCAAGAGATGATGTCCTAGCTATGGCTGTGAAAATGGCGAATGTGCTAGAAGAGCCAGGGCAAGACTTGGAGGCAGATTTCCCTAAACGTAAGTTCAATGCCATGTTTATCACGGAGTCTGATTGTATGTTTGCCTAACTGTTCTTTAGTTGTGGTTCATATTCATTTTATTGATGTAGACCCTATGGATATCAATCAGAGTGTGGATTTTCTGTTTGACTGTGGTCTGGTGGGGACAGAAGATGTATCTGAACAGGATTCCTCCCGTGTCCTGAGAAAAGTAAGGGGAATTGCTTCCACAAAGAAGAGTACTACATTAGCATCATTACTGGTTGCTCACATGGTTTCATCCTCACAGGGCCCCAAGCGAGTTCTTGTTTCCGAAAGAGAGAGCTGCTCCAGAGACTCTCTAAGCAGCCAGAGGAGTAGCACCACCCTTAGCTTCACATATGGGGTCAACGCGTGGAAAGCATGGGTGCAGAAAAAGTATGAAGGGGGTGAACCAAGCAAGGGTGATGAAATACGATTTGGGCGTAAGTACTGAATATAAAGGAATGATAAAGTCTGATACCGTATTAATGATATTTCATTGATGTTTCTCACTTGACCTTTCTCACTTCCTATCCATGTTTTAAAGTAATTTTTCCTTTTGTTTCAGCTAAGCCTATGCGTATAAAAGAGGACATCTTGGCTTGCACAGCTGCTGAGTTAAACTATGGTTTAGCACAGTTTGTGAAGGAAATTAGGAGACCAAACGGGGAAAGATATGAGCCAGATAGCATTTACTACCTGTGTCTGGGCATCCAGCAGGTGAGGCTACTTGGCAGTTAATGATGTAAACATTTCTTTTCACACCTGCCTCTCTTGCTCTTATTCTTTGAACTTCAGAATTTCTTGCAATGAAGAGTACATGAGCCTGCTTTTACTGTAAAGCAAAAAACAGTAACTGATCACCTTGTGTTGTGGTTTACCACAGTATCTCCTGGAAAATAATCGAATGGTAAACATCTTCACTGATCTGTACTACCTGACGTTCGTTCAAGAGCTGAATAAAATATTGACAGCTTGGCATCGGAACCTGACACCAAACAGTAAGAAATGGGGATGGTGTGGGCATCTAATAACATGGAAGACTTTACTAGCCCCCTGTTGTATTTCAAAGCTTATCGTTTGGATTGCTGATGCTGGTAA
Source organism: Spea multiplicata (assembly GCA_009364415.1). Taxonomy (NCBI): domain Eukaryota; kingdom Metazoa; phylum Chordata; class Amphibia; order Anura; family Pelobatidae; genus Spea; species Spea multiplicata. Next base: position 6,162,152 of record VKOC01000008.1, on the reverse strand, counting down.
GGTCGTAATGTTGTTGGTTTTGTGAAGGTTTATGGGGTCTCTTTGTGATTTGTACTCTCTGGCAGGGCTGATATACTCGCGTGTAGAAGAAGAACATCTCTGGGATTGTAAGCAGCTAGGTGTCTACTCTCCCTTTGTACTGTTGAACACACTTATGTTTTTCAATACCAAGTTCTTTGGGCTGCGGACAGCAGAGGAGCACATGCAATTGTCATTCGCCAATGTTGTCAGACATTCTCGCAAGTGCACTACAAACAGAGGAACAGTGAAAATGGTTAGCGTCCGATACAGTCCTCCAGCACGACAGAAAAAGGGCAGAGGTATGTCTTGGTAAACATCTGCTCAGTCCCTTGTACGTAAGGACTGGATCCTCCTGTCTTATGCCCCCATTTAACACTCCCCCCCCCCCCCAAACTTACTAGTGCTTCTGACTCCCTGGTGTGTAGTCAGGGCAGCGGGTAGATGTCTACGTGATTCCGGCTGTCAGAGAGGAGAGTTCCCTGCAGCGCTGCAGGTAATTCTCTCTGACAGCCAGAGGGTGTATGCATAACTGGGGGGCAGGTTGGAAAATAAAAGGAAATAAAAACAAAAATATATATATTTTTTTCAATCATAGCTTTTATAAAAAAAATTTTTTACATAGTTTACATGAATTAACATTACTAGTAAAAACTTTTTTTTCCTATAGGGTCGTCTTATATTCAGGCCTTTTTCTTTTTCCCCTAATTAATATTCAGACTTTTTGGGGGGTCGTCTTATAATCGAGCAAATACCCCCTACACACTATGGAAACATGAGGGTTTTCATCCTACTTAATCAATTGGGAAGCAAAAAATTTAAAACCACAACATATCTTGCCAACTGTCCTTAAGTATAAGGTATAATAAATGTATATGCCATGATTTTCTTTGGAGGGATAATAAACCTTTTGTGTATTCCTTACCCCAAGAAAATACTACAAAACGGAAGCGTGAGGAAGACCTGCCACCGCCGATGGAGCAGCATGAAAACAAGATGAACCCTTTACGGTGTCCTGTCAAGTTCTACGAATTTTATCTATCAAAATGGTAGGGCTATCTTAAGACCTGGTCTATACAACTTTATGAGAATGTATTCCTTGGTTAATATCTAGTAGATATTATATACACACATAATCCCACTTGTATAGTACAGCCATTCAGTGTATTCTGCGTTCTTTTTAAAAAAAATCAGAAACTTTAAACAGGTATTCATGGAACAATGACAGTTGTGTATGAAATGGCCCCAATCTAGAAATTTTGCTAGCTTACATTGCTGACAACTGCCAATGAACAAAGGTATAGTTTGGGACAGCCTCGATCAATTCCCATTTAGCCCAAGTAAACAGGGAGAACAAAATAACTCAGATAAGGTCAGGTAAGTGAGCTTAGCATTGTTTCGCATGGCACCTTCGCTTAAACCTTTACACAGAGTCTACATGAAGGACAGGCAGAAACCTGTTAAGAATATTTAAAGCAAAATAATGTTTTGTGTATAAGATTAAGTATAGTTTGTAGTTGGCTAAAAATCTTAAAGCGCTGCCAATTTTTTTGCTACAGACTAATTTGTCTATGAAAGTCTAGCTTTTCTGCGTATTTATGTATTTCTCTCTCCATCAGCCCTGAAAACCTTCGCAACCGTGCAGATGTGTTCTACCTACAGCCTGAACGTTCATGTGTCGCCGAATCTCCTCTATGGTACTCTGTTATACCCATGGACAAAAGCACGCTTCAAAGTATGCTGAGCCGTATCCTGGCCGTGAGGGAGGTGTATGAAGAGCAAGCAGCGGCTAGTGCTGGCGAGGACACGGACTGACTGGTGGAGAATGGGCTACCAGGGGAGAATGAAATTCTTTAAATCTTCCTTACCTTTCCACCTTCAAGTGACTTGGTTTGAGACCTCAAAAACTTACAGATGGATAGTTGGGAGCATGTACTGGTGTGGACCTGTATAACAAAGGCTCAGCCTCTGCAGACATTGGGACTCTGTCCCTTCTTTGCTGCCTGGAAATTATGTATTACAGAGCATCTTTACCACCTTACCCTTTTTCTTCTCCATTGGTGTAGTAGAGGAAGGGCACAGTACAGTTGTCCTTTAGTGTCCTTGTCTTTTAGACATGTAAACACAACTTGAATGTGGCAATGTCCCTCTCGAGCCAGCCGTTGTTCTGATTTGAGTCAAGGTACCATCCTGTGCTATAACCGTGCACATTCACACTGTTCCCAGCTGCTTCCATGTGATGTCAGCTACACCTTCATTTCCCAGCTTGTGTGATGTCACCATGCGCTTGGTGACATTATACTTGCCTTTCACGTTTGGTCTTTATTCATGCTTTTGTTTCATGTATGCAAACTTCCTGGATAACCAAATTTTCTTTATTACCCCCCCCCCACTTGGCCTTTGCTGCTGGTGTGAGTTATTCACATATTTGTTGCTTGATAATATCACAAGATTTTTGCACTTCCTGCACTAATATAACTTGTCATTTGATACGGGCACCGGCCAGCAGGTGTCCCTGTATCCTTACACATTTTCAGAAGGCAATCTCCCTATAGAGAAGAACAAGGCTGCTACTGCTGAATGCCCCCTCCTTGACTATGGTCAGGAGCTGCAATCCTTGCTTATGTGCCCTTGTGTTCTTGGAATTAACATTCTCGGTCCAAGCTCATTTTAACTCCTAACAGTAAGATATCCCTGATCTGGTCTGATGATTAGGCCTCTCAGTGGAAGATGCTTTTTTTTTATTAATTTTTTTTATACCTATTCTTTGGTTCTTCTGCTGTCCAAGCATGTATATACTGTTTTTATGCGTGTGCTCTTTGCGTCTGCCTCATGTTCACACTTATTGTGTGCCAGATCCTGGCAGAGCCATGTGTGAGGTTACTTTAATTGAAAATAAAACAAAAAACTTTTAAGTCCTTGATTAGTGTCTGGCAGACCTCTGCATGACACAGGTAATATGCTGTAAATGTTGTGACCTATAAACTATTTTTGATAGTGTATCCTGTTGTCTAAAAATGGCTTTCTGCCATTCTCTGTGTACACTTAACCACTGACATTTGTTCAACGTGTGACGGTCCCACAAGACAGTCCTTAGGGGACCTTTACAGGTTCTTCAAACTCTCTGCTTAACGCATTGCTGTGTTAAGAAAACTGTTCTATGCCTGATTATTCCCCCTCCGGGACTTTGCAACCCTTGAATGCAGAACAACTGCTGTCACAACACATATTTCTCCCAGAATAATCTGTAGGACCAGCAGTGTATCACCACTGCCCTCTTAACAGACAGAAATAAACTACCCATAGACCACAGCAGTGTGGTTGACTGGAAGTTTAAACGGTCTGATTGCTTTGGACGGGTCAGGAAAAGGTTTTAGGTTTCCTTATCTGACAATCGGGTTAGTTCAGAATGTCGTATCTGATGTCATAAGAGGTTATCATTACATTTCCTGCTAGGTAATCACAAATTGAGCATCGCAATTTAATAATTTACTGCTTAATCTCGTGCGCTGCCTTTCACACATAACCTCTCCCATTCACACCCAACAAACACTGCATAGGTGAGAAGAGTGCTGTGATCTCAAATCACTCCCTTAGCTGGGAAGAAACTGGACAATACGCAAGAACACTGCCCACCATAAGCCATTCCATTTATCTCGCAGAGGAACCTCGGGTTCACCAATGTTACAGTGCAATACACATAATAAATCTATCTACTAAAGCTAAACGCAGCATTAGAGGTCTGAGAGTAGCTGTTGTAACTACCTGCTGTACGATTTGTATGGCTTTTTTTTTTTTTTTCGTTTTGTTTTTTATTTTAGTAGCATCTGGTTGAACAAGCATAATAAGACTGAGAAGAATGTTGGTTCAAGTAAAGATAGGGTTTCCACCACTCAAGCAGCCTCTATGTCTCAAAGATTTACACTACTTGGAGAGGAAACAAAAAGGTGGAAGCTTTAAGGGTAGCTGTAATACTTTTAATGATGTTAAAAAGAATCTGTTGGTTACAGGTCCATTTTAATATTTGTCATAGTAAGGAACTTACATTTGGAGATCTTCGTACAATGTGCATGATAACAGGCTACAACCCATGTAATCAAGCACAATTGTGGCCGTACTACAGCGTGAATGCTGTAAAGTACAGCGATCACTACCAGTCCGTTTCTCATGGAAGGAGAGTTTGTGGTTGTATTACAGATTATGGACCTACGGCAATAGAAACAGCACACTCAAATTGGAGAAAAAAAACGAATGCTTGCTCACTGAGTATCTCCTTACTCACTGAATACTGGAAATGGGTTACTTACTTTTTTCGTGCCAGATGTACAAACCACATTATATAATTTCATTCATTTAAAGATAATATTGTGTTCCATACGCCGTATTACAAAGTATGCTACTGGAAAAAATATTTTTTAAGTTATATTTTTGTTTTGTTGTTAACGGTGATAAGCGTATGGGGTGGTTGTTGTCATTTTGGAGCCTTTTTTTATTTTTTTTTTTTATGAGTGACTCCTCAGTACTCCTGGCCAATGTTAAAATTTAATTCTACAAATAAATCTTACTTGGACGCTTCTTTGGTTTTAGCAAAGGCTGAGATGTATTTTTAGATATGATTGAAGGGTGGTAAGCCTTTCATTTGCCAAAGAGGCCTACGACTCTACTAAGAAACATTTTTGCAATCACAAAATATAAATATGTTATGGAAAGATTAAATAAATAAAATGTTGTTGTTTTAAAGCTCTTGGTTTTGTTATCACAAAGAATATATCTATACAGTTACATGAAAAGAATACGCAGGGTTTTGTTTTAAGGGGCTCAGGGTTTGAAGCCCTGGCCAGTAAATTATTGGGACCCTATAGCGTTTATTTTGGATTTAGGGCAAAGTTGTATATTTTTTTTAATAAAACAGGCTTTACGTCGCATCCCACCCACAAAACAGATGTTGATCTCGGCACAGAATATGGAAGCAGACCAATTCTTAACCATCGTATTGGCTTCACCTGTCTCACTGTTAGCATTCACCCCCAACGCGGACCACTAACAGAGTTTAGATAGGGCTGATGTGAAATTTTTTTTGCACCTTTTTCTTTGTTTTCCGTGTAATTTTCGGTCATACGGACAAATCTGGACGAGATCGGTTGCTGCTCTGCCTGCTGTTTCTGCTTGCCATTCTCTGATGCTCGGCATGCTCTATGTCGCTGTTGTTTTCTAAGGCTATGTTCATCTCTGGAATCCCGTTGCGTTCCACAGCCTGGTTTTCACGGTTTTGTTTCCGGGCAGCCTGGCTACTGTCCATTGCATTGGCCGTGTTTTTACTTGAGGAGAGCGGGAATGCAAGGGGGGGACTAAATACAGACCCCCTCTCAGGTGGTGGATAGTGGGGGAAATGTGGAATAATGTGGGTAAGAGTAGTATTACCAGGTTTAGTTGATAATTTTGTTACTGGCTCACAGCCCGAGGAGGACAGTCCTTGTCTGCATTTGGTGAATCCCAAGTAGTAAACTTCAATGAGATTTAGTAGCAGAGACAAGCAGGCTACAGCTAGCATGAAGATGATGAATATGGTCTTCTCGGTAGGGCGGGAGATGTAACAGTTTACAGTGTTTGGGCATGGCCACCGGCTGCAGGTGTAAAGGGGCTTTAGCTGGAATCCATAAAGGAAGTATTGTGCCACAATGAATCCTACCTCAAACAATGTCTTGAAAAGCACGTTAAACACGTATGTGCGCAGAAGAGCTCCGCGGAGACGAACTTTGCCCAAATCATCTTTGAGTGGTGGTTTGGGTAGAGAGAGAAGCAATTCTTTGTCCCCCTGAGGATCTCCTTTGCTTTGGCGCTGCTTCAGCCTGTGCTTTTGCTTTTCTTCTAGACGGACAAGGTGGAGGATGTGCCCGAGGTAGATGATGGTTGGGGTAGATACAAATATAATCTGAAGCACCCAGAAGCGAATGTGGGAGATGGGGAAAGTGTGGTCGTAGCAAACGTTCTGACAACCGGGCTGTTTGGTATCACAGGTGAATCCGGACTGTTCGTCTCCCCAGACCTTCTCAGCTGCTGACCCCAAGACCAGGATTCTAAATATAAACAGCACTGTTAACCAGACCTTGCCCACTACCGTAGAATGTTCCTGGGCTCGCTCAAGAAGTTTCCCCAGCAAGTTCCAGTCTCCCATTGGAGCAAACGTCACATCTCAACCTGTTCAAAAAGAAAAAAAAATACCGTATATCAGTCAGTGAGATTTGGCATCTAAAATGAGGATCGTATAAATAAACAATCAGCAGAGATCTCCATTCTTGTATGAGCAAAACACCGTTTTATTACTTACCATTAGCATAGGTGACGAGCTGAAGAAATCTTGACACGAATTTGCCGAAAGTATCACGGTGCTGTAGTGGAACAGCCTTTATTACCCAACGATTAGGCTACTTGTGGTCTCTGTCCACCGTGTGAGTATTGGACTCCAGCCTCTCATAACTACTCAGGGAAGCTCCCCCCACCTCATCACTATTACTTGTTATTTTTAGAATGGGCTTCTTTTTTTCTAAATATAATTCCACTGGGGGGCTGTGGCATTCTTCCTCCCCATCTCCTTTTGCACGTCACAAGTGTTAGCTTCATTCGGCTTTTGGTGTCACAAATTGGGAAGCATCAGTGGTGATTTGGTTGTTTTCTTTTCCCAATTTTAAAACCTGCTATGCACACATCCTACTGTCAGTCACCCAACGGTAGATATTTGTCCTCTCATTTTTCCACACACTTTCTCTGGATTATCTCAGGTCGATTGTGTTTATCGATCAATTTGTTTCAAAAATTTATTGTAAATGCACTCTCTGTGGCATACATTTTTCCTTGGGAATGTCTTTATTTGACATTCGCTTGCATAAATTTTGTTTTTTGTTCAATATCACGATACGTATTACCCCCCCCCAAAAAAAACACGTGATTAAAACAACCGCATTAAAATATAAACATACAATGCTTTCATACATTATATATGGAATATATATAATATTAAGGCCACTATGACCATCTACATTAACAAATATTAATCAATATTTACCAATAATGCGTTACTGGCCACACTCCACTTTTTGAGCTTTTATTTTAATAACCTACTTTTGATTTATGTAAATAATTTACATAATTAATCATTTATAGAATCATAAAATAATAAAGTAATATTATCGGTGCCCCAATATTCCAATCAGACATTTTTAATGATAATTCATTTGATCCAAAGCATGATTCAAATATCTAGCAAATCCCAAATACAAAAGTGAAAAAATATATGAATCAAAAACTACCAAAACTATAGCAAATGACAATATAGCAAGTCAACGGATGAACTTTGAAATATTAGATTTCTGGATGAAATTACTTTGCTAAATTGCCATGTAGTCTTGTAATCTTTTGCCGGTTTTGGCATTTTTTGGTTTAGATTTTTTTCCGGATTTTTATTTCGCATGTCTTAGATATGTAAATCATGCTTTGGATCGAATTATACCACTGAATGATCATTAGAAATATCTGATATATATATATATATATATATATATATATATATATTATATATATATATATATCTGGGATATTAGGGCACCTATAATGCTACTTTTGAATTCCAATTATGTGAATAATTTATACAACATTTCCAAAAGTGGAGTGCAGCCAGTGATACATTACCTTCTACATTAAACTGGCCATCTGTTTTATAAGACTACTGGACGGCCATATTGCTTTTCTAGCACACAATGTTGCCCCCAGCATTCCACTTTTGAAGATCTTATTATATCGAAACATAATTTGCCGCTAAGAAGTGCCTGCTCTGAAAATCAGACCTTGAAAATACCGAGCTAAGTTTGTACGTACAAGTATGTATCGCAAGGGTGTAGCCGAGTGCAACTCTAAATGCATAGGTTGACTAAGAGGTGAAAAGTTTAAGTGAAGGCTATATGAATCATCAGCCGGAAGACAAAGTTTTCCAGGATAAATATATACATTTATACAGGATTAATACCCATGATAAGGAACCCAAAACCCTTATTCATTTCAGCCCAGCTGGGAAGAATGACAGGGCCAGTTGCTTGTGTCTGACTCAGAGTGGGGATATGTGATTTTGTGTCGTCAGAGTTAGAATAACGCTGTCTGGGATTTTATGTGTCTGTGTGTTTACCCAGCACCATAACTTGGTCTCATGGCGCCTGGGGCCGGGTTGGTGGTCCTGCACCGCTCTAATGTCACTTATACTGCCAAAAGTGGAAGGAAGGGACACGTGGTGAAGGGGTATTGCCACCAAGTTGCTCAATTGCAGCCCTCACCTGCCCCTTTTGCCCGGAGTAGGTACGGCTCTGTGTTTACACCTTGTCTGGGATTTTACACGTCGGTGTTTGAAGGAACCCAAGATGGGCGGAAGACTCTGGGTTCTATAACTGTAGTATTCTAACAACATTTCTCATGTAATCACCGCTTGGAATTTTGGGACAATTAACTAAATTGCGAGAAGCATTTGTTTACTGCCCCTTTAAAGGTATGTGAGTTCATAGCCACGATGTCACAAGAAATGCAGCAAGAAATGAAGCAAGCAAAATGTACCAGCAATAACGTGGGTGGCATTTTTTTCCAGTGAAGGTGGTGATACTAATTAAAGTACGTGATGCACTTCATTGTAGATTCCACTATGACAGGAATTTTGCTAATTTTAGTTATTTCAAACATTCCCCTGAAATGGCAGAAAGGTCCTTCCTTGACCCCTTACACCAGCGATTGTAGATGTGCAGGAATTGCATATCCTTACATATAAAAACAAAAATGTCTATTTATAAAGTGCGGCCTTATTTTGGATGTTCATGTAAAATGATCAGGCCCAACATACAAATAATTAGTGGAGTTCCAATCTAGACACTGCAATGGGTTCATTGCAAAACTGTACTATATGAAGTAAGCCATGTTACAATAATATTGTCCGGTCCGGAAATGATCAATGACCCCAAAAATGACATTCCCTTCCATAAATTTTAGTAGGTGGACATCTGTGAGGTATGATAATAAATGTTACATTTATCTGTGCACCACATCTAGATTTACTTACGCTACTGGAGGTGCCATATTTTCACTTTGTTGAAGAACTGTTATTGCTGGTTTAGTTTTTTATTGGATGGGTCATAAATGTATCCACAGTTGTTACATCTTTCTTTTCGTTTCTGTAGGAGTAACTATGCATTATCCATAGATACTGCATTTATACCTGGTAGATACAGACTGGGACACAATATGGTCCTGCTCAAAGTGGGTCACACACCTTTGCCGCATAATGTATTTAATGTGCTACGTCAGGTTCTACTTCCTATCTGTTTCTGATATTATCAATTATCTTACTTCACTCTGATTTCTATTTGTACGCTTTTCTCCATTCATCTTTAGCAATTTGACTCTTCACTTGAGAGGGTACAGACTAACTGGCACCAAAAGGCTAAACATTTAAAGAATGTGTTTGCCTTTCTAATCAATTCCCCTTCCACCACAGGAAAGAGTATTGGCTAAAGGGTCAATCATTCCAGCCTCTTTAAAGGAACAGTTGGTCAACAATCTTTTTTTGCAGTAGACAAAAAGACGACATCACAAAAAGGGGAGATCACTTTCCTTAGCATGTCTTCTCCCTGACCTTTTGTGAAAAGTTACCAACAGCCCAGGCCTAGACGTAAATGGCAGTGGAATCATCCGTGGTGGCAGGGAGGACCTAACACCACCTATGCTCACAATCTTCCTTGCGGCGATGCACATGGTCCATATGATGAAGTATGGTTGCAAGCTCTTGTAATCATATAGCAGTATTTTGTAGTGAAATATATACATTTTATCACTGGCTGTCAAAATACTGTCCAGACCAAGTTATTGTCCGGAAAATGACTGCTGCACATGTGAGTCAGGGCTTTCTTTAAAGCAAGGCAAATGGGATAGCTACCCCAAGCCCGGTTTCACTATAGAAGAGACTTGGTCTGAGCCACATATTATTAAAGATGGCCCTAGTTATTGGAAGGTTGGGTGAAATAGGAAATCTGATGAAGGTAGATTTCCCTGCCAACCCTTGCCAATAGTTGCTATTAGAAAAATAACCAGGGCTCTTCAGCACAGGACAAAAGGGTGCCCAGGACCCAAACAAGCTCATGACTCCAGTGGCTCTGGAACTAGTCATGGTAAAAGACGAGAAAATAAATAAATCAAGGAAAATTAATACCACACCCTCCTGCCTTCAGTGCTTTGTTCCATAAAGTCCATGTCTGGAACAACTGGGTAGATTGATCATGGCTGCTGGCCTGGGTCAGTGATATAAAAGATAAAGCTATTGACTGATGTGATGGCCATTCTCCCCCTTCTGTTTATCTTGTCACTGGAACCCCTGACCGATGCAATTAGGCAAAACGATTTCATCCAGGGGCTGAACATAGGTGGAAGGGTCCAAAAGGTAGCCATATATATGCACATGATCTGATTTTTATGGTTACTGAACAGCTTGATATCCCAAAAATCAGAGATCCTGAACATTAACATCTCAGAGACCAAGGCCCCTCCATTAAAACGTAAATTTCCTTTCACCTGCAAAAATGATACCATAAAATATTTGGGGATTAACCTCTCCTCCATTCCGTAAAACTTATTTGACCACAACTTCCCTCCGTTATTGAGGTCTCTTAAAACAGACATCTTTTGCTGGTTAAAATCAACTTCCTCCCTAGAATATTATACCTCTTACAAAGTCTCCCATATGTATCCCTCACTGCAGGAGCATATGCCCACCTTACAAAGGGGGCTGGGACTGCCGGATGCGGAAAGTTACTACCGCTCAGCCCACTTAGCTAGAATTGTACAGTGGACTTAACCACCAGATACAATCTGGATCTCACTTGAACAACATGGCCTCTCGGCTCCTTTATCGATTGTTGACTTGCAGTACTGCACAGTCCCCCGGCATCCCTCCATTGTGCCAACACTGGAGTTCTGGGAGAAGGAGGTGTCAAGGGGTGAAAAAACCCAGTTTCCAAATCTTCTCCCCCTGTCCCACATAGATTTTCTCAAGGTGGAACATCTCCACAATGGGGAGACTCTGTTACCACTAGAGAAAGTTTCTCAGGTCTATCCTCCGTGTTGATTAGGATTCATCAATCACCAACTGAAACATTATTTTAAATTCATCACAGCCACACATTCTTTACTAAGTAAACCAACAACAGGAGCTCTGCACATCACAAAGCTCTCAACCACACCTGTTTTTGCGAGTCCATGCTCTACTTATACTCACCCAGAAATGTTCTATATCTTCCAAAGTTCAAAAGACCGCCTACAAGCTTCTAACCAGATGGTATAGAACACCAGTAGACATATATCACTTTTCCCCAACAGTCTCTAATTTTTGCTGGAAGAGGTCTACTCCACCTTTGGTGGCTTTGGCGCCTGATTGCCCTGTTTTGGGAAACATTTATACAGGTGATAAAAAGGGTGGGTGAGGCCACTCTTGAGGCCTCCATAGCCACAATTCTATTACATCACACCCTGCGCCCTATTGCTAACTAATACAAATAATTATATTAAACACTGCAAAATCGATTATCTTGGCCTATTGGAAAAATGTGAACATCTGTCCATCACACATTGGCTGTCTATGACAGAACATGTTATAAATATGGAGAGGATGGTTCCCATCTCATGATGAGCCTTAATCCCTCTAGTCGCGATTGCCCTCATAAGTGGAAATCCCGGTTACATATCGTTATGTGTATTCTCATCAGCCTGCAATGCTCATGTAGAAAACCCCTGCCATTTGTACATCTGCATCTCGATTGTCCAACCTATTGTTGTGGCCCTATTTGAAAATTCCAGATCTGAAATACAAAGATTATACCCCCGGATCGATGCATTATGCCTCATTAGGCAGCTGGGAACTGAGATTATATACACATACACTGTATGAACAAAAGTATCCGGACACCCTTCCTAATTATTGAGTTTAGGTGTTTTAGCCACACTCATTGCTCACAGGTGTATAAAATAAAGCACATAGGCAGCCACCTCCATAGACAAACATTGGCGGCAGAATGGGTCGTACGGAAGAGTTGAGCGCTGCTTGCTAGTCAGGCCTTCTAGTCCTTCATCAGTTCCTAATCTCCCAAATTTTCTTTTACTTAATGGGCACAAATTCCCACTTTTCCCACAAAATCTTGTGGAAAACCTTCCCAGAGAAATGAAGGTTCTTATAGCTGCAAAAAGAGGGGGCGCCTCCATATTAATGCCCATAGTTTAGAACGGGAATCCCAACAAGCTTATATACATGTGATGATTAGATGTCCACATACTTTTGGTCATATAGTTTGTGCTAATTATCTAAAATATCACCTCATCCCCTTTATGGAGTAAGTCGGACTCCTCTGAGCCACCCTGCTTAGGAATAATTATTACTCAATCTTACTTTGAACATTTATACTCCATTACCTGACTTTTTGTAAGGTGTGAGGTGTTGATTTATCTCGCAAAAAAATTACAATACATATATACAGATATATTTTTTATTTTTCATATTGCTTCCTTGTATTAGTCTTTAAAATGAACAGCTTAGAATAGCACGTGATCCCTGAGAACAGATGCATAGGTTGCTATAGCAGGAGAAAATGACATACAATAATAATAGATGACTCATTGGAATTATTGGGAACAAGAACTTTGCGTAAATGAGGTAAAATTAGTGGGTTTAGGGAATTCAGGAGGTTGCACAACAGAGAATTAGTATGTATTTACTCACATTGCTTGTGTAGGAGAAGAGCAAGGAAAGAGCGTGTAGGGCAGGAATGTGGTTTGTGAATGAAAGTATTAAATGTCAATTAAAATATTTCAAGGGAAAAAGATGTAAAATGAGCGGAAACTAGGTTTTAGTTAATTTTTATTTTACAATAAATCCAGGCTGTTACGCAGAAACATAGATTTGACGGCAGATAAGAACCATTCGGCTCATCTAGTCCGCCCATTTTTCCTGATGTAAAAACTCAAACCTTAATCTGTCCTTGGTCTCATCTTAGATTTAGGATAGTCACAGGCCTGCCCCATACATGTTTAACTTCTCTCACTGTACTAACCTTTACCACTTTTGCTGGGCGGTTGACCTGCTTCTGCTAGGAGGCTGTACCACTTACATAAACACTAAAATCACTCTATAATGCTCTACACCTCCAGTTTCTGTTTATTGGTTATCTAGCTGCCGGAGGGAATGTGCCAGGAGCAAATACATTCTTATTCTCTTTCTTTGCACCCCTGTGGACATGTGTAGTAACTTCCCTTTTTGGTTATCGCTCATGTCCTCAATTCACAATTTAAAATATCCACCATTTATACAATCCCATTTGTTATGGTAACTATGTTACCATGAATTGGAAACATCTACCCTATCTACTGTTGGGCCAGGGAAGCTATAATAGAGTTGCCAAATTCGCCAATTTTTCTACCTATATGTAGAAGATATAGTGGAACCAAGTAAAGGAGGGTCCTACGGTCAAACATCCCTGTTCCTCTCAATGTGCCATGTGTCTTAATGGAACTATACTCAAGTGATCTGCCCAACCAATGGCTTAATGTCTGTACCTGATCACTTGCCAAGCCCACTGGTAGTAGATACTGAAGGCCCATACACAAAACATTATATTTGTTATTTCAGTCACTGCTTTGTCAATTGAGAGGGTGCCGTAATAGCGATACCTGAAGCATTGGATGGACAGATCTGTCTCTGCTGCCTTCCAGTAGGGCACAAGGCAAGAAGCTGACAAATCCATTGGGACTCTGGGTCCAATCTCTACAGTCCCTGCAATTTATGTTGTTCCGCCATTTATGCAGAGGTAAATTGTTGCTCTAAATGCCTGGGATCTCAAAAAGTTTAGTAATTATGAGGGTTCTATATAAAACTTTAATAAAGTTAGAATGTTAGACATTGGTATTAAACTTTTATAATATAATGTAATAATGTAATGTGTTACCATAGTTTAAAATTTGTCAATAATCACAACACGGTTGCATATATTCCCTACAGTCCCCTAGATTTTAGATCCCTCACTGTCTTGATGGACGTAACGCAGGAGATGGCATTCCAAAGGGCAGAAGGATGGGAGTGATTCAACTTGTTCATCTTATTCTATTCATGTTTTTGATGTACAAATTATCTTGAGTTTGATCTTGAGCCCGGAAACAGGCCTTGCCAATGAGGAAGAACACCTCTGCTAAATTAAGGAGAATGCAGACCCCAGAAGCAGAAAGCATGAAGACTGTGAAGACAGTTTTTTCTGTGGGACGGGACACAAAGCAATCCACCGTGTTGGGGCAAGGATAAGCATCACACTTTACGAGCCGTATCATAGCATAACCAGGGTAAATGAGGTAGAAGATGTACATAAAAGCCGCCTCAAAAATGATCCTGAAGATCACACTTATTGTGTATGTCCACCACAGAGTACCAGAGATCCTGATCTTCTGCTTTTTCACCTCTGCCAGTTCACTAGGGTCTGCATGGCCAGACATGCGTAGAAGCCTCTTCTCCTGGTGCTGGCGGTACGCCACATGCATGGCCACAAGGAGAGCAGGTGTGGACACTATGATGAGCTGAAGGGCCCAAAGACGAATATGTGAGATGGGAAAAAAGTGATCATAACACACGCTGTTGCATCCTGGCTGTTGTGTGTTGCATGTAAATTCGGAGCGTTCATCTCCCCACACACTCTCAGCTGCCACAACAAGAACCATGATACGGAAGATGAAAATCACAGAAAGCCATACACGTCCGATGCCAGTGGAGTGACGATTTACTCCACTTAGAATAGAGTAGAAGCCTGCCCAGTTCACTGCATTAGGCCTGAGGAAAGAAAGGAAGAGGAATGTAAAAGTAATAGTTTAGAATTCTTTGATCTTGGGGAGGGGAAGTTGGGACACAATGATAACATTTTGCTGGTTTAAAAACTAATCAATGCGTTTGAACGGCATGACAAATCCTCACCCCTATGCCAGGCTTCTGTGAAGAAGATAATCAATTTTCATTTCACAGGCCAGGTCACTTTATTTACGTCATCAGCATTGGATAAACACGATTATTGTTTTTACCTTATCTGTCTATTTCAAACTGTTACACTATTTCCACTTTTTTAAATTCCTTTATAAAATCCTGCTGGTGAACAGAAGATGAAATATTAACTTTACACCAAAACTTCCAAATTCTAGGGTTATTTTATCGTAGGTGATGGGCAATCACCAATTATTAAACTATAGTCGTCAACACACCCAGGACAGCTGAAAGCTGCCTGGCCCTTTGTGGTATAATATTTGGGATATTATGTAAAGTAAGGTTTCTCATGGTCAGTTCTCAAGTTACTATTTGTCCATCAGGTGTTTCAAGATTATCTCCAAAGAGCAAATTGGGAATCAATGCATGTTGACATATAATTAATAATGCTTTGCACTCTTACCCAGGAGCTATTAACCAGAGGCGTGACCTTCATAAAGCAAGTAAATGTTCATAGTATAAATGTCATTATACTGTATGGATGCAGCTTTATAGGCATATCACGTTTTTTTATATGTATGCTCAAAGTGCATGTGGAACAACAATGTAAAAAGGAATGACATCTCCATTGGCGGGTCTTGAGCCATAGATCAAGTCTATCCTGCTTTTTAATGTGGGGTTCCCATACCATTCAGAAGAATATGACTGAGTGGCCGTATCCATTCAACTCACTCATATAATGCAACAGAATCTCTAGGGTAGGGCGCACACGAAAATACTTGAGGGCCACATTTACTCCAAAGGCCTCCTCAATCATAGTTCTTGTACTGGCATCAGTGGGTCAGATACAACATTTCATGGTTCCTTTTTTCTGACTCTGATTCCCAATGTCCGCTCTAGATTATCATAGAATATTAGTGGAGCTTGTTACCTCTGTGTTTTGTGTGCCATGCATTAATATGCGTAGGTACATGTACCAGACATTGTCAAAGTGGCTATACGTCAACCTCATTTTAGTGAAGCAGAAGGAGGATATGGATCAAGGGGAGGTGACCATATATCAACATATTCAAATATAAATGTATGTAATACAAAGTATTGTGTTAAAACAAATAAAAATTGTTGATTCATTTTTTGTTTAAACACATCAAGCCACAAAACAGTTACGCTGATATACTAACACAAAGACTTGTAAGGATTTATTCTTATGTTTTATTTATAATAATTCATATGCATATTAAAACAATCTCAATTTTATGGCAGTATAAACCCACACACGCTCCCCCCCCCTCTAATACTTCCCTCCCCCTCTCATGAAAAAGCACCCTTGCCCATAGTTAATGAAGAATACTGTGAGAGGCATAGGTGCAGAATGGACCATTGACAACTGGCGTGCAATAAAACTGGCATTAGAATACCAATACAGTCAACTGCGGTTTGGATACTTTCAGGCATTGGCCCACAATGGGAATTCATATATCATCGCTGTATCTTGATCAGAATGTTGGTGTCTCAAATGAGACATTTACTTGCACCATCCAGTTCTTCATTTAATTTTGTTCCTGTTTCTTTCCAGTTTAAGTCTTGTAAACAATCCCACTTGTGATTACTCTCACTTAAAAATATGGAATGATCGCAATGCACCCCTGCCTTTTATGCCCAAAAGGAACAAGCTAAACATATTAGGAAGCTCTAGGAAGTAGAACAATGTTCTCCTTTCTCCTGGCTTCCTGGGGAACGTTTAATAATGCTGTCTCCTGTAATCAGCTTGTTCATCTCATTTTGTCTTTGCTCTTGACCTTTGTATGAGTCGTCGTGCCTATGACGTTTACGGGTACAGGCCTTGCCAATGAGGAAGAACACCTCAGCCACGTTTAGGATGATGCAGAATCCAGACGCAGCAAGCATGAAGACTGTAAAGATAGTTTTCTCTGTGGGTCGAGACACAAAGCAATCCACAGTGTTGGGGCAGGGATATGCATCACACTTCACAAGCCTTATCATGGAATAACCTGGGTAGATGAGGTAGAAGATGTACATGAATACCGCCTCGAAGATGATCCTGAAGATCACACTGAGTGTGTATGTCCACCACAGAGTCCCAGAGATCCTCATCTTATGCTTCTTCACATCTGCCAGTTCACTAGCGTCTGCATGGCCAGACATGCGTAGAACCTTCTTCTCCTGATGCTGCAAGTGTGCCACGTGCATGGCCACAAGGAGAGCAGGTGTGGACACTATGATGAGCTGAAGGGCCCAAAGACGAATGTGGGAGATGGGGAAAAAGTGATCATAGCACACACTATTGCAACCTGGCTGTTGTGTGTTGCATGTAAATGCAGACTTCTCATCCCCCCACACGCTTTCTGCTGCCACCACCAGGACCATAATGCGGAAGATAAAGACTACAGAAAGCCAAATTCGTCCAATGCCAGTGGAGTGACGATTCACTCCACTCAGGATACCATACAAGCCTGCCCAATTCATTGTGTCAGATCTGGAGAAAGAAAATGAGATTTATGTTAAAGCAACAGCTTTTATATTTAATAATTGTACAAGCTATGTAATAAATTTAAGCAACAGGGCATTTTCCCTGCCATCAGCATTTATGTACACCAGATTCCCATGCCATTCTCATTTTAATATTTTTACATACATAATCAGCCTACATTCATGTTTTCGTGTTTTCATTCATGGCATTTTCATTCATGGCACAAACTCACATGCACCCATTTACAACACATAGCATTACCATAGGCTTACTATACCCAGAACCTGATCCAGCGCTTGAACTGTGTCTGTCTACCCCCATGTGTCATTAACCATACAATTACTACTCAACCTCCACACCACACATCTATGAACTAGTATTTCTAAACCTCAGACACTATGGGTGAATGGGTGAGTTGGGCCGTCCAACGTGCATTAAGGTATCCTAAAGACTTCAAAAAGTAAAAGCTGAAAACAATGAAACACTTACTATGTTTTTTAAGAATAGGTAGAAAAGAACCATTATTAGCAGACTGAATCGGGAACAATGTGTAAAGGTTTGTAATTTGAAACCCCAAGCAGAACAGTCTACAGAGAAAGGAATGTTTCTACTCTAGATTGACCACTGTACGCCCGCCAAGCACAGTAGAATTCTTAAGAGTGCCGGGAGTGTCAGCCATATTTCTTTCTTTATCATTTAGAACCTGCAGCACTTGTTTGTCTACATGATTCATTTCAGATTGCAATTTTACACCCCTGGGTCAAATAAAAAAAATGAGTGGAAATATGTAGTGAACACTGAGTTGTTACATGATATATATTTCCCAAGTGTCTTTTTTTATGATGACCAGTATCTGCTGTCTCTGCTGTCCCTCTTTTCTAGAAGTTCAGAATATATGCTGGCTCTCAGTGTTTTACAGTGTTCTACAGTCATAAAGACAACGATAACACATACAGAACAGCAGGAAATGGGTATATAAAATAAATTGTTTAAATAAAAAAGTATACTTGTAAAAAAACCTTATTCGGTTACATAGACAGCTATTCAAAGTCACATAAAAGCTCTAGCCATACCTCTAGCTACACCCCAAAAAACACGCGTCCCTCTGGCTATTTCCATAATACATAAGCACAATATAAAAGACTAGACAAAAATTTATATGCTCTCCTAAATATAAAAAGGATATTAAAAACATTTAATTTTTTTTTAACCTGCCCCTTAATTGCACCCTGACGTTCTATACAGAAACCTGCGGCCCCCAAGAGCAGACTAACCCAGTCTAGACACCAGTAATACATGAAAGTGCTTCACAAACCTTCATCCTCATATCCTACCTGCCAAAAGCCCCAGATTTTTACAGAGTGGCTTTTAATATAATAGTTAACAGTCCGATGGTTTCTCCGCTATATTTAATAATACTTATCATGTGATATGTAATCTACCCTACAACTTCCATGCTTCACTAATCGTGAGGGCATTTAATGACACGCTGTGACATAATAACAACTCAAGGTGAATAGTCCCATTCTTAAGTACAAGTTCCATTAACAAACTGGATAAAAGTAGGTTTTGTCTTTTTTGTATGTTCAACTTTATCTGCTGACCTGAAGCTCACCATGTTAGGTTAGCGCGTGATATTTATTCGCCATCCTCTAATCATTCCAGTATTAACTAAAATTTGGTAGAATTTATTCGATCCCTCCTAAACATGAACGGCTTTTTGCATAAACAACGTATAAAAACTAGCTAGTTTTTTTTTTTTGGGGGGGGGTCGTAAATGTTTTAAGGAAAATATTTTAAAGTAAGGGATTGGTTACCTCTATGAGACCAGATATCAAAGTTAAAACACATTCAAGTTATACTTCTTTTCCTCCCAATCCCGTAAGTAGCAGTCAGAATAAATCAGGTTCCATGAAAAAGAAATAATAAATGGGGAGAAATTATCATTAAAATCCTGATGATAGGGGATTAAGATATCTGCTTATATGTTATGTTATGAATATATGGTGAGTGTGTAGTATGCATAACCATTGCATAGGTTTCTTTAGAGTACTTTATTGCAAAATGTGAGATTTGGGGAAAATGACAGACCTGCTTTAAATGCAAGCTCTCTCAACCACCAATACTCAAAATTAATACCGAGCTACCATTTTTAATGTTGGATAAAACATACTATTTTGCTATATTTCTACAGCCCATACCAACCAGCCCCTTCAGACTTCCCAATCCGACACGCAAATCCATTGACCTTGCATGACACGTGAGAACGCTGGTAGATCACTCACCCAATGTCCTTTCCGCCTAAGTTCTTACAGGCATATGGCAGGGATGGGATACAGGTAGAAAGTGGTAAAAGGGCACGTCAGGGACGACTCTCTACCCAGACAATAGAGCAAATTGCCTGAAGCCCGGAAACGAGCTGTCAAAGCCAAAGCCTCAGGGGAAAAAACAGATCTCCAGTATGAGATATGAGAATGACTCCGTGTTGAGCCCCAGCCTTCATACCTAAACTGTTTTATACAACTATATTCCAACCACAGACGTCATGGTATTGCTCTCTAGTCAAATTTAGACATTTCTTACTCTTATTTATCAATGCTTGGCAACCATAAAACTGGTTGACCTTGAATCTATTAAAAATATTAACTCACGTGGGCATTAACACCCAATTTACTTACAACATGACCAATATTCCAGAACTATCGGAAGGGGTGAAAGACAGATTGTAACTTGAGAAAACTCTACTTTACAGAAATAGTAGTAGATACCTGGAATAGATATCCAGTGGAAGCAAAAGAGGCAAACCAGTAAAGGAATTCTTGGAATGTGCATAAAAGTATCCTAAACACTTAAGTATAAGGTAATTCAAAAAGCGCAGACTACCGGTATATATAGGCATATTTTTCTGAATCACACATATCCCAAGTATAAGCTAAACAGCTATAGTATATACCTCAAAATACAAATTCTCTTGTTATACGCTATTTAATAAACATCTTTTCACATTCTCCACCACAGTCCAGAGACAAATTAAATTTCTATTTTTAAAAACACATGTGATTATGCCTTAAACCAACGCAAATAGTGAACAAACTTAACCATTAACCCCTATATCCAATACACATTTGCAATTTCCATAAGTCATTGTATCTCATAAAGAGTTTGCCTTACCATATATTCTACACAGAGCGTGCTTTGTTATAGCCCCATAAGAAGCATCTTTCTTCGCTCCCCCACCCCAATGTCCCCGTCACCATGGAATGAAGACTCTCAGGTTTTTAGAATAAAGGTTATACCATCACAGGCCAGTGAAATCTATTTTACTGTAAATTCCATTGATTCACAATGACAATCCGAAACCTCAACTTGTGTGTCTTTCTATGGACCGTCTTCATGTATCCCCATGCATCCTCATACACATCCACGTACATTTCCACAATGAGTATAGGTCACTTCCCTATCGCAAAAATGTCATTCTTATTTCTCCATATAACGCCTAAAATGTAAGACTCCTTTGGAATCCAGAGACCAGATGTCTCGTTTAGATATAACAACTGACAAAAATGAACATAACATAATTTCAATACAAGCAACCTGTTTTAACAGCTAAAATAAAATAAATGCATACAAATATTACATTGTCAAGCAAACCACAAACCTAAGACCGCTCAACACAATAACAAAGAATCACAGGATAAAAAACCTATTATTTCGCATAAACTAACCCTCTATAGCTCTTACTATCACTAGTTCAAGCCATATGCAATTCTAATCCCTTGTAGTCCTACATGTTTATTATTATGAGTATCATTACCTCCTTTTTCCTTCATAAAATGTTCTTCTGCGTCTCCCCGAGTCACTCTCTTCCTACCTTAGCTTTTTGTGCATCCGTATTTGTCCTAGACAGTTTTATCTTTCTATATTGGTTCTAGTCCTTTACATTCCCATGTCTCAAAGGTTTAATTCTTGCACAGCTACCATTCACGCACCTCTATTCACTCTACCAGGAATGCATAACGTACACCTGAATTCTCTTTAAAAAATGCCCTTTCACTTATCTCTCCTTTTAATGTCTTGCATAATCCTCTCTTGTTGCCTACCACACCATCTTTACATCTTTTATTCTTGGCCAAAGCAGGTCTTTAACCATCTGCCCCTGATCACGCAGTCTGCAGGTTACCTAGCGGTCCCTTCACCTTCACCAAGCTCTCTCTCTCGTTCTCTCTCTCTCTCCAGACTACGCTCCCCTTAGCTCTCTTACCACACTAGCAGCCGCTTGTTACCTAGTTCTCTCTGGTCTGCAGCGGTTTACCTGTTTTTCCCCTGTCCCGCAATCTGCAGCTCTTTACCTAGGTGCCTCTGCCTGTCACAATGTTTGTCACTCCCTGTTTGTCATACTTTCTCACTGTGTGACACTGATTGTTCTCTTTTCTTCCCTGTCACATTTTCCTGACTTTCCTTTTTTTTTGTAACGCTCTCTCTCAGTCACACTGTCTTTTTCTGCTCGGACACCACACAATGCCTCCTTTCTCGCTCTCGGTAACATGTTACCATTCACACTGCTCAGACTTCCGCCCACCGGACAGTCACAATGCTCCTTGTTCCCTGGCGGGACAAGAGGAATCATAAAGCAATCAGCACCCCCCCCCCACCACCACCACTTCTTTGTGGGTCAACGCTTCTTGACTTTCACAGTCTCGTGATACCCTTTGTGTTAAAGGACCCACTAATGCATTTTCTCCCATATGACTGCCCCGTCCCACTTAATCTCCTGGGGGTGACAGGGATTTTACGCATTTCCCCGGAGAGGATGTTAGACAGAGGCGTAGGGTTTAATGCCCTAGGATGCTAGAAAAGTGTGACTATAACATAAAGTTTCCAGGTTCCATCAGTATCACATCCCATAGCCCTCCCAAAAAGCCCACCCAAAGCATTAGGCAATCGTTCTTACCTTGAGTTCTTGAGCACAAGTAGACACAGGCAGGTACCAGGTCACCAGGACAAGCAGGCGGGTACACACTTCAGCACTGATTACGCTCGATGCTCCTTGTTATTCTGACACTGCATTCTTTCTAGGACCTTTATACCTTTGGCTGTTAATTAAACAGGTCAGATAACTCCGTGTCCCCCCATGTGTACACAAAGTTATGGGCGTTGCTTATATGTGTCACTTATCCCTATCAGCAAGCGACGGACACGAGAGCAAACTTTACAAACTCCCCCAGCTTACACTGAACAATAGATATATGAAACAATAAAGAGCATGCATAAATTGTAAATACATTTAGTTTATTTGCTTGTTTAAAGAGACATGCACACACAGACACGCCAACTAAAATCAGGGTAAAATCGAGTGTAACATAGGTGTAGCTGTAAAACAATGTGTACGTCCGGATTTATTTATTTTTACCCACAGTGGTATGACATCATATTACATATTACCACAGTGACATTGACCCATTCAATGCAGCAAGCATTTCTGATCTGAGACACATATATGGAAGCTCTCAGACCATTTGTTTAGGACAGGTATAGAAAAGCATGAGACGAGAAAACAAGCAATAACGCCTCTTATGAAGTGGTCAAGCTCAGGGTTCTGCATGTCTTGGTTACACTATTGCAGAAATGTAAAATCTCCATCTATGAACATCCTGCTTGTATAGGTTGTCCATTCAGTAAGCTGTTTCACCAAAAGCTTTATGTCCATATCATGCAAGAATAACCTAAACAACTTTGCAGGTGACTTGGTTAAACACCAGCCACCCCAATACATGTCGGCCTAGCTGGGAGGCTCGTCTATGTGTTTGACCCTGGCCATCTTGAATGCTGGAAGTTATGCTTCAGACACAGAAGAATGTACTAAACTTACACTTAAGAAAAACTGAAATATTCCGTGTAGGAAGCTTAAAAGACTTGAAAGATTTTGCATGAGTTATTGCTGGAGTCTATCAGCTTTCAAGTGACTCCAGAGAATGGCTTTCAAAGGGTTCACTGGAGAGAAAAGTTTTCTATTTTCTCACAGTTTAGTAAATCTCATATTTGACATGGATCTTATACCCTGCAAGTAAAACACAAATAACCGTAGGTGTGTGATCTATGATATTGTAACTTTGTTTGTATTGTACCAATCTTTAAAGAGCAAGTATGAGTCACAGTAATCAGCTTTGGCGCTGATGACACAGACTCTAAAATGTCTGATGCTGTCTCAAAAAAATGCCTCAGAGACCAACATGCACACCAGAAAAATTCAGAAGAAATAAATTAAAAAGTCTCTCAAAATTTGATTCAAACATAAATGCCTACAAAAGTAGCTTTTCAATCCTTAAAACAAGCCTTTGTCAGTGCCGAGGGATGAAAAGATGACATATACACTCACTGGCCACTTTATTAGGTACACCTTGCTAGTACCAGGTTGGACCCCCTTTTGCCTTCAGAACTGCCTTCATTCTTCGTGGCATACTTTCTACAAGGTGCTGTAAACATTGCCCAGAGATTTTGGTCCATATTGACAGGATGCGAATCTCCCGTTCCACCATTGGTGGCTGTGGAGGCAATTGGAGTAAATTAAACTCATTGTCATGTCCAAGAAACCAGTTTGAGATGATGTGAGCTTTGTGACATGGTGCATGATCCTGCTGGAAGTAGCCATCAAAAGATGGGTACACTGTGGTCATAAAGGCATGGCATGGTCAACAACAATACACAGGTAAACTGCTACTAAGGGGCACAAAGTGTGCCAAGAAAATGTCCTCAACACCATTACACCACCACCACCAGCCTGAACCATTGATACAAGGCAGGATGGATCCATGATTTCATGTTGTTTACGCCAAAGTCTGAATCTGCCATCTGAATGTCACAGCTGGAATCAAGACTCATCAGATCAGGCAACGTTCTTCCAGACTTTAATTGTCCGATTTTGGTGATCTTGTGTGAATTGTACCCTCAGTTTCCTGTTCTTAGCGAACAGGAGTGGCACCTGGTGTGGTCTGCTGCTGTAGCCCATCTGCTTCAAGGTTTGACATGTTGTGCGTTTAGAGATGGTATTCTACAACCTTGGTTGTAACGAGTGGTTATTTGAGTTACTGTTGCCTTTCGGTCATCTCAAACCACTCTGCCCATTCTCCTCTGACCTCAACAAGGTATTTCGTCCACACACCTGCCACTCACTGCATATGTTCTCTTTTTCGGACCATTCTCTGTAAACCCTAGAGATGGTCTGAGTGAAAATCCCAGTAGATCAGCAGTTTCTGAAACACTCAGACCAGCCCGTCTGGCACCAACAACCATTCCACGATCAAAGTCACTTAAATCCCTTTTCCCGATTCTGATGCTCAGTTTGAGCTTCAGCAAGTTATTCCATACCTCATCATCCATAGGGTTAAACTGCAAGGCACTTTTATTAGCATTGGAGGCATCGAGTTTGTACAATTACATATGGATGCCTTTAAAGCACAACAGATAGCAGTGATTAATTTTCCTTACGGAACAAGGAGCTGCAAGTCTAAAATCTGTAAAGGCCGCAATCTCAGAGCACACAAAACATGTAATCTGCAAAGCTAAGCATTTATAATGTTATGTTCTATCCAGACTGAGTTTTTTCTATGCATTGAGACACCTGAGTGGGTAATTAAAATATTTATCTATTGATGGCAATAAATTGGATCCACTAGGCAAGATGTGCTTTTGAGTACTTGGAATATGTCAGCCAGATGTCTTCTGGGCTATCCATTAGCATATGTTCTCATTATTATTATTATTATTATTATTAATATCACTTAATGTTGTTACAGGAGTATATGAAACTCCATCCAACATGGCTGCTTCTCAGACCTCAAATTTATCATCACTTTGAAGTCAACAGTACTGAACTAATTTCAGTTTTTAATGGACCTCTTAATATAACCATAAATGGTTGGGAAGTTTTGAGAACTATTCTCTCTTTCTCACCCCTGTGAGAGTGAGTGGCCAAAAGGAGTCATTTTGAACCCCAGAGGCAGAGATAATCTTAGGCTGACAAATACTATACTTAAGGTGGCAACCAGGGGATGGCAGATCCATCATCCAGCTGGAGTTTCAACCAGTAGATATGTGTGTTTCTTCTAGTTAAAGCCTCAATAATTGGGGCACTTTTTTGACTCATTTCCCTGCGCTCTGTGTTGTAGCATTTGAGATAAGGAGCTGCCTAGCATCCTGATCCATAAACAGTAACAATTTATGCTTTTCATTATTGCTTTGTTGTATTGTAAGACATAGGTGGCAAGTTTACTTTAAGTGGAGGCCTAGATCTCTGCTTGAGAAAATGTTCAGAAATGTCTAAAATGACCCCGGTCCCTGGCATGATCCGTCCAAAACTTCATCCTCCATGTTTCACTCATGAATAATCTGCCAGTTATGGTGATTATTCCGAGAAGATTCCCCCTCCCACTGGCAGAAGAAGCAGTGACTTACCGGGCGCTCATATTCACCGATGAAAAACTAGCTTTCTCCCCTGAAGTCCTCGGGTGAAAGAGATCTAAACAGAGACCCGCTCTCGACCCCTTACAATGAAGTATCTCACAGCCTCCTTGGAACAAGTCCAAGTAGTGGCCGCAGCTGCATCGGATGAGCTTTCTAAAGATTCATAATGAGCTAGTTAGAGGGTGTTATGCTCAAAGAACTGGGAATCCATGAACGATCAAAAAATTGAATATTGAAATGTCCTTGGTGCTTGAAGTACTGAGTGGCAGGACTATTTTAATAACAAATATTTTAATAACAATGATTTATATCATTTTAAAATTCTTTGCAGATTCTGGAACCATGTCGGAATGAAGAAGCTGATTTTGGGGGCTCCATGCACCTAAGAAGCTGAGTGTCCAGGGCCGCAGAAAAGTAATTGAAACAAGCTTGTTTTGAGCCCAGTAGAGCCCCAGTTTGCATCCCCATTATTCCTCCCTTTATTATTCTCCTTTGCCTTCACAAGGATTACATTTTGACCTAGAATTGAGTTACTCCTACCTACAACCACTTCTGAGAAGAAATAATGAATTTTGGGGAAAAAAGGCAGCGTGTATGTACAAAGACACAAGTGTCTGCCATGAAGCTTGGATACGTTATTCATGTCTATTGGGTATTTAGTAAAATGCTAATCACAAAATAACCTTAAAGTCTAAATTAATTGGCAGCCATAAATCAGACAACTATAATCTCTCTGATTTATCAATCTGTATGGCAGAATTGGACTAAAACAACAGGAGCGGCAGTATCACTGTGGGTAGAAGCATGAGATCTGTGCCTTTTTAGACCTAAAACAACACCCAAATGTAGACGTAAAACTCCCGTCATTTGAAATACTGCCCTCTGGCATTTATTTCTGAAAATAGATTTCGCACACAATGCCTGCACTTATTTGACAGTTAGTGGACAGGAACATTCAAACGAACTTCTCAATATGGAGTAAGGCCTTGCCCTTCTCCATTACGAGTTACTACACTGTAATGTATGGAGGTTTTACTTCACCAAGAAGGTGGTAAATACATGTAACAGCCTCCCATTCAAACCAGTAGATACATGTAACAGCTTCCAATATTTTAGTGCTAGAGGGTAATTTAAATGTGCAAGGGCCTAAATCTATCCTGAATCAAAGAAAAGACCAAGGAGTGATTAAGGGCTGAGTCTTTATGCAGACTAGATGGTTCTGCCATCAAGTTCCGGGTTCCTATTATTATACCATTTATTTTACTATACATGAAATACAGTCTAGAATATAATCTAAATAATCTAGAAAATGCAGTGGGGGTAAGCAAAAGAACAGGTCACCATAGCAACTGGAACATTCCTGCATGATGATTGTTCCCCTTCAGACGCATGGTACCAGCATAGCTCTATTCCTTTATCCTATGTGACTTGACCTGGTGTTGTTCACCAGTGGTTTCTGGGTTTTACTGATGGTGTTTTGTTAATTCTGATGATGATGATTATTATCATTATACAGTGTTTGGTGCTACAATAATAACGGATGAGCCGGCTTTCACTAGGAGGAAAGCGGCAGCGATGGCCAGGGATGTCCCCCTTTGCATTTTTAGAATACTGCCTCCATTAAACTTGTTTTCCAGGAATCACCTCTGTTTGACTTTGGATAGACCCTGGAAAAATATCCCTTACTTAGCAGATTAAAGCTTTTATTGTCAGGTAACACATTAGCCAATAGATAACTAGGTCTATGGTTGGCAAATGCATTAAGGAATTAGAAGTCAATTGTTACTTAGTTATTTGGAGAAAATCTGCACTGTGTTAAAAATAGGGTGACCTGATGTCCTTGTATTGAGAACAATCCCCCGACTAACACTTGTGTCCCTGGCTACTATGTGTCCACAGACATATGGACACTTTCTAAGCCTAAAGGTAGAGGTAGCTTCAAATGCCATAGCAGCCTTAAATAATAATAAATATTAACACTATGACATTTGAGAAAAAATACATATTGACGGATACTTGTGAGCTATCACAAAGAGCTTAACACAAAATACACTACAACCATGTATCCCGACAGACCAGGACAGAATGTTGGCAGCTATGGTTAAGGTTCTTATATAATTGCAATAAATGTTGGATCACCTAAAAATATTCAATAGTACCCTCATGTTCTAAAAGCAGTTCAGACTGGGACGGTGTTTTAACGAGTTTGTGATGTCATCACTGCTGATTTGTTATCTATCAGAGTTTCAGGAATTCCATATTAATGCGCGATCAAACATTTAACACTGGGCATCACTGGGCATAGCAATGAATCATAGAGAATTAATCAGCATGCTTGGGAGGTGTTTCCTCGCTTGTCTAATAGACTTAATGTTGTTATCTCAAGTTAAAAGTAAACCAGGTAATCTTTGACTGATAACTTTGCTTGCATGATGGATATGAACCTAAATTATTTCAATGTTTTGCCAAATTTAAAAGCAGTTTGACCACAACTTATGTCCTGTTGCATTATTCTAGTAATGGCGGCACTATATTACTATCTCTTTAAATGCCTTTCCTTTGTACTTGCTATATTTCAGGGCCATGTAGTTCATATTTAAGCTGATTTAGGTTTATTGTTTTTGAAGACGTTACTAAATTAAAACAATTGTTTTCACTGACTCATTTTGTCCCTTTGGATCAGGGACAGCTCTAGATTTAATATAGAAAAAAGATAATGCATAACGCTGCATGTAATATTTTTTTACACACGTGCAATTGGGCCAAAAATTATTTAGACACATTTTTGGGGTTTTGTCTATTTGTTTTTGTGCAATGAATTTAATTCTCTGCTCATTCGTGATGAGTGTATGAGGAATCTGTCACACTTTAAGAGGCCTCTCTTCCCTTAATTATCTAAAAGGTACTTAGACCATTTTGAGGGGTCTAGCCAGTTGCTTAATTTGTGTATATGGTAGCACCACTCCTGATATGGATCTCCCTGTCCAAAGTTCAAGTTTATGGCTTGTTTTCTGGGACTTACAATCCAACAAAAAAGACATTCTCAACACTGTCAGCCATATGGAAAGTTATATCCAAAAATCAGCAAGATTTTTGGATATAAGGAGTTGCCCTCAGGGGACATGTAATTGAGGCTACGTGTAGTCCCCTTAAGGCATGCTTGGCTCCTGGTGCACAAACCTTTGGGTTTAAGTGCAAGACATTCCTTGATCTGGGGGCCCTTGGGATTCCTATTAGTGTTATGGGCTGATGGGCAATGGACGCCGGCACTCACAGGTTTACAGGCCTATGCTACAGAGCCGTAGCTAGCTCCTTTTGCATCCAAGGCAAGAATGGAAAATTGTGCCCCCCCAGCTATTTTTTTACAGAGGTTATTTTAGTTACATCGCCCTTAAACACTGCCTTTACACACACCTGCCCATAAACACACATATACACATATAATCTGCAACGATGCTTAGGTAGGTGGAACATGTCAAAATAAAATCCACATAAATGGCAGGTCTCACGTTTTCCTCAGAACGCTGACCAAAGCATCACACTGCCTCCACCGCCTTGCTTTCTTTCCATATTGCATCCTGGTGCCATGCGCTCGGTGGGTAAGTGACACACTTGCACCTGCCCATATTATATTATTTATTATTTATAAAGGGCCATCAAATTCCGTAGCTGTACAATGGGTAGACACAACAAGTAGTATATAACATAACAAATTGACTAAGAGAGAGGTGAGGAGGGCCCTGCTTACAATCATACAGGTGATGTATTAGAAAATATGATTAATCAGACCAGGCCACCTTCTTCCGTTGCTCCGTGGTCCAGTTCTTATGCTTAAATGCCCATTGTAGGCACTTTAAGTAGCGGACAGGGGTCAGCATGGGCACCCTAACTGGTCTGCGGCTAGGCAGCCCCATATGTAACAAACTGCGAAGCACTGTGTGTTCTGACGACTTTCTATAAGAGTCAGCATTAACCTTTTCAGCAATTTAAGGCTGCATTGGCTTGTCTGTTGGATTTAACCATATGGGCAGACTAGGAGCACCCCACATTCAGTTTTGGAGATGCTCAGACCCAGTCATCTAGCTATCACAATTTGTCCCCAATTTGCTTAGATCCTTACTCATTTTACTGTTTCTAACACATGGACTTTGAGGACGAAATGTTCACTTGCTGCCTAATATGCCCTTCATCTGTCAGTCGTCAAAATGTTATGGCTGATCGGTATATATATATATATAATATATAATATGTTGCAATACCTCAGTTAGTATGCTCATCTGAGTCATGGAAGTATGGCGGGTTTTGAAGCTTGCAGTGTAACTAAGCAGCCCTTCATAACTAGCTTGTTGATATAAAGTCTTGCAATTAACATTTTATTAAATCTGAATCTCTTCAGTCTCAATCAGAATATGTGGAAATCTGCTATTTGGCACCTAAATCTACATGTCATGTATATGTATGTATACTGCACAGCCACAATCATTTGCTGTTAGATTGTTAATGATCTTTAACAATAGAGACTTGGTCTGGTCAATATTTACTTATCTTCTATCTCCTCATTGTTTGTGCCCAAGACAAGAGATTAGGGATTTAGATGAGTGAGGGGGGCGACACTTTAAACATTAATCCCAAATGGATTTTTACTGTGGACTTTACTCATTAGTTGCTACATTCAGAAAGGCCTACCACGAGAGACCAGAGAAGGAAATGTGGTCTTACACATGCACACGGATTGTCCCTGAAGAAGCCCATATGACACAGCTACATGCAAAACTTGACAATAATAAGTATTCAGCAGGGTAAAGAAAACCCTGTGTATATATATATATTAATTTTTTTTAACAAAATCCCTACTGTGGTGATGAAATTGTTGACCTTTGTACAGCCCTCTTAGTTCCAGCTTTCAGAACTAGTTCTAAATATGCTAAGTCAACATTTCCTTCACTTCACTCCTCGAAAGTGATGCTTTAAGTATTTATTTACCTTGAAGGCAATCCAGTGTGTGTGTATATATAATTTATTTAAGGCTAGTGATCATATGAAGCCATTTATTATTACGTAGTTATTTGGCTCATTTTTTTTAATCATAATGATAACTGATATCACCCAAACGGCCCTGATCAAAAGTTTACAAACCCCTGTTACAGACACACAATGTGACACACACGCAGGTTAAAATGGCAATTAAAGGTTAATTTCCCACACCTGTGGCATTTTAAATTGCAATTAGTGTCTGTGTATAAATAGTCAATGAGTTTGTTAACTCTCACATGGATACACTGAGCAGGCTAGATACTGAGCCATGAAGAGCAGGAAAGAGCAGTCAAAAGACCTGCGGAACAAGGTAATGGAACTTTATAAAGATAGAAAAGGATATAAAAAGATATCCAAAGCCTTGAAAATACCAAATCAGTTCTGTTCAATCACTTATTAAGAAGTGTAAAATGTGTCTCTCTCTCTTGATACCAAGCCAAGGTCAAGTAGACCAATAAGATTTCGGCCACAACTGCCAGAAAATTGTTCGGGATACAAAGAAAAACCATCAGGTAACCTCAGGAGAAATACAGGCTGCTCTGGAAAAAGACGGTGTGGTTGTTTCAAGAAGCACAATACGATGATACTTGAGCAAAAATGAGCTGCATGGTTGAGTTGCCAGAAAGAAGCCTTTACTGCACCAATGCCACAAAAAAGTCTGGTTACAATATGCCCAACAACACCTTGACACATCTAACAGCTTCTGGCATACTGTAATCTGGAGTGATGAGACCAAAACAGAGCTTTCAAAACCATAAACACTATGTTTGAAAAGGGGTCAACAAGGCTTATAGCAAAAGGAATACCATCCCCACTGTGAAGCTTGGTGGTGGCTCACTGATGTTTTGGAGGTGTGTGAATGAAAATTGATGGCACGAAGAATGTAGTCTGTTATGAGAAAATACTGGCAGACAATTTTCATTCTTCCGCACGAAAGCTTGGACTTTCCAGGACAATGACCCTAAGCACAAGGCCAAGTTGACCCTACAGTGGTTACCAAGGTTATGCAAACTTTTGATCACAACTGTATATATACAGTATATCCCAGAAATATTATGCCATAGGTAGACAACAGGTAACTTTAGATGTATCTTTTGCGAACCACAACTCCATGATTCTCAAGATTGTAAGCTTGCGAGCCGGGTTCTCGCCACCAAATGTATCGGTTTGTCTTAGTCTATCAATTCTTGTCTTGTCATATCCCTTGAATTCAAGTATTGTATTAAGCGCTGCGTAAATTGTTAGCGCTATATAAATAAAAGATAATAATAACAATTCTTGCTGGCAGCAATCTGATTCACCACAGGGCCCTGTTGAGCTGGTTAGGGAGGTCCGTGATCTCCACAACTAGTCCTGGAGGTTACAGCTGCTGATCGGGTGACTGTGCGCCCCCTCGCAGATGCCTCACCCTTCCTACAGCCCTGTTGTGTATAGGAGGATACATATTAACTACTGAAGTAGCCAAAAACATGGGTGGTGGTCTCATTGAGTGTTATGGCTGTGCTTGATGGCTCCAACAACCTGTGGGATTTTTTCCTAAATGTTTTCACTCTGGCGACAAGCTAGATACATACATGTGCTAGCGCCATTTTAACTTGTCAGTAGCAGCGGTTACAGACTGATGGGAGTTGGAGTGTGAGACAGCTAGTATAGCAGAGGCTGAGATTGATGCTCATTTCTCACCTACCATACTGCAAGTTAATGAATAGTTTATGTTAGTACATAAAATGTACTGTTGTGAGATGGATAGGAGAAGCTGTAGTGGCTACTGTAGTTTATAACAGGGACCACAGCAGACATTTTTCCCGCGTTCCCGCATTTTTCCCGCGTTCCTAATTGCGTTGATTAACACAGTTGGCCATTTATGCTACTAGCAAAGACTTTAATTTGTGGACAAGTTATTTCTTATTATCTTTCTATCATATCATCTTTTATTCTTTATTGATAAATAAATATTGGTGTCAAAATATTATGTATGATATATTCGGTCCTGCTCCACGGGGCTGCATGTGCGATTTTGCTCCCTGCACTCGTGCCTAATGCGGCGTCTTCTGATTGTCTGTCATTACTTCTAGCTTGTAACATTATCAGTTTAGCTCAGATATTTATGATTCTGGAAACACCCATTCATGAAACATATTGTTACTAGGTACTCTTAATAAAATAATACAAACTGGAATGCAGAGATTAGAGCACAGGAGCAAAGTGCTATGGGAGGGATGGTATTTACTTAAAGTTCTTTAAAGGGCTTGTGGCACATGCTTAGGTTAGATCTAGAAACAAGCTCTGTAGTAGCCAAATTTTAACATGGACCACCATGAACTGAAGTTATATGTATAATAACTTTCTGATCCTGCGTATTCCAGAAGCCTAGAATGTGGTCGAGTCTTGAATTTTCTTTTTGATTATCTGGTATCGATATTAAACTATTTGTTCTATCATATTCAGGCTGTGTTTGTGATCACCCCTGTGACAATGTCTATGGATATTAAAAATGGAGGATTTGGTAATATGACTGATCTATGTTGGCGCTGCCATAGAACAATTGGAAATCACTTTCATATATGGTGGGAATGCGAATATTTACAACCAATTAAGGAAAAAGTAGTTTCTCTATTTAGTTTAGCCACTGGGATCAATATTATTCTTACACCACAGATTTTTTTGTTTCATTTAGATATACCTCAAATTTCGAAATATAATAAAATATTACTAGTGAATATACTATTGGCATGTAAAATTTGTATCGCTCGTTTCTGGAAACAACAAGAAATCCCACCATGGAAAGAAATATCCAATCAAATAAAAACTCAATCAATATCAGAAAAATATTTCTTTCGGAACAACTTAGAATTTTACATTAAAATCTGGGCTGGATGGAACCAACTTGATTACTCTCTCTCTTAAAGGGAAATATTCTTTATGTTTAACCCTTTATAATAAGCTTTCGAGGCAATACTACAAGAACTTCAAGGTCCCATATGGATAGTCATTTAGGGCATTGTATAATTTGTATGTGTATGTCAAAGGTGAATGATGCAAATTTATTAATTCACTATCAGAAGATATGTCTTTTCAAATAACCTTATTAAGTGTATTATAGGTTGCAAGCTTTACAAAGAATCTGTATCAATTACTCTCGTGTCTATGTATATCATAGAGTTTTTTTTGTATGTTTTATGTTTTGTTTTTTTGTTTTTTTTGGTTTTTTTTTCTGTTTTTTTTAAGAAGAAAATTTTTTTTTTTTTAGAGAAGAAAAAAATTTAATAAAGAACAAGTTTAAAAAAAAATGGAGGATTTGGAACAACCTCACCTATCTTTCTTAAAACCCTGGGTAAATGTCATTAAGGTCTGGGTCCTCATTTACCCAAAGTTTGTCCATTTGCCAAATGTGGTAAAATAAACCTTGTTTCTCAGTACACTCAGACTAAGCATGAGATGGAGTTATCTCTTAAGGAGGTTCTGTAAGACAATTTTGGCATAGGGCGCCATTTCTTCAACAGTGAATCCTACGTATAACTTACTGCCATTTGCCAATGTAATGGTAGGATAGTACATATATCAGTAGCTTTAGGAAGACATCTGGAGTACAGTTAACATGGGGAGGCACATGACTGTCAGGTTGCTCTTAGATGTTTCAGAACTACATCTCCCATGATTCTCAACTGGCTAATGGCCAATTTAAGCTGAAAATAAGCATTACAGCTGTAGATACGAAACAGCAACTACCTCATTGCTACCCATGGTTAAAATTTTAACTGTATTAGCCACATTGTATCTCCCTGAGCACGTTATTAAGTATTTATCAGTAAATTACCCCTACCACTGCCTTCCCACCACCAACTACAATATTTATCTTAAAACCACCTATAAGCAGAAAATCTTATTGAAAAAAATCATGGGTTATTTTATTACTCTATTATCAGCACCTCTAGTCTATTTCTAAATCCCAAAGCATACAAGGCTGGTGTAACCTAGGGGCATTGACCCTCACTAGATGCAATGTTCCTGGCTGCAAGAAACACCAACCCAAACTGAAGTCATCAGCAGGGCTCTGCGGTCTTAAAGGTGCATTGGGTTAATTATTGCTGAGCTGCACTGATTTCAGTAATTTTTTCCAACAACTTTAGTTCCAGATATTACCGTAAATAAAGTCTATGATTATAAGAAACTGCATTGTTAGACTGGATTTTTCTACTAATTCCATCATAAGTCCAGAACTGGGAAGTCTGGATATTAATTTATTTATACGTAGCCATTTGGATGTTTTTATTTTTTTATTTTTGTGCTTCTGAATGATCTGCACGCTAAATAAAGGGACAAATATACGTAAAAATAGTGATATTTCACAGTATTTCTGCAAATCTGTCCCCAAATTTACTGGTGTATTAAAAAATATGGTCATCTTAACAAATATAGGAGACATTTTGATATTGTGGGAACTAGGGTAACCACATACGTATCTTTTCAGTACACATACTGTATACATATCACTTGCTGCTTACTCATGTAAATTGTATGTTACACATATGACATGGCAGCACTTTGCCTGTGCTGGTCAGCTACCTGTGAAATGCACAGGAGCCCTGGGAATAAAGGCTGATTTGGTTACCTTAATGACCAGAGTCATAGAATCTTTGTTAATTTGTTATTACTAACTTTAACAGGTGAGATGGGGGCATACCTCCCAACATATAAAATACCCACAAAGGAGGTACACTTTTTATTTGACTTATGTCATGTGACCATATATTGTTTCTGTACTCATTATCATGACTTCTAGGGCTGTAGAACACCATGATATGCTGATGCCCAGAAAACATCCTGAGTGCCAGGAAAAGAGGGGCAATAGTGTAAGCTGGGACGTCTTTACCTAATGCATTGGCTTGCCTTAGATTGCCAGTTCAAGTTATACCCCTTGATTATATGTATAAATAAAAGGTAAAAATAATAAGTGAGACAGGGGGATTTGGTTTTCAAAGATAGACTGTCCCTCCAAAATGCGACAACTCGGAGGTATCGGTGAACAGTCCATTCTCATCTATAGACTCACTTACATTGTACAGGAGACTGACGCATTGGCAAGGGTTTGCAATCTCTGATGCCCACACACTAGTTGACTCATTCTTCCAATGAAACAGGGGTGGGTCATGGCATGCGTTGTGCGATTGATACAGTTAGTGTGAAACTGGCTGTACTTTGTAGTAAGAGAGAGATGGTTTCTCATGAAATTGTTTCATGGACTGTGGGTGTGGTGTATTTGGGTAAATGAGTGTGATGATAACATAATGCTGACTTATCGAGGTGTGAGGTTAATTGTTACGGAAATGCGTGTGCATAGTATTTCATGGCAGTCATTATTTCCTTACCGATGTAAGGTGTTTTGTGGGGAAGAATGTCATTAATGTTCAGGGCCTATGTTTTATGTCATATACAGTATAAGAGCCTTTGGTGTCTGGATATAGTAGGAAGCAAATGACCTTTACTGCTACCTACAATGTAGCCACTCTCCATCATCTATCTGATATGTTTAAGGGGGTAACTCTTCTTGTGTGACTAGCCCTGCCCACTGACTTGGCCACACCCCCAAACCCAACCCACAAGGAGCAGATGAAAAAGAGCCCCAAGGACTGAACGACCTACCAAGGTTTACACTTTAAAAGAAAGTTTTAAATACAATATTCCTTTGGTGAAAGACTCATTGTACCAATTTGACTTTTTATAATTACCCTCTATATTTTAAGATTTTTTTTTTTAATTAATTTGAATCAGATTGAAGCACCTAACTTTTTGTTAGTTTTTTTTTTGTTTTCAGTCTTTAAAAAAATGCTTTAATGTGATTTACATTAAAATTCAGAATGAATATGTCATCTATTCTATAAATTAACCAAAAAGGAACCCATTGTAGCCAAATGTGTTGCTATTCCCATCTGAACAGCCCCCAAACCTCTGTGTCTATTCTTTTGAGTACAGAATATAACTTCATGTATAGTATTTTAGTCTGTTTCCTGTGAATACCATTCTGTATAAATTATTATGATTCCACTATTCATGTGGCTGAATTTGCAATTCAGATGTCCTCGGCCCACAGAATAATTCAAATTCTGTCCTTGATACTCATACTGTTTCAAGCTTCAATGATATATATATACCACGGAATTTGACAAAGCCTGGGGTATTCTTAAAACTATATTGAAGTATAATAAGAAGTATAAAGTGGCTCAAAAAGACCTGACAAGATGGGCCAATTGGTTCTGTTCTACCATCACTGTCTTTTGTTATTAGTATTGGCTGCCTATATGAAGAGACTGGGCCATGCTCAAAATGTCTCATTAGGGTCTGTGTCTCATTAAATCTACTTTCAGAAACTTGATGTTTTTATTTTGCAGGAGTGTAAATTATATTATTATATTATTACTTAAGGGCTATTTTACTGCTGCAGCTTTCCATGCTTCCCTTTGTGCCTTTAGTTACAGTTATGACTGCGGCAGCTTTCTGCGCATTTGTGCTTTTTCTCAAAAACCTTGTTATCAATTCTGATAACCTGCTCCTTGCTAATGCTTATGCGAGGATCAGCATTATGATTACATGATGGAGGGCCGGCATCACATGACACCCCATCGTTTGCCTGAACTGTGGTGATTTTCTATGTGAAGCATTCTGCAGGACACCCAAGCCCTACCTCTTTATTAGGTTTTGATAGTGAAACACTCTATAAACTATTAGAATTTTAAAAACACTTATTTAAAAAAATGAAGGGCCTTTCCTTAAATCCTGGGAGAAATCATAGATAAATTCCCTACTGAGGTCTATGCAAAGCTCAGTAGATTATTGTTCATCGACTGCATTTAGATAATGACTTTATACATGTTGCCTTCCCAGTAATACCCTATATTCCATACTTTTTGCTGATGAGTTATCCATAACTGCCAACATACTCTGCACACACTAGGGCTTTAAGCAGGGACATACTTGAGTTCTCTAGGGGCCATAGAGACACAACATTTGCCACCACTTGCAGCTCCAGAAAACATATGCCAACAAGACAAAATGACTATTTCAAGTACAAAATCAGTAATGAATGTCAGTGGACGGCAACATTTGTGCCATCACTCAAAGTAGACCTCCAATTACTGCACAGTGCACCACCCGCAGGGCAGAGTGCGCATTACAACTTTTAAATCTACTTCTGCTCAGAGAATAAAGGCCAGCCCATGAACCTTTGCTGCCATAGCTAATCTAAGATATGAAGTCACTTCATCTCGCTTCGTTATACTCCATTAAAATGGCTAGGTTAAAAAAGTGTCTCCCACAGCTTGATACATAGTCTTAAAAGAAAGCACAACTTGAAATAGAATGTTAAAACCAAGTTGGAGATTAAATACAGGGTGGTGCAACAGATGTCTCCAAATAAAAGTGAACTGTGACTGTCCCCTGCATATCCTTAAGCATCATTCATTTTAAAGCGTACATGTCATGCAAATGACATCATAATCTACACTAAAAAAAACATGCATACATATCATGATATGAAGCTGTATTACCGGGCACTTTTTGAGCATGGTCTAGTCTTTTCATATACACAGTCAGTTTGCTGGGGCTAAAGGATGGACTGCTAAAAACAAAGTATTCCGAAATATCAATAAAAAAAAGTAAAAATAGTTTTTGGAAGCAGAAAAATGACTTTAAATAAAATTGTAAACTATCCCAAGATCGTACTAAAGTATCTTAGCACGTGGTTAGACGCCAACCTCTCGTTTGATATTTAAACTGAAAAAGTATTGGCTAAACTCTATCCCAAAATAGGTGCTATCCACAGAAACAAGTTTGCCTTAAATTCCTTGGTAAGAAAACTGATTTGCAGCAAATGTTAATGCCAGTTATTCTCTAGAGGGGCATAGTATAGGCATGTGCGCCGCATATTCATCTCGAGAAACCGAACACTTGTCAAGATCGGTACGTGTTCCAGAAGGAAGCACTTTTCTGTAGAGCTCACCAACTGTAGAAAATCTTACTGTTTTTTTTATGATGTCTAATAATGTGTTCTTTATCATCAAAACACCACTGCAATAATTGTTAATGTTCCATTTACCCTCATTCCCTTCTTTTACAGAGGTGACTTTGTAACAGTACTGCTCTAATTGTAAAAAAATAGTTACATAGTTATAAAGGCTGAAAAAAGACATGCGTCCATCAAGTTCAGCCTTTCCTATATTTGTTAATTTTTTGCTGTTGATCCAAAAGAAGGCAAAAAACCCCGGTTTCG
>VKOC01000008.1:6107663-6122755 GCA_009364415.1 Spea multiplicata | reverse complement strand
GTTGCTACATTCCTAAAGCCCTGAAACTGATTAACAACTGAGAAGGTTTCTGGATCTCTGGAGATCGTCTTCTGGAAATATACTATCTAGGCAAACATAAACACCAGATGTTTTCTGACAAGTATTCCTTAGATCGGCGGTAAATTATGGAAATAAATGTGTGGAAATATGCTATTAAGTTTCTAATTAAAATAAGTAAAATCCATAATTCTGATCAATAGGTGGGGATTATGGTAATAATTGTCTTTAAAAGTTTGTTTAGACACAGGAAGGGGTTCCCATATAGAAACATTAATTTTCAGCTCCTGGGATTTCTGGATTGTTTTACTCTCATAATTACTTTATCTAATATTCTTTGCATTTACTATCTTCTCCTGGCTAACTGGAATTTTATAGCAATTGCCCTATTTTGAGAAAGTTATTTTTCTTTCCACCTAATTTTTTCCACTGAACCTGGATTTATATCAGCAGGGACCAGCTGGACCACAGTAAATACACCACGGTAAAATATAATGGTGTTTTATTATTCTTGTGAATTTTGTCTTCGTCAATATACAAGAGTTTTATCTCTTCTTTGAGGAAAAAGTATATACCGGTATTTTATTATTACATAGGACGGTTTATGAGATTGCAGTTTATAACGCGTCAACATGGTAATGATGTAAAGGGTATTTTTAACCGGTGATTTTAAGTTATTCACAATAAATATCTTGATCACCTATCATTGTGGTATAATCCCTTTATATTAATATTGTGGGTGCGGTCGTACAATAATTAATAGAGCCAGAATTTAGTGCATACGATAGAATATTTGGTTTTGCCTATTTTATCCCATAAATACCCCAGCACGGTATCTTTGCTGTGTTTGTTCTCTTTGAACGACTTTGGGGTTTCTCCATCCGTATTATTACCTACTCTGTAAGTACAAGTTACAATAGCTTAATCCTATAACTGCAGAATGGCCATGTGCAATAAATAAAACCTGGGGTACAATTAAAGGCCCGAGTCCAAATATATCTTAATATAATTTATATACAATATTGCGGTATATGATGTAGATGAAATAGATGTCTGTATACCAATCAGTCTTCAATATTTCGTTCCATTTGGGAGCATCTTACTGCTTCCACTATTTGTAATGGGGACTGCTT
The DNA here is from genome assembly GCA_009364415.1 of Spea multiplicata. Lineage (NCBI taxonomy): Eukaryota > Metazoa > Chordata > Amphibia > Anura > Pelobatidae > Spea > Spea multiplicata. The sequence goes on along the minus strand of VKOC01000008.1, from coordinate 6,121,604 downwards.
TGCTGACACTGATTGGCTGCTGGCACAAAAGCTGGCCCATTGATGGGAGCTGCAGCTTCTCCCAAAGGCAAATGCTTTGTTTTTATTTTGACGTTTTAATGAATGCATACTCAAAGTACTGAAGTAGCATTCTGTTTTGGTGAGGCTGCTTGGGACATATCTACAAACTATCACACAAACAGCCTTTTTTTTCCTAAAGAGCTCTAAACACAAACAATGGAACCTGGTGAATCAGGAACAGGTACAGGTATAGCGCCTCAGCAAATAGAACCGCTACTACACGAACTTAATTACGTGGCCTGTAAACTAAACCCATAATGCACCCTGTTTTGGGTACAGCAGATGCACACTGGGAAGACATCTATGGTCATCCTAATGGCAGGAAATTAGAAATAGACAGAGATGCCGATATCCATAATCCCTTCAAACGGAAGCTACACACGATCTGGGTTTCACTGCAGAACTATTTGATAAAACATACTGAACACAGATCACTACATCTGCTCAGCGATATGACGCATTGGCCGAAATTGCAACCCATCAGCTGACGCTAATACTACGCCCGTACGGGTCAGATCAACTCCGTTGAGATGTCAAGATTGCCTCTATCCGCGCCACGGAAGCTTGTTTAAGTCACGTGACTCGCAAGAAGCCAGCCGATGATCCGCGCTCTGTTCCTTACCTCGCCGGCGCGTGCTCGCACTTGTCGCAGCGTTGTTACGTCAGCCGCCTGTCGCCAGGTGAGAGTTTAGTCATCGTGGGGCTTTATGGAGTTCCTTGCAGTGGTCGAGAACACGCGTGTTTAATACACTTATGGGCACAATTTGTTAACCCTTTGAGTAAAGTTTAATGAAACTATGAAGCTCTTTAAAGTGACATTCCGGGCCCAACTACATACGTGTTTTTACAAGTCATTGGAGTTCAGGATGTATTTAATTTAATGTATTTTACTATAACTTTCTGAAGCAGCAGGGGCACTTGCAGGGCTGTGCAGCAGGGGCACTTGCAGGGCTGTGCAGCAGGGGCACTTGCAGGGCTGTGCAGCAGGGGCACTTGCAGGGCTGTGCAGCAGGGGCACTTGCAGGGCTGTGCAGCAGGGGCACTTGCAGGGCTGTGCAGCAGGGGCACTTGCAGGGCTGTGCAGCAGGGGCACTTGCAGGGCTGTGCAGCAGGGGTACTTGCAGGGCTGTGCAGCAGGGGTACTTGCAGGGCTGTGCAGCAGGGGTACTTGCAGTGCTGTGCAGCAGGGTAAGGCAGTATTTCCCAGTGACTGCTGCTGGCTCTTCTCCTTAGACTGGAAGTTGACCTCACACATTGGGCGAAAGGCATCTTGGTTTGTAACCCTTGTAAATGCATCGCATGTATTTGCATGCAGTAAAATACACTGTATTTCTATGCCAAATGCACTCTGATGTGAATTTACAAAAAAATCTATGGGGTGGTATGTTTCATTCATATAGAATTGTATGTGTAGATGAATTATCTGAAGACTCTGTTAACAAAACATCGTCAATTCCTTGAAGTGTAACGATATTGAGCAGTAATAAGAACTGAGGAACTTATACAAGCGCTCTATATAACGCATGGGTGAATGCAGCCTCTGCAGAAGAATGCATCGGGAGCATATCCCAGCCGTATGCACGCACGTGCCCAGCGGCCCCTCTGTGCAAGACCCTTTTAAAGCAATGATTTATAGCGCTTAGGGGTTTTAAATCTAGTTTTCTAACTTCCATATTATATGCCTGGTAATCATGGGATACATTTGTGTGAGGGTTGATCACACAGCATTGCATATTTATGAAATCAAAAGTGGGTCTCCATAGTTCCAGAGGTCTAAAAACATCAAGTTTTTGAGGTTTATTCAATAAAGGGAGAGGTGGCAGGAGAGCTATGGTTTTAAGTCTCTCTGCTGTTCATGAAAAAGGGGCAAACACTGGCAGGTTTCTCAGCGAGAGGCTGAACTCCCCCTGTATAATGTATAATTCAATATGCAAGGAAATAATTTCCCTGATTATACCTTATATAGGGCCAGCCAAGCCCTCCCAGCAGCAGAATCTGGCAGGACCTTTATAATGTATAGTGATGTCAAGGAGATTTTGTATTGTCTTGTCTTCCAATAAAATCAAGCTGCTGTGAAAGTGATTAACATTTATCTGTGTTACTCATTTTCTTGTATTTTATTTATTTGAATAAAATATGTTTACCCTGTATGTGTGATGTTAATCTATCTTTTATTCATTCAGTTATCTTCACTCAGCCAATATGTCAGAAGACAAGAATAACTCCTCTCACCTAATGCAGGCGCTAATTAACCTAACAGCAGGGGCAATGGGTGCGTGTTTTTGTTTTAGATGTTGCTTTTTTTTTTCTATGTAACAGCCATAGGTTGGTAGGCTAATTCTGTAAGATCAGGAGGTATTAATCACTGCCCTTGTCACTATCATTTGTAATCATGCCTATAACGTAATTGTACTCTGACAGCACTTCTTGCCTGCCTCTTGCAGACTATATCCTTTGAGGTCTGGCGTCATGTTGTGTCTATCCTGTAGGTGGCGTAGCTTGCGTGGTTAGTGGACAACCTTTTGACACTGCAAAGGTGAAGATGCAGGCTTTCCCATCCATGTATCGGGGCTTCCTGGATTGTGCTGTGCGCACGTATAACACAGAGGGTCTGCGTGGGTTGTATCATGGTACGACCCCTGCCCTTGTGGCAAATGTGGCAGAAAATGCAGTTCTTTTTGCATGTTATGGGTTCTGTCAGAACATTGTTGCTCAAGCCCTGGGGCTTCAAGATACATCACAGCTCAGGTGTGTATAGTTTAGTTGTAGTTGGCTGATTGCTTACGCTATATATTTTCACATTTCTGTCCTCCTCCGAACTCCCTTACGCTCTATTAGTTTTTTCTTGACGCCAAACTCCATTGTCAGACTCCTCATTTTTTATTATTTTCTTTTTATTGCTCCATCCCCTTTTTATGATATGTGCTCACATTCCCTTCCTCCTGCATCATTATTTTCTGAAGATGTATGCTTCTGAATGTGGCTTCTCATGGATTATTTCTCCATTTGTTTTAGTGACTGGCATAAGGCTGCTTCTGGTTCCCTAGCTTCAGTTTTCTCCTCCCTGGTCCTGTGTCCTACGGAATTGGTGAAGTGCCGCATGCAGACCCAGCATGAAATGCGTACGTCAGGTCACATAGACGTACCTGGGAAAAGGTGAGTTAATTCAGAAGGTGGTTTGCTGAAAATAGCTTGTGAACTATACCACCACACTGTCAAAGGATTTGTATTTACCACTGGTATATTTTATGAATGATCTTTAACTTTTTCTGGTACTCTTCACACCCGCAGCGGCCCATGGTCTGTTGTTCGTGCTATTTTAAGATCAGATGGTGTGCCTGGTCTGTTTCGTGGGCTCAGTAGCACATGGCTACGGGAGATTCCAGGATACTTCTTCTTTTTTGGTGGTTATGAGCTAAGTAACAGTATCCTTACTCGCAGTCAAACTAGTGACAAGACTCCAGGTGAGTTTTTTTTTTATATATAACCTGGGATTAAGGGATTATGTTCCGCATGAACTTTGTGAATACTTTGTGCTTTTTTTCACCCCTGTCGATGTCAGGTGCGCTGGTAGTCACGATAAGCGGCGGGATAGGCGGGGCCTGTTTCTGGCTTGCAGTATATCCAGTGGACTCTGTAAAGTCGAGAATTCAGGTTCTATCTTTAGCGTCGCGTCAAGAAGGCTTCATCTTGTCTTTGCTGCGCATTTTGAGGACAGAAGGTCAGAAGCCAGCAGTATGTGAGTAGGGAGAAGCGTTACTGTACAATGGGCTTGGAACAACGGGGGTTAATGTAGTATCTTTTTATATATATGACTGTAGATGTTTGCTACTTTATACACTTCAAATCTACCTGTGGTGGTATTGAAACAAAACATTCTTTGTTGCAATGTTAATTATTTTGGGGACAGAGATGTGTAAATCAGGAATCTAGCAAATACCCCAGATCATCTCCGTGGCTAGCTGATCCCCGTGTTCAACCTGTAGGGGTAAAAATGAAGGAACTTACCTTAAAACTGCAGCTTCCGCGCACTGCTCCCCTCCATTGTCCTGTTTTGCGTCACTCGTGGCTGCCAGTCAGTAGCAAGGCGTAGTAAATTTTAAATGGGAAAGTGCATATGATGGCAGGAGTGTCTTGTAGGAATGTGATTTGTTTGTAATGCTCAGTAAAACTGTGTATCCACTCATTTCTTGTTTTTGTTTGTTTACAGGAGTCTTAACCCTGTACAGTGGCCTGATGCCTACTGTGGTCAGAGCATTCCCTTCCAATGCTGCCCTGTTCCTGGCTTATGAGATGACAAAGAGGACCCTGACCAAGTGTTTATATAGCAGTAACTGAGTGATCTGGCTATTGACCTCAGGCCATTTTTTCCCCGATACGCTTTTACCACAACTGGTGGTTTTTTCACGCAGATCTTAATAGGGATGTTCCACTAATTGCATTTTGATGACATCACAGCAGTTGTGTGTTGCCATTTGGGATCTGTACATAAGATGAGGTTTTGTTTGCATATTGGAATAATAACTGAGAAGTGTTCTTTTAAAATAAGTTGTGATTTATTTACGAAGGACCAAGTGGGACTGAAAACAGCCTTGATACTGCTGGGCCAGCTTGCCCTTTCTCGTAATAGCAAACAACCTGACAACGTTCCGTCTGAAATCACTGGCTTTTGTGAGTTGAGCAACTGAAGCTAAGCTCAGAGGAACATTAGTCCTACAACTTTCCCTAAATCCTATTCTCTTGAGATGAGTCCCTGATGATATCAATCAGGCTTGACCTTAGGAAACTCCTCAATGATGGATTTACAGTGTACCTACTTGTTTCTAGGATTAAAAAAGAGAGTATTGGAGAGAAACAGGAACATAGGCTGACACTAATCATGTGATTGTAATAATGTAAAGATAGGATTTATTACCATGCCATCAAAAACATCCTAATTTTATTTACCAAAATTACATGCATACCATAATCTATGGTGGTCTATGACATATATGTTTTCTATTTTTTCCCCCAGTTATACTACATGCTTTCTTTAAGTTTTTGCTTCCAGTTCTGTTTCGTTGGTACCCTTCTGCTTTCAGTCACCTACTAAATGTTTTTTCTATGCTGCCACATACTTTTCGTCTGTACCTTCACGATACTCCCTCCCACCTCTGTTTTCTCACTTCTGTATAAACTATCGTCACCCCTTCCCTAACCCTAGTCAGTTAACTTTCAAGTTTGTGTGATTTTTGTGTAATAAAATATTTTTGGAGCAGAGTGCAGTGTTTTGTCTGTGGGACTGGGCTTGATGAGCTCTTTTATTTATTTATTTTTTCTTTTTTCTAGAATGTTCCGGAACCTTCTATATTTATTTCTGAATTACCCAGTTCCTTTTTTTTCTAAGAAAATCTTGGGTTTTTTGTTCACAATTTTCCCCTGTATTACTTATGCCGCTTCTGTTTTCCCTTTTTTCTGTGTTTTATCCGGTATCCTGCTGTCTTTTTTTTTTTTCTTCTCCATCACAGCTGTTGACATTCTTCTTTCCATGTTTGGTGCTGGGCTGACATATCTTGACTCTAAAGATAGCCATACGTTAGGCCAGCAGCGTGCGGTTCTTTCTCAGTTCGGTGTGTGCTCGTTCTTTCTGTGCTGCGACCTCCTCTGTCTCATAAGGTATTAAGTATTTTCACGTCTATCTCTTTATGCATTTATGCTTCCATCCAATCTTTTATTGCTCTCTAATCCATTTCTACATTTACCTCCTGAGCTTGCTGGCAATTCTTGTGTGGCTGTGTTGTCCTTTGTAGTTATGTTGAGTTGGTTTTGTCTCTATTTGAGATGATCCCTGATGTTACTTAAAGTGATCCTTATTTGTGCAATTTTCATGTTTCCATCTAAAGTGTACTTTAAAATGACTGAGATGTAGCTTGTAAGCCTTTTTTGTAGAACTGATCTGAACTAACATATACAATCGAGTATCTTGTAATTTTTTAAATATTTGTAGTTGAGGAAGAAATCCAAAGACAAGAAGGTGTTAAACATAGTTCATGGCGAACACTTGAAAGAAATAACGTATGTGGATTTATTCAGTAACGTGTAGCAGAAGCTGTGGTCAAGAATAAAATGCGGAAATGTGTTAATATAAAGAACGCAAATACTTGCCAAATTCACCATTTGAGATCCACTCCGCCAAGTGCTCACAAATGCTACTCGCTGTGCTTTTAGTTGCTGAAATGTTTCAAGGTTGTGCAACTTGTGAGAGAGACATTGTGTCAAATGGGTCTCGGGCAATATAGTTACTTTTATTAATTGCTTTTTTTCTATTCAGTCATTTCATTCCTGACTTATTTTGCAGTACACCCTGTCTTTTAAAGTTGGTCATCTTTCATTTATTCACCCAATGAGTTGCCAGGACATTGGAACGAAGGATAGTCAGAATTCCTCTGACATGTCTGTGCTGTGTTATAACAAGGGATGCGGACAGAGATTTATCCCCAAAGACAATGCTCCAGGTAAGCAACAGTTCTCCTATATAAATCATGTGATGGGTAGCGTCTGGCCTGGGGAGTAACTAGAAACTTCTGGGCTGAAGTGCAAAGATTGCCCTGGGAACCCCCAACTTCACCAAGCAACATGTCCCACAGTGCCATCTTTGCCCTAAACAGCCTGCTTGTGCCCCTGCCCACACCACTTACTTGCAGAAGTGGTGCCTCTCTTCCTCCGTGCTGTGGGCAGACTGCATGATGATGTTGTGATGTCAATTCCTGCGCACTGGATCTGTCTGACACAGTGTGCAGAGTGTGTGTGAGATCATCCAATCATCTTCGTGCTGCTATACACAGTGTTACCTGCACCTAGTGCCTTTAAAGGGGCAGACAGGTGGTTGCAGGGGTCCCCAGGGCCCTGTAGAGTGCCGCCCATGACTGTTAAGCCCTGCTTCTGGACCTAGATCTCAGAAGCACCTGGATATTAAAGGTGTGTTTGTATCTGATTGTAGTAAAAAGCATTTGTTTTGTGTTAATTGTTTTTTTTTTCCATCCATTTAGATGCCTGTTGTTTTCACCCTGGATATCCTATATTTCATGATGCTCTGAAGGTCAGTGCATGGTCTGTTATCGCCTTTATTCGTTTAGTTTGCCCATTCTTGTATTCGTTTCACTCATATGTAGTTTCCCCCTCCAGGGCTGGTCGTGCTGCAGGAAACGTACTACTGACTTCTCTGAATTTTTAGCTATTCAGGTACACATGTTGCTTGTGTCATTGTGTCTTAATGGGGTTTTAAATTTTGCTGAGTTAACAGAAACTTTGCAATGATTGGTTATTTTTTGCGCAGTTCCTTTGTTTGTGTTTTTGTTGTTTGGCCCACCCTGTTGCTCTGACACATGTACTTTGCACTTACCCGCTAGGATCTGTGAGCATTTGGCCCTCTGTTAGTCAGTCCTGCTTCAGCAACCATGATAACAGCTGTAACACTGGCCCTTGTATGCAATTTATTTGTGTCTATAGACACAAGTGGCAAAATGATGAGGCTTGTGGATGTCTGTGTGGGGCACTTAGTCAACCATCCACTACAAAGCATATTCTCATCTACCCCTGGCAGTAACATCTTTACTAATTAACTAATTTAAAATCCCCTTCTGAGATTTGTGACGTAGATTAGATTATTAGCCTTTATTGAGGTTCCCCCTTTGTGTAAAATCTTTATTCCTGGACATTGCTATAATTTCCGATACACCGTTTTAGGGTTGTTCAAAGGGACCTCACAGCAATGAAAAGCCACTGGAACCTCTTAAACCTGAAATTAGTGGAGCCAAAAGCCCTGCAGATTCCTCTGGATCAGATAAATGTGCAGAGCTCATCGTAAAAGGCCCCAAATCCGCTGAGAAGATGCAAAAGGAGAGGCCCAGGTAGTGAACCGGTTAAACCCTCATTTCTGGAAAGCATCTGTTCCAAGAAGCGATCCTGAGTAGAGGTGGTACACGTGATGCATTTTGAGATTGTTGTGTTTTTTTAGTGCACAGGAACAGATGCGGCCCCTTGGGCTCAAAGTATCTCAGTCCCTCGAGCAAGCCTTGGAGAAACTCAAATTGGAAACAAAGGTCGAGTCTGAACAAAAAGGTGAATGAACAGATAAAATGCAGAAACAAAAGATCTTTCTTTGTCCTTTTTCTCATTTATCAGCCTTCCTCAAACTATCTCCCTTCTTGCGTGGCGGCCAATTAGCCTTTTTGTAGACTAGCATGCCGTTGTGTCTGGCAATGGCGCCCAACACCTGCGTGTGCCTGAATGTTTGCTGACCTAGCGTTGCTTCCCTTTATTAGACCGGCAGGAGCATTTATAAGTGGAAGAGTGCTTTGTATAGCTGAATGAAGGGCATCCGTGAAAAAATATGGGTTATGAACTAGAAGTATTAGTCATAAACTCAATACTGTGTTTCTACTTGTAGTTGAGGCTGACGTTGCAACTCTTGGGACAAGATGTAAGCATTCAGGTTGCAAAGAGGTGAGTTTGGTTAAACATTTTTTAATCTTTTATGCTTTACTTAACATGTATTCATGCGGAATAGTAGGTTTATAACTGCTCTGTTTTATGCAGGTTTATCAAGGGCCAGAAACTGATGCAGGAACCTGTGTTTATCACCCTGGAGTTCCAGTCTTCCATGAGGGGTAAAGCCACCTCTTGTCCTGTGTCTTACTTTTACCCAGTCTAACCACCTTCTTTGTATATTCTGTATCCCCGCTAAATGCATTATCAATCCGCACTGTCGCCTGGCAAGAATTCTACAGCTTTGATTATTTTCTTGTATTCCGTCTGTTCTTCACACTCAGTTGTCCCCATATTCAACCAGCAGTTAGTGACTGTGGCTTCTTCCACACCACTTATGTCTAAATGTTCACCAAAATTACATTATATTAGAGACACTCGTATAGCTCTAGTAGCCTATACGAAAATGATGTTAAGTAGTGGAACACTCCAAGGCTAACCCCTAACAGGAATGCATATATAGCAAACAAAAAGGTGCACAAAACAAGTCATTTAAATAAAATATAATATTCCAAATGTAAAATTAAAGTAAACATATACTTACAGTACCAAAAAAATCAAAGAAGCAGAAAAAAAATCGTTGACAGGAGAGTTTGTTCCATATAGATTCCCCCAACATCTATTTCGGCACTATACCTTTCTCAGGGTTTTTAAAAAAAAAAAATTTTATTGAATGATCACCAAACCCATTTATTTGCAGCATGAAGTATTGGTCCTGTTGTTCCATTAAAACCAGTGATTTCAATGAATTTCTTGATCAACGTGGGTGCAGCTCAGGGAAGCACTTATGGGTGCAAGAAGCCGCAAAAAAGGTGAGGAGGTGGGGTGTGATAAGGATGTCTTCTTAAAAGTCTCTTTTTGATATGCAATCAAAATGTCACAATAAATGTAAGCTTTGATTTGCGGGAAATCCAATGAGTGCTCCAGTTCCTGTGTTTGGGTTGAATCGAGGCATTTTGGATGAATGTACTGTGAGTGCCACAATATCTGTTTTTATTTGTGAAGAGGTAGGTGGAATACGGTGGACGGTTGGAGAAAGGCAGCAAAGTTCAATTGAAATGCTTAGAGCAATAAAGCAGATGTATATAAAATTGTCTTGCATCTCTCTTTCAGGAAGTCTCATGTCGCTATGACTGGCACCAGACTAGCAGTGTTGTCGTTGTAACTGTCTATGCCAAAACAGCCCTACCGGAGCTCAGCCGTGTCCTAGCCAATCGTACAGGGGTAAGAGTACTGATATCTGCAGTGGGAGCAGCTAAGACAAAATCACTTTGAAGTACATGCTACACAGGCTGTGTTCAGGTGCTGCTGGTCCTGTGCATTTATCGGTAGCTATGCTGAAAGGATGGCACTGCCAGGTGCTGCAGATTAGGAGTGTATCTGTTGATGTTCAGATGATGTCCAGGTATTGATGTAACTTGGACCCACCAGTTTCTTTAAAGCTCCACCAGCTCACACACTAGTCATCCAATTGAAAATTAATAGTATAACTCTTGTTAATGTATATCAGGTGTGTGAGTAAAACTTTGTCATGTCAATTCAACCAATGGAAGCACAAAACCGTGTTTACATACTGGTTTACATATAATGTAATGTAGATTCCCGATCTTTAGGCCAGGAAATTGATTTACCAAAATGAAAATCACTATAGTGGTACTACACAAAGATTACTATGTGCAATCCCAAATGCCGGCTGGAGTGGTGTAAAGCCCATCATCATCATCATCATCACTGGACTCTGGAGCAGTGGAAATGTTCTCTGTAGAGCGGTGAATCATGCTTCACTATCTTGAAGTGAGAGAGAGATTTCTAGGTTTGGAGAAAGCCAAAACTCTACATACCGGAATGCATGGTGCTTCCTGTTTGGTGAGATGGTCTGGGGCTGTTTTTCAGGGTTAGGGCTAAGCCCCTTAGTTCCATTTAAGAGTAATGTTAATGCTACAGCATACAAAGATATTTTAGACACTTGTATGCTTCCAACTATATGGCACCTATTTGGGAAGGCCCTATCCTTTTCCAGCATTGTAAGGTCCATAAAGACATGATTTTTCGAGTTTCAGAAGCGTTTAGGCTGTTACAGCCAACAGTCTCATATAGGTGTGATGGCCAGGCGTCCACATACTTTTGGTCACATAGTGTACGTGAGCAGCCACATTTGTAACCTTTGTCTGTGTCCGCTCAATGTGAAAATTCATTAATACGTTTGCTAACAGTGTAACCTATATGGACATTTTCTGGAGTCTCAAATGTAGAAATGGATGGGTTGTACAGCATCTTGATAGTTCTATGTCTTCGCAGGTTGACATTCAGTTGTCCTTCCAAGGAAAGAGTGAATTCAGGCGTCAGCTGGAATTGTGGGGTGTAAGTATAAGACTGACTTAAATGTTGACTTATCAGCCCAGGTTAAAACACTTTGTATCCTTTAAAATAAAAATTTTATACAAAATATGCACAATCCTACACTCCATTTTAAATACGACTTTTGTTGTTTTCTTGTGTTCAGAATGAAATTTTGAAAATCTGCTATGTGTGGAACATAATATGGACATTTGTATGGGGCCCACCATATACGTTGGCTCTTCTGGAATGCAGTCTACTAGTTGAGGGGAAAAATTATTTTTTGTTTTTATAAATCACTTTCGAAACCATATTGGATGAGTGCTCACTATTTAAAAAGAACTGCTATATACCTTCCTAATATAAGGAATACTAACATTCACAATTTGTTTCATATTTTATCACTCAGGCTGTGTTGAAATGTTTTTATTCTTATACACATGGTGTCTGTTGCTATTGTTGTTCAAAACTTCACTTGCTCTTCGTTTAAACATTTTAATGGCTTCTCAGGTCATTGATGTGGAAAATAGTGTTGTGAGTTTGTTACCTACCAAAGTGGAAATCACACTGAAGAAATCCGACCCTGTGACCTGGGCACGACTAGAGCTTTCCGTCTCCTCTACATGTCTACCAACTGAAGAGGAACCACAACCAACATCTCAGTGGCCTCCAGAAACAGAGGAAGAATCCGATGACAGCCTGAGCTGGTCTGAAGATGATGAAATCAGTGAATGAAGGAAACTTTTATCCAACCGACCTTAAAACATCCTACTGCCCACCTTTAACTTTTACTTTGACTCCTTACTCCTCTTGGTATATTGGTCTCTTCCAATCTTAGAATATTCCATGTTGATCCGTGCTTCGCCCTGCATTTTCACACCTTTTTTCAGTCTGCCTCTTGTATTTCATTCTTATCCCCTTCTTGCCAACAGTTTGTCCAGATCTGTCTGTGAGCATAAAGAAGCCCCAGAGTAAGCGTCCCCCGTGAGCCCCTGCACAGCCCAGTCATACCTGATTGGAGTAGAGGTTGGTGTAGCTACCGGTTCGGACATCTCCTCTGTGGTCTGCGTGCCGCCTGCTGCTGTTATATCCCATTATATCCCAGTGCTTTTCAATGGAAGAAGATGCGCATGACTCAATGGAGAGGTCTGTGCTGTCGGCTACACGTTCCTCCACCTAAGGACTGTGGCTTCTGCGGGCCCCTAAGGTATTCCTTTCTCATGAAAGTTTCTCCTTTAAGCATTAAAGACTTGCCTTTTTGGAGGAATAACTCTGCATACTAGAGCTCAAAACAGAGGACATGCTTGAGGTTCTTGGTGGATGTATATAAAGGCACCACTTATTTTTCTAAACCATTTTTCTAACAGAAAATGGACAGCAAGCAGAGTGCCCAAAACAATATTGTATGCAGTCAGCAAAGTGAATTTGGTGTGAGACGGCTCACAACCAAGGGGTTTTCATATGTTCATATATAATGTATGTAACCATCAAGCCTACGGCAGCTATGCATGTACCGCCCTATGGAGTTTATACACTAAACCTTACGTTTTTCAGGACAGTCTTAGTTTCAGCTCACTGACTTTATTAACTACTTAAAAAGGGACAAACATAGTGAGCTTCTCCAAAAAAAAGGCTTAGGCCCTGTTGAGGCATAATTTCTGGAAAGTCTCTGAGATTGGCCTATGTCGTATGCAGGGCCAGCATGGCCGTACTTCATAAAACAGTAAAGCTGGAAAATCAAAACCACAATGTTTCTGCAATCTCCTGGTTTAGTAAATGAACCCAAATGTGCTAACGCTGAGCATTCCATGTGTCTTAGGCTAAAATCCCCACCAGTCTAATTGTACTTTCTGAAAACATCGTCTTTGTCCAACTTTTCCTTCTGATCTTTTCCCTGTATACCAGTCAGTTTTTCCCATCATAAGCCTTTTTATTGCCTGTTGCTTCACATGTTTCTTAATAAATATGTATTTATAGTTATTTTTCTGTGTCATGTTTAATATTCTGGACTCAGATTTTCATGCAAACACGAGTTTAACACACAAAATGAACTAGAAGGAAAAGTCAAAACGGCCTTTGTGCATACCATAGGTGTGAAACCGGTAGTTTTTAAAAATATTGGATACAACCCCTGATCACTGGCATTATGGATGCTCAAGAGGCCTAAATCTTGTTAGGTTGCTTTGTCATAGACCTATGAAATATATTTCTTTTGCAGTATATGAAGTTTGGCAGGTACCCCCCCCCTTGCTAAAATATGAGCATATTGTTTATTATGCAGTAAACACACTAAAAGCAGGCATTGGTTTTATATACAGTCTAATTCAGACTCAAAGTTTGTATGCTGTATTTGGAGCCCTTCTTAGTTAATGGTGGGGTTTGTATAAAGCAAGCAGGACATTTCACTGAGTGTGCGAACGGTAAGGGCTTGCGTATTGTAAGTGACCGGTTAGTGCAACACAAGAGTTACAGAATGAAAGGAACATTTTTAAATTCATTGTGCAAAGAATTCCCACCATACATGATGAGCAAGCTTGGTAGTCTCACTCGGTGTACATCATGCCCTATGTATGCACGCTTGGAGCAGCAGTTCTAGGGTCCATATTGCTGTGGGAAGAGTGAGATCGTGGCCTCTGGAAGCGTAGATCGGAGCTTTGGTGAAGTGTATTGACAATTTTGAAAGAAGTCTCTTGCTCACTGAGTAGAGTTTAGATGAGTCACCTAGAAATGAGAGAGGAGATCAGAAGGGAACCAGGCGCACAGTTGGGTGATGGTTAGATGTGGTTGCAGTGTGGGAGGGAAGAGGACAGCCAGTTTTTCCATCCCAACAAATTTGCTAATTTAACCTTTCCGGTCCCTTTCAGGATGTAACTGTACCAGCATTGCTAGCTTCCTGCAGATTGTTTGTAACTGTGCTCACCGCGAGCGCCGGTACACAAGCGTTCATGGAAAGCCAGGTCGGCCTTTCTCTTCCAGTAGGTGTCACTGCTGACATCCACCACAAGTTCACTTGAGTAC
>VKOC01000008.1:6023250-6089064 GCA_009364415.1 Spea multiplicata | reverse complement strand
AGAACCTGCAGCTGCCGCCCCTGTAGCTAGGGAGAAGAAAACCCCCAAAACTTCAATACATAAAACACAAATCATAGGGTGCCGCTAATGTAAGCATTGCACATATCCAAACCAATCCGTTGGACACCTTTACTGGAATGTGATCAGAAATATGACTTGGAATACTTTTTATGAGATATAGTGACCTACTTACTAGGGAATTCCGAATTATTATAATGTATTTTACGTACACAATTTAATTAAGCACATTCTATAATATTTTGTACACTATTAAGATGTTTAGACTGTAGAACTGTAGATGCAAAACAAATATACAGAAAGGGGAACGCACAACATAAAAGGCAGAAAAAGCATACGCACTCAGATTAAGGTACTTTGACCTTGTGGTGGGCTAAGCAATATATACAGTCATATAGTGTAATGGAATCCCCAATATTTATGCCTTAGATAGGTGTTTGTTTGTTTGTTTTTAATAGTACTCCCCGGGTATGCGCTGAATTCTTGCCTTGTTTTGTGTATTAACTGGTAATTCTAATTCTAGCAGCAACCCAGGAATCTGAATGTGTATGCCTTTTATGTGGTGCGCTCCCCTTTCTGTGATATCCTCCAAATAGTGAGCTTGTACAAAAGTGTGGTTACAATGGAGGAAAGAGGCACATTTCACATATAGCGACCCCTTTACAACATATAGAAACTGTCAGCCGTTGTTGAACTGAAACCCCTGTAATGCTCTAACGGCCATGGCGGTCTTACCTTATGGACACCTAAAGTACAAATTTTTACCACCCATACAATGGACACAGTTTTGTGATACTCACGTAATCCCTTTCTGTCTTTTTTGTCCCTTTTGCCTCTATCTTTCTCATTGCCATTGTCTTCACCCATTAGCATTCTTTGTAACTCCTTCCTTTCCTGCTCTTCACGCTCACGCGAGAGCTGAGAACTGGTTTTCTTGTTCTGAAGCATGTTCTCAATATTCTTTCCCATTTCTTCAAAATCACTGTCTTCTGCAGAGCTACTATCTGTGTCGGTGGACAAAACTTCAGCAGATTCCAAAACTCTGGAAATAAAAAAATTATTCTGTAACTACGGCTTAACCGAAAGCATACAGAACGTGCGACGTATTTCCACAGCAGTAAACAAAGCCTGCAATGCACTAAGAAACCTACTTATTCTGAAGATCAAAGATCCTCTGACATTCCTCTTTGTATCTCTCCTGATGTTCAGCCACTGAGAAGCGCGAACCTCTGGCAAATTTACTCATTGGGCCTTCACCAGAACGTGCTTGTTCTGTTGACATCGTGCGGACGACATCTATCACCTCCCAACGGGATAATTTCTTAATCTGAAGAAGGAAAAAACAGTGTACTAAACCGTTAATTTACCAACATATTTAGTATAAACTTGGTACAAAATATTACTTATTTACAGCTTTATCTAACTAACAAAAGGAGGCATTTGCAGCCTTCCAGTTCACCACTACTGATGTGTGACAAGCAATAAGATGTCTAAGAGACAAATGTCTGTGTGAAAAGACTACTAAAAAGCAGGACCTTGTAAGTCAGAGATTGTCACTTTAATATCACAATGCCAACAATGAGAGAGAGAGGACCATGCAGGTCTGTAGATAAAAGGAAGCTACAAAGCTAATATTTCTTCAGCATAACTCTACAATAATGTATACAACACTGTATTTAATGCTTTTTTAAAAAAGTGGAACTTCCTCTTCAATGTTGATGTAAATTTCTGTAATCATTTTAAGCTAAAAACATTTCACCTCTTCCTCTGGAACGCCGAACTTGCGTAGCAGCTGCTTGGCATTTTTCAGGGAGAGGCTGCGAAGATCTGCATCTGTTCCGGTTACAGTTTTTTTCACTGGTTGAGGCTCCTTATCATCCTGCTATAAAAAAGAAAAAAAATGGGGGCATTTACTCTACAATTCCAATTTCCATTATTTCTGCACAAATTCCTTTCCTTTATTGCTCTCCATCTTAGTCCTTTTGCTAACATCATCTAGTGTGAATGGACACCCTGACACGGTTCACAGAGAAAGATCAGGATGGTCTTAATCCACCCCTTCTCCTCCTACCCCGTACCCCGATTTCCTAATAGAAATACTGCTATGATAAAATGTCCATACATGTTAATGGTGGTTAGGGGGGAAAAAAGCACTAACCTTTTGTTGTGTTGGCTTGTTAGGAATCTTGACATAGGAAAAGCCTTCTCCACATCCAGTTGGATCTGCCACTCCGGTAACTTCAAGGAGGCATTTCCCTTTCATTGCGGCAATAAATGCACGAGTAGTGTTCCACGGGGCAGTTCGCACCTAACAGACACAACAAGGTAAATATCGATAACATCCAAATGTATTTCCGACATTCCGCACACCGTTCAATTCTCACCTCGTCATCTATTTTCATTTGGAAGTCTTCCTCGTTCTCTTCATCAGGAGCAAAGAATGATTTTTCTCCATACCCAGCATCCTAGGAGCAACATACAGATGTTATTACTCAATCTAATTTTTCATGTAGGAATAAGCACCAGGTAAAAGACTTACCTTGAGCCTCTGCTCTGCAGCAAGCATGCTATAATAAGCACAGCACTGTTCAGGAGACACCATGGCACGAATCTCTTCTTCAGTTGGTAAGCGGAAGTCCGGTTTTAATACCCACCAATTTGAGTCCATTCCTGTAAAGTAGGGAAAAGTATTCAAAGCCATACACTAACAAGCGATGTCATTACAAACCTTATTGCATGGGTTTGGAAAGATACATAATGTTGAGCTGTTACCTGTTCTCTTAAAGTCCGCACACAGCTTCAATCTTTTTCTAATACTGCTTTCAGAATGAGAAGGAAAGGCTTTCTTTATGTCCTCCATACGAATCCTACGAGGACGGTCCTTACTTTTCCAAAACAGGCGGTATATGAAAACCTGAAAATAGGTTACAATTTTTTTAAAAATAAAAATAGGAACATAATGACAAAGCCCCATTTCACCGAGAATGTTTCTCTCCAACCTGATTGGCCCCGGGATTTGCAGTACTCACTTGTAAGAAATCACGTATATGCGTGTTGGCACGCTTGGAGTTAGGTCCAGGAACTTCAAACAGAGGACACTGCTGCCCAACAACAAATATATCAATCAAGTCTCGAATGTAATAGCCCTGCCGTGTGCGGATAATTAGGAAGTCCGATTCAGACATTTTGTGCAAGTAGATTGGAGCCCTAAACAGATTATTTTCGAAGGCCTGTGGTAACAAAAGGAATATTTATTATAAAATGCAAGTTACAGAATACAAACATATTGATACATACTGACAGTTATCTCTTCTCACCTGCAGTAACTGTCCAGGATGCAGAGATCCAAGGAAAGGAGAGGTGTGACAGTAAACCGTTTCTCCATATTTGCAGTCTGGTGCTCCAGGGTCTTTTCCGGGTTTCTATAATTATTCAAAATAATCATCAGTCCACAAATAATAGATTTGAGCAATTTTATTACTAGCTCACACCCCAGTGACCTTGAGGGTATGTCCTTTCTCACCCTTTTGTAATAGTTCTTTATCTTTGTTGCCATGCCAACTTGCATCATCAAGGGGGCATTTTCTTCACTGTACTCTGCCAGGATTAGATCCCCATCTTTGCCAGTAAGGTCTTGTGACGTGCGCATAAAGAACATCTCTCCTCCACCTGAGGCCTGGCGTTCCTGCTCCCGCATCTAACACACAAAACAGAACAGTAATTACAGAGGGTACGGACACATTGATCAGTCAGAATACACACAGAAAATTCTCCTTTATTTTAAACATTAAAGGCCAACTCCCTGATGTGCCCACTATGCATATACAAGAGGATTCAAAGCCTGCTTACTTTTGCCTTCTTCTTGATATGTTTCAGAAGCGGCTGAACGGAGTGAGCTCCGGGTTGCGAGAGCGCACCAAACGAGTATTTCTTCAGCGAAGGTCGGTGGAACGTTCGGAGTTTCATCGGCCCCATGTGCGTTTGAAAAAAAGGCTGTCTGAGCTCCACAGCTGGAATAGAGTGCTGTCACGGGAAAGGAGGGAATAAGAAAAAGAAAAAAAGATATCCTCTAGTTCTCTAAGCAGGACAGAATAATATCCTGATAATAAAAATCTTTAATAATGTAAACATGTGCAGCAGTGGATATGGTATGCCTTGTAGTGTCAGAGTGAACACAAACACAAGAATGTGAGACTTCTATAAGTTTCTGAGAACAGGTACCAGAGCCTGGCCACAAGCTAAGCCTAGCGTAACCGACATGTCTGCAGTCTCAGGTTCCCGTACACTCGCAGAAGCATACCAAACAGTTTGTCTTCACCTCCTCGTGTTACCTCGCATTAACCTGGACTAGCTAAAAAGCTATAGGTCTCACATGACTGCCGTACAATCATTAGCACAGGTGAATACTGGTATCACCATTCCACATCATTGCCACGCAGCTAGAGGGTAAGTACAACTGCCCCATGTGTATCTGTACTGTGGTTTATCGAATTGTTTGCAGGATGCATCTTTGTTTAAAAGGCTGCATTACCTGAATGATGTTTCCTCCAAATGTTCCTCTCAAACCTTGTTGTTTTGGATAGTAAAACTCATCGTTGGATAAATTCCATGGATCCTTCACCTCTGGCTGGGACATGTTCTGTCACAAAGAAATTATAAGAAAGTAATGCATATAATATGACATTGAATAGAAAAAAAAATTACAAAGTCTGCACATCATCTTAATAATCCAACATAACGTAATTCATAATACCAAACTGTATATATTTAAGTATTTGCATTGACAATAAATAGACATAAATTTAGTAAAGAAAAAAGTTACAAGGCATAGATTGGCAAGAAGGGGAAAGTTTATAAAATGGTTCTGAGGTTTGAAGTCTTCATCCTTCCTCTCCGAAGAAATAAAGGCCTAACACTAGCTACGGAAAATGTAATTAAAACGGCTTTGGATACTCAAGACAAAGCTTCATAGAGGATTAATTCTGCACATCGTTGGTAATTTACTCCAATGTGTATTTGCAGACAGGGCTCTTATCACTCACCTGCTGGGGCTCTTCTTTGATTACCCCAGTCTTCCCAAGCAAGATGCGGCTTTTCTTTAAGGAGGACTCCTTCTTGCTTTCCTTAGAGGGAGAACTGGATGTCGTTTCTTCTTTCTCATCGGGAATTTCTGTTCATAATAACAATGATGTAAGTTAAATGTCCATGTCCCATAAGGTGTCCAAACAATGTTTTTCTGCTCCACAGTTTACTTTCCCTTTGTTACCAGTGATAATAGTTAACACTTATATTCTCAGTTGATTTACAATTTATACGCTAAACATACGAGGTAAGTATCCACTTCTCACCATATAATGATGGCTGTAAAACATTTATATAGGTGTAGTTCACACCATGCCTAAGTGCAGATTGTCTTCATTTGCCACAAGCTGGTAGGTTGTAGCCTCTGTTTTTTTGTTTATACCTCCAGTAGCAAAATGATTTATTGTATGTAAAAGTGAGTGTGTCAGCAGCACAACTTACTAGACCGTATATGTATACATTATGAAAAGCACTCAGCAGCACCGTGAATCATGTATGATCTGCCCGTTAAGCAACATGTATAAAAATATATCAATTACTAACCCAGAATAATATTTTCATCATTAGGGTCTAAAGTTAAGACAGGAGGTTCCAGTATCCTATCCATCGCTTGGTCATCCCAGATGATATTATCTTCCCATCGCCCATACACTAGTTCTTCATTATCTATTGGGAAAATGGAAAACCAAGGGCGGTCTTCCTCTACAGATGCTGCAAAACAAACAAAGACAAAAGCAATTCAGTGTTTCAAACAAATCAAAATAAAACTTGAATTGTATTTTGCAACATACAAGCTGAGAATACAAAAACGTTCATGCCACAATGATTTACAAAAGATTTGCCAGGATAGACAAACAGAGAATTTGTCTACAGAGGGAACCTTGTTAACCTATCCAGAAATGGTGAACATGCACTTACAAAGGCAGGGCAGCCACAGCATTTGACGGCCGGTACCTATCTTTTTGTGTTGTCTTGGAAGAACTCCAGTCATTCCTTTCTGCTAAAATTACTTATGTGGCTCATAAATGCTACCTAGATTTGTCCAGCTTTGCACAGATACAAGAGAAGATAAATTTTGTAGGAACTGAAAAGAAACCCCCCCAAAGAGGCAATCTCAACACTTCCAAACCTGTTGATTTCAGGTTTAAATCCCAAATCCTGCTCGGGATAATTCAAAGGATAAAAATAGTATCATCAAAGCTGGCAATGGTGAAATGCATTGATGTATGTATGTAGCCAAGTCAGATTCAAGTAACATCTCCACTTTATACATTACTGCTTACTATAATGCATGCTGTACAGTATTTCTTTATATATATTTTTTTAGTATTAAAAAACAAACCTTTTGCATGGCAGCTTTAACAGAAGCACACACACGCTACAATTGAATCTTACCCTGTTGCTCCGGAGGGTGCTTATCCTTCCCTTTAGAAGGGATCAGTACTCCTGGCATGCTTGGTTTTTGGACAAGTGGTGCTGGCAGACTTAAGAGAGATCCAGTGCGATTCAACCCTGGACAACAAATAAAATGGGTTAGAGGTTGCATAACCAGAAAATAAATATACGTGAAAGGCGCCTGTCTTGCCAATATCAGAGTGGCTATAACTAGCGGCTTGCCTTGCTGCGCGTTGTAGGCGGTTGCATTTCTGGTCATACTAGATGGAAGCCATCCTGCCAAACTAGCTCTCTGCGTTTTAGTCACTTTGTGCTTCACATCTTCCCCATTCCAGATAACATCATCTTCCCACTGTAGCTGTGTCACCATCAGGAAATGTTCATCTTGGAACTGGTTATCGGGGGTTTCATCTGTGGTTCCTGTCTTCTGGGAGGGCTGGGAAAAAGAACATTCAGCTCACAAACAAGACTTATAAATCACAACAAAGAACTTCGTCAACAGTCGCTTACTGGTTTTTGATAATAAATGAAATGTGCGTCAATTAAAATCAGTGAAGTAATAGATAAAGCAGACTAATATTTCAGAGGGAATGAACACATGAAAAGCCATGGCTCTCCATCACATATCACCCATAGACCCTTCAGGCATATAGTTTACCTGCAAATAATAATTTAAAGGAAGTCTACATTCCCGAATACCCTTACCAATGATGAATGCATATTAAGTATTGTTGAAACGCTGCAGTTTAAGTCCTGCTAGCAGGAGATCCATTTCATGGAATGATCTCCCGCAGGACAAACAGCCGGGACACGGAGGAAAAGCACCAAATGCAAACAGTGATATTCCGTTTTCATAGGCATTAAAGTGCATATAACAGCTGGAGTATACCTTTACGGAATGTATCTGTCCACATCAGAGGAATCATGAATAACTTACATTTTCACTAATCTCTGGTGATTCTTGGATATAATCGTCATCGGCCTCTTTTAGTTTAAATCCATAATCAAACCCGCTTCCATCTTCTGGCACTCCAAGCATATCGTACCACAACTGAGCTGGTCCGTAGCGCCACTCTGCCACTTTGGGTTTCGTATCTGCCACCTTATCCGTGTCCCCTGAAGCTTGTGAGAACTTGGACTCTACAGGTGCCATCATGGTTATCTGGTAAAGAGTATACTTATTGTATGTTCAAAACAAGAAACAGATGGTGCTGAACGATCCAAGAGAAAAGCTTAATCAAACTGCAGCATAGAGATATTACTAATATTCTAACCTCGTCATCAGAAAGACACTGCTCTGGTGGAGGTGCAGGGGCATACTCATATTCCCAACAGGATTTCTTTTCTGGTACAGCTTCTGGCTCTTCCCCTTCCTTTACCGGGACTTCTTGTGTCATTTCCCTGT
Organism: Spea multiplicata; assembly: GCA_009364415.1. Classification (NCBI taxonomy): domain Eukaryota; kingdom Metazoa; phylum Chordata; class Amphibia; order Anura; family Pelobatidae; genus Spea; species Spea multiplicata. The sequence goes on along the minus strand of VKOC01000008.1, from coordinate 6,081,164 downwards.
GTTTTTTCCTCCGTTTTCTCCGAGCACTGCGCCACACTGAGAGGACATTCTTACCAGGTCCAAAGAGTCGAAGAAAACGCAACACCTAGCAAGGTAGAAGTATCAAAACATGACTACATAAACACTGACAAAGTTTTGGTTTTTTTTTAATCATATGCAAAAGGGTATATCACCCTTATTATTCTTAAATTGTGTTCTCCTAGGATGGTGTGTATAGCATATAGTGATATATTGTGAACATCTGTGTAATAAGATGGCAACACAGAGTAAACAGGCCGAATCCATGCACATGTAGTAAAGTGACATGATAACAGGGAGGGCACATGTCTCTCTACACCATCGGTGGTACGAAAACTGTACAATAATAGACATGAAGCAGCTGAATACCTTGCCAGGCCTGAACTCTGGAAAAAGCTCAGTAACATTGGGAAGTTCCTTGGTGGTATCCCGTTGCATTATGCCAGCAAGGGGCAGGGTCAGCTTGCGCTCCTTTCCACTCTCTTGTCCTCTGTCTTGGGGGCCTATCTCAGACTCGGAATCTGAGGAACTGCTGAAATCTACTTTATCCAAGGCAGCAGATGATGGAGCGATAATGGAAGGAAGAATAATTCCATCGCCTTCCTCAGGGACTGTGAAGGAACATTTAAGTGGGAATAGTTTCAGAAGTAGCACACTCTTGACTGGCTATAAAATGATCTTATCTAATGTTTTGAAATAGATTAAAATTACATCAAGGATTAGAGTACCAAATGAGTCCGTTACCCTGAAGAAAAACTTGTGGAAACTAATGAAATCATGCCACTTACAAACTTTATAAATGCAATGTAGAAAAGGCTAAGACGGAGCAATAAAATTAATTTATTTCAGAGATTTGAAATTGCACATAAAATGCATTACAATCATAAGAAATGATAAGAAATAAGAAAATCTATTATTGATAAAGTGTCGTTTTATTGGCTTATAACTATTTTAACAGGCAGTCGTGGAGGCCTCGGGATTAACTCTGATTATTAAAACTGAAGATACTGTTACCTTGAGGTGGGGAGTTTTTATCCTCCTCCTTTTTGCCTGAGACAGGCGGAGGTGGTGGTGGCGGCATGAGTTTGGAATCAATATCTTCACAGTCTGCATCATAGTCGTCATCATCATCATCTTAAAAAAAAAATCACAAGTTTACAAATAAATATACTGTTTCCTTAAACTACAACAAATTCCCCTTAACCCCCCCTCCCCACATTACAGTCTATAAGTTCCCATGTGGAACAAAGTTACATTTTGGGCACAATTCATAAGGCAGATGTGATTAAATGGAATGGGAGATGGCCTTATTACAATGTATGCATACATTTGAGTTCTTTATTAGGCCTTTGCAAGGGAAATCTTCACACAAACATAGTACATTACCATGAGTAACTTATTTCTTTAAATCAATTTTTTTGAGAAAGTCTCCCTCACCCCATATACCTGTTCTTCGGGAAAGATGGAGAGAACCCATAGCCTGTTTGTATCGGCGTGATTCATCCTCCGCCACTTCATTAATGTCTGAGTAATCAACAGCATCATCGGTACTCTTAACCCAGCCTTGATTAGAAGGAGAAATAAAAAAAAAATAAAAGGTCATCAGAATATTTTAAAAGATAAAGATTTGCCTATCCCTACGTCAGTCTCCCATACATATGTGTATGGGAGACTGATACATAAATGTGCTTAAACGTAAGTTTGGTTGGTGCTTGATTATCCAGTAATCTATACATTAAAATCCTACAGGGCTGCTGCCTTATCACATATAAGGAAAGGTTGTTATGGGATGACCAAGATTAGCCAACTGTTTCCTACCATCATCATCCAAGCTGACTCCTTCTGTCTCTGCTGCTTCATCCACACTGGATGTGATCTCTGTAATCAGATTCCCGAGTCCCAGGGCACCCAGTCCCGCCAGATGTTTCTTTGATTCCTTGTAGGACAAGAAAAAAAGATCAAAACCCACTGTTCCCTAAAGCTGGCAAACAAGCAAACCTAGAGGGTCCTATATCTTCTTAAATATCTTCTTTGGCCCAAGTATCTCGAACATGAGCACGTTGATGCATTACTTAAAATATCTGAATTGTTTAAAAAGTCAACGTACAAAACAACGATTTCATTATCTAGGAGGCTAATGATGGAATAGTTTTCGCTGACCGTGGATATGTGAATTTAAAGATTCATTTTAGATCAGCTGTAAACTACAAAAACTATAGAAAAAGACAACAGGAATGACTGGGTATTGCATTGTATTACATTGAGCTGCCAATCTTGTTGAAATATAACCAGGAAAAGTTTAAATAAGTAATAATAATCCTTAATTTATTTTATGCTCGATATGTTATTAGCAATGTCTTTCAGATGCTAGGGGTAGTGACTCTGCAAGATTAAGCCATACATTTCATCCATGATTTAAAATCATGGATCTGCTTTATGTCCCCAATTCTCCCACACAAGATCACCTACCTGAGCGTTTTTTGTTGTTGTTGTTGTTGTTGTAAACTTTACTACCACACACACACCCTTTTGTTTTGGGGGGGGGGCAAAGTTCCTCTATAGATGAAACATACAAGCAGCCTACAACACCCTATAGGACAAATTAGCATAGTAGTCACCCTATAGAGCGTATATATGTTGCACCGAAGCCTGGGCTGCTCAGATACACCTTTTCTTCACCTTCTTTCTACGTCAATTACACCAACTGTTTAGCTCGTGGTCTTGGAGAGCTTCTTCTCACAATCACATTTCTTCAGCTTCCTACTCGCACATTATTCCTCATTTCTTCCGGTATATTATGCATCGCATGCCCGTTTCCACTTCTCCTCATGCCCCCATTAGCTCCAATACCAGAACGTAAAAGACGTCTTTCTAACCGTGCCCGCTCCCCGCTGCCACCCTGCCCCGAGCTCACCTTATCCAGCACGGAGTCATCTCCAACTGCCCATCTTCATTAATGTTTCAAAAAGAAAGCCAGCAAAGGGAAAAGGGTTCGTCTTCAATCACTTTCTGAGTCCGACATTCTCAGCCGGAATCTACACAAGGAATACCGGAAGCTGTACTGGGGAAACACAGAAATGGTCCGTAAAGCAAAACAATCCTGTTCCGTGACTAACTTCCACATCCGGGACATGCGGCCGACGCTTGTCGCCATTTTGGTGTCCCCAGTTAGAATTAGTAAATAAAACTAGAAAACACTGAGCGTTCACTGGCATCAACGTGAACATCATAACTCATGATAATTGTTGTGTGATAAGATATTGCTGTTTTTTTTTATTACCTCATACCTCCGAAATGACCAATAAGGGACTTTTATTTTGGAGGCTTTGCTGAGGGCGTTACCAAGAGTTTGTGACTTTGTGGCTTTTTCAACATACCCAGGAGCCTTATAAACGAGCTATTAGTCCTTTTAAATATAGCCCAAGGTGAAGATTCTCTATAGCTACTCACCAAATGTGTTAACTAATTGGCTCTAATATTGGTCCTCATGGAAACCTTAACTTGTTTAAAGATACAGTTAAGTCACCTGCATTCAAGCAGGTAGATCAGCCGTAACAAAAGCACCAATGGTAGTCTTGTACATGATCACAGAATTGTGGAATAGGAAGGAGATGAATCTAAAACTGGGTGACATTTACAATCTGCCCCTTCAACCTGGGACCCTGAGATTGGGACAAATACCCAGAGGGCTCTCGAGTATACATATTGATATCTGTGTAATAAAGTAAGGTATTTTGAAAATATATTTATTCACACAGATGTATAAACACGTTTCACTTGTTTACCATTTCCACTACTGAGGATATATGCCCTGATGCCATATTTCCATGTTGTTTCGTGTGTTTGGTAATCACAACGATCACATTACTCTGGGTGGCTCTGTTCCTGAGGGACTGTCTCTTATTGGGGGATTGTCTACTGCATCAGGAACAAGCGGGTATCTGTGTGCCCTTGAGTGCGTACCGCTACTTTATATGTGATAGAACAGGATTTCTGTCCCAAAAAGCGATCTCTCTTCTAAAGATTGGCACTTGGTTATTTTAGTGAGAGGACAAGCGGGAAAGTCTTTCAACAGAAGTGATAGAAGTTAATACAGTGAAAGGAAATGTGTCTTTGGTCACCTCCACCATCCATGTTCTGGCTGCTTCCACTTACTCTAACCCACGCCGTTAAATTTTAACTCTGGCTGAGCCTGCCCCCGCATGCAGCCATCACACCCCCGGCACACAGTGCTCCATAGGAAACCTTAGGAAGCAGCTATAGGCATGATCATAGGGCTAATAAATGCTAAATCAGGTGAACTAAGACACCAAAAACCCAGGATCATTATGGCAGAAATGCTTACATTATAATGAATAAATATTAATAAAGATCTGATCTTGGGAGGATGATGGATTTGGTAAATCATGGGCATACCTGGGAACTCTCTGGGTTTGACCTGGAGATCTCCGGGTGAAGCACCTTGCCACTACACATAACTAATCCCCCAGAAGAGGAAGTTCTCTGGGTAACCTAACCTGGGATATTCTGAGGTATGGTTGACAGTTCCAACTAAATGGAATACAGTGTTGGCAGGTATGTTGTTTTACTGAACTCTATCTTGAAACCCTAATTTAATTGCATTAATCTCATATCTGTGATACTCGTAAATATGGAACTAGCTGCCCCACTGAAATCAAGTGCATGCAGCTAAAGTATGACATGCATACCTGGGGGTTCTCGGGGTCACTCTGCTGTTTCGCTAGGACAGGGGAGCAAAGTTTAGCCAAGCCAACTCCCCGCCAAGCCAACTCTCCGCCAAGCCAACTCCCCAAGGGAGAGCTAGGACTGTTTCATTGCTCCCTTGCAAAACGTGCTGGCTATTGATGCTGAGCACCAGGATATGATGTCATATCCCAGCGCTCAGCACTAAAGCCACGCGCTCTGTGATGGAGCACTGAAATGTAGGTCTGTAGGAACATACAGGTAAGAAATTAAGAAAGGTAAGAGATGGGGAGACAATGAGGAGGAGATAACAAGAAAGAGGAGAGATGGGTAGAAAAAGGAGAGATATTCCTCCCATAATGACATATTTCACCTGTTAAGTTGCTTACTTTAGTTGAAGCAGCCTCTATAATGTTGGGTTAGGAGATATGACAGAACCTCAGTGCAGTTAGTAGACCAGGTAACGCTGTCCCTGTTATTTCTCTATTTAGGTAAACTAAATATTTCCAAAACATTTACACTAATTGCTAGAAGTAGTTTAAATTAACGGATTAATACTATTAATTAGTGTTAAACTATAACACTGATCCTTCCCCTTTAAGCAGCCAACAAAAAAGGTTTGTTAAAGTTTTGGATTAAAAATGGTTGTTTCTTGGCGATTTAAACTGCACTTCTGCCTCCCCCTCCTTAGGAAGAGTCAGCGTTCAAGAATTATGAGGCTCTTTTTAACATTTTAGAGTAATCTGTGTGCTCGCTTTCCAATTTACTGTCCTTTTAAAAATGATTACTTGTTAAGGCATTCTGCATTCGTCTATAATCTGTGATACACCATGAAGAAAAACATCTATTGGGATGTAGACTATGAAGTATTGGGAATCACGTAAAATAAAAACCCCTCAGACCCAACTTTAAACCAGTTTTCACATCAAGCAATGTGAAGAATCAGGGAACGACATCTGCGCGGTTGGAGGCTCATGTCTGCTTGTTCTGTTACATTAGATCACACTCAGCAGTTAATCTAATGAGATCTAGCTCTAGATCACAAGATAAATCAGGAGGATCCAATATTGTTCTAGCTGCAGCCCCGTTTGTGTCTTGTAATAATATAGGAACATGCTTTACATTCTATGCTGCCATTTAAGAGCTGTTGGTGAGAGAATAGAGAAACAGATCTTCTATAATACAGAAAAATTAAGTAAAACATGTGCATTTTTTAATGTATAACCAGAGAGAGAGACTTTCCGGCAGAAGCAGGCTTTGTGCCAATAGTATAGAATTCACTTTAGAAAAATAGCTGCGGGGATTATACATTAACAAATCTGCATTGTTCACATACATGTAATCAGAGCTATTTCCTCTAGGCTGCAAATACATGAACCTTAGACTGTAGAACAGCATAATACATCGTATTTATAATGTCCTCCTACAGATGATGTTTTACAATTACTTGCCTTTCATGTGGTGTTGAGATACACCATTCTGTACCATCCACAAAGGAAAAAAATGGTACAAGGTCATCACAAGTTTCAAGTGTCATTTGGTGTCATGTGGACTGTTAACCCTTTGATATATATATATATATATATATATATATATATACACAAGAAGATGTGACATCGCTGATGTAACATGCAGGCTGAGGTTAGGTACAATGCTCTTTCAAATGGCATTAATGTCCAGCAGGATATGACACAGCTGAACATTCACACTAGATGTCTAATTTGCCCACATCCTATTTTTTACTCAGACGTCACCATTCATAATCTCACCTATATCTATTGTTCATCATTTGTTTTTCAGTTATCCATAGAAACATAGTATTGGATGGTAGGTAAGCACCATCTGGCCAATGCAGTCTTCTAATTTTCCTGGTCTTGTCTTAGATTCAGGATAGCCACATGCCTATGCCATGCAGGTTTACATTTCCTCACTGTATTAGCCTCTACCACCTCTGCTGAGAGGCTGTTCCTTTTATCTACCGCCCTCTCAGTAAAGTAAAACGTACTTAAATTACATCTAAGCCTATGACCTTCTAGTTTTAGCTCATGACCTTTTGTTCTAGCATTTCTGCTTGTTTGATATAAGCCTCCCTCCTGTGCTTTATTAAATCACTTTATGTGTTTAAATGCTTCTATCAAACCTATGTTCTCCTCCAATCTATACATATCATAATTCCCCAGTGTTTCCTGATAATTTCTATCCTGCAAACCATTCATCATTTTAGCAGCCCCCCTCTGAACTCTCTCCAATGCGTTAAAATCCTTCTGGAGATGGGATCTCCAAAACTTTACACAAAACTCTCAGTGAGGCCTGACCAGAAATCTGTAAAGTGGCACAATCACCTCCCTCTGCCTGCTACTAATGCCTCTTGCTATACAACCCAGCACCCTGGATTTTATACACTGGTTTGTAAAATAATATACAGTCATTTGAAAAAGAAAATACACCCTCTTTAAATTCTATGGTCGTAGATATCAGAAGATAATAACGATCATCTGTCCCTTAGTTGGTCTGAAATGTAGGTAAATATGACCTCGGATGAAAAACAAAACAAAAAAAAATAAAGCTGAAATGGAGAAGCCAATGGGAACATCTAAGTACACTTTATGATTCAATAACTTGAAGTAATCATATTAGGTATGACTTTATTAGTCTCTCACATCGTTGCGGAGGAATTTTTCTTTACAACGTTGCTTCAGCTCATTGTAGTTTGTGGACATTTGTTTACGCACAGCACTCTTAAGGACTTTACTTGGCCATTGCAACACCTTGAGTCTTTTCTTTTTCAGCCACGTTGTTGTAGTTTTGCTGCTGTGCTTGGGATACTTTGGTATACAGAGGAGTTCATGGCTCGACTTCATGACTGCAAGGTTCCCAGGCCCTGTGGCTACAAAGCAAAGCCCAAATCATCACCTTTTCACCACCGTGCTTGACAGTTGATATGAGGTGTGTGCTCATATGCTGTGTTTGGCCAGACATCGCCCCTTTGATCTTGTCTGTGCAAAGGATGTTGTTCCAGAAGCCTAGTGGTTTGTTCAGCTGTGAAGCCATGTTCTTTTAAGAGAGGACAGGCTTTCTCCTGTTTCTTGTACTGTCATGAACTTTTACTTTTAACATGCTAACTAAGGCCTGTAGAATCTGAGAAGTAACTCTTGGGGTTTTTAGCAATTTTCTGAGGATTGGCCTTGGGGTACATGTGCTAGGATGTCCAGCACCTGTCATGAATGTTTATCACTTTTGAATAATCTCTCACTGTAGAAAGATGAACTTTAAATTGTTTGGAAATGGCCTTATAAGCCTTCCCAGATTGATGGACATATATATATTTTATATAGGTGACAGGTCAACATAAGTGCCCCCAATGCAGAATAACTCTATGGTCTCCATATAATGGTGAATGGAGTGCTTGAGCAAGTAGTGACACTGTTTTACTAGGTCTCCTACAAGGAGTGTGGACTCCTTGTGATTTAACATTGGAACATTCCAGGTTTCTCCAGCTTTACCACATACCTCCGGAACCTCTAATCTTCCTGGAACAATGTTTGGCTACATCGATGTGTACATAAAATTCATCGTGAAGACATCAACTCACCATGTTCTCTCGACCTAGCTAATGGCTTGGTTCAGGGGTCTATGTAACACTGAGTGACAACCCAAAATTAGGGGACTTGATACCTTTTGTAGACCGGGCTTGTTTAGGAGTGGACACTGCCTGAAGCTGCAGACGCATATTGTATCTCAAGTATTTTGTTTCCTGCTTCCCCAAAGCGTCCTACTTTTCCCACTTTTAGGTTCCTTTTTTATGAGTAATTCTTTCAGTTCCTCTTGTGGTTTTAAATGTCTTATGTTACAAATGTTCATATTAAATTTTAATGTTCTGTGAACCGCAATTTTCCACCGAGCTTTTAAATATTCCTATACGATTGAGCTAAGTAAGAGCAAAAATATCAGTTGAAAGGAACAGTCACACCTGGGATCCATCCAAGCAATTTGAGACTTACCTAGCTTATGTCTAGAAGCTACTATTCAGTGACTGTAGTTTCTTAATATGTTTGTTGAAATTTGGATGTGCACCTTTTCTAATTCTATTAACTTCGTGCTCTAAACCCACATACAATAAGGCAAAAAAGTCAATATTTTTTCAAAGATGGATTTAATTGACTGGCTCAAGCGACTTCCTTAAAATGCCTAGTTTGGCCTTTTAGACAGGTAGGTCTGGATAGCAGCTTTGTGCTTACAGGGTACAACATGTAAGGAGCAATTATGGATGGTTACAAAGGTCCATCAGCTGTATTCCTTGCACCCTGCAACATGTCGTTTTCAATTACATAAAATACATAAGCAACCTTTTGGGAAGTGTAGTTAAAATGCCTCGTCCTGGTCTAGAATATTAATGATTATTCTGAAACCAGACACAGCTCCCAATTTAAGTGGGTCCTAGATGGTGGCCTAGGTTGCATTGTGGTTAATTCCAGTACAGAAACCAGCCAGAAGGTGGGATAGTACCATAAATTCACATATCACCAAGTTCTATTTCAGTTATGATTCAGTCTAATTAAAACTAACTTCACAACCCTTAAAAAAAAAGATATCGCAGAGATTGAAACACAACACACATGTACATCAAGCGAAACCAACCATCCAGTTTGACTATTAAGAAGGACACAAGTAAAGGGAATTGAGTAAAACCTGGTTCCACAAACAATGATACTCCTAACTACATATCTCAAATATGTATTTTAACACTTCCACTAAAGGGACTGTTCCCAAAACTCCTTATTTCAAAGTGGTAATTTGGAAAGACATCAAAATCTAAAGGCAATTATAATTGACTTTGGTACTTATGAACGGAATGCTGCGGTCTTGGTAAGGCAACATGCAGCAGGAGCAACTTGAATTAAAATTAAAACTAGTGGCTCTTCTTCCCGAGAACACTGAAGATTTTGAAACTAAAGACTGAAACTCAAAGCCTGAGCCTGATCGCCCAACAGGACAATCTGCACCCACATTATGCAGAATAGAGGATACCGTTCCCCTGTCCTGCCACCCTAGGCAGAATGCGCCCCTGCGTTGGTATATCTTTTCTATTTCCTCATATTCCTGTACATTTCATCTATCGCTATGCAAGCTTTTTTTAATACCTGTTAAGTTGCTTTATATCCACATAAATAAAAAAATACAATTTAAAAAGGTATATGAAACATTATTTCTGACTATATATCAGATAGGCCTTTATTTTCTTGCACTTTGTACAAAGTAGAAGACAAACCCAGACTGCTGATTTTCAGGACGCCCGTTAGGTTCAAAAGTGTTCAGATTTCTTTTTTCTGCATGTTCTTCAAAGCTTATGTATTGTTGTTTTACTTTACAGGTAATGAAGACCATTAAAAGTATTGTTCATTGATAAGATGAGTGTCCCTTTTGAGAAGCATTTTCGTTTTCTATGGCAACCTATAAGCGCAAAAAAGAAATTGTAAGGCGGCCAATGAAAAAAAGACAGATTTAAAATATAAAATAATAAAATCAAGTAATAAAATACCAAGTGTCAAAATGCAGCATTACGGTCACTTTTGAGACGTCGTTTTTGTAAGTAAACAACCAATAAGTATCTGATTTTGTGTCACATGCCAAGTGTGGCCCTAGCAAAATCTATGAATGAGACAAAAACTTGGACATTCGACAGTAATTTTTTTTTTTAACGTTTCTAATGCTGTATTTCGTTAAAAAAATTTTAATTTTACATTAAGTTTAAATGATACTACAAGTAATCCTCAAACCTGCACTCAATTTGATGAACCAATTGTCCTGATGGAGGGTCCTGACTTTTCCTGCTTCCCTGACAGATAGCTGTGAGTGGCTGCTCCGCAAGGCTCAGGGTCACTAGGTTTAGAAACTAATGCTATGTTCTGACTGCTATATTAGTGGATAGAGCTCCCTATTTAGACAAGAAAACAAGTACTAATCACACTTCCTTGTTCTTGAAAGTATCATTGAGCAATCTTAGCTTTGCAAGCCGCACGAGCTGCAAACGTAAAATAGCCTTCCAGCAGAAATTGTAGACATTAATACAGAGTTTTAGCAAGCATGGGGTAGTCGTAAGGCTAAGCTAGATATATGATAAGGCCAGGGACTAAGGAAGGTATTCAGAGGTTGGGCAGATTAGATGGGCCAAATGGTTCTTATCTGCTGTCCCATGCTAAGTTTCTATGTAATAAGGGACAATTAAATATGCTTCCAACACTTTATCTTACTACCTTTTGGTTCAAAGCAGTGTCTTCATTTTTTTCTTCCTGGGAAACTGTGATGCCATTTCAAAACAGGGCTCCACTGAGACCGAGTATACATGTAGAGGGTACTTTTGGGACCTGATTAGTGTTGTAAGTTTAAGTTTAGTGCAATACCTTATGTAACAGAAATACATACATAGATACCTTGTACCAGAGCCCTGTGCGGGACTGTTTTATTAATCCCGCTGAATTTCTGACCATTACTGGCCACTCTCGCAACGTGTGTGTTCCACTCCCGCAAACACCATTCACATTCATTCATTCATATACTCATTCATTGCCCCAATCACACATACTCATTCATACAAACTCCCCCACCCCCTTACATAAACTGCAGATTTCCTGCGCACTCCCGCAAGGCTGCCTTCGCATTGCTCGCAAACAGCATCTCGTCAGTCATGCGACATAAATTCACGTGACTCCGCTGGGCTCCTGGGCGGAACAAGAAATGCTGTGAGGGAGCAACGCAAAGGCAACCTTGCAGGAGTGAGCAGGATTACCGGGACCCGCAGGTACATTATCTAACCGCCCGCAACACCCCAAAACACGCCCGCACCCACAAGTTTTTTTGACAGGTCCCGCATCCCGATGCAGTCTTCTACCTTGTACCCTATTCAGCAACCGATGAGGGCTCCTTTCCAGGCCTAGGATTATGGAGATTTCCTCCTCACTGTTCTGCCAGACAGAACAGTCTGGGAGGACTGAGGTGGAGGTGTCCCTGCAGCGATAACCAAGATGGCGGTGCCAAGTGCCAATGCAGCACTGTGACAGCAAGATGGTATGTAGGTCATATCTTTACGTTAAAAAAGCGTGCGTTTAAATTATCGCCTGCAACGCCAAAATGTATTTATAGTTTAAATGTGCTGTTCCACTTAGACAAAATATTACACTGTCTAGTAAATTGAAATAAACTTAAGCAAGTCTGTTATTTTATAAAAATCTTAAGGTTTAATCCCACAAAAACAAAATTTGTAAAGGCATTACAGTTTCTATGGCAATAACTTAATCAGTGCCTGATTTTTGTTACATGACATCAAAGGTTTGAACCTTCAACAGTTCTGGGAATTATGTCTCTGCTACATATGGTTACTAAATTCAGCAAAAAGGGAACAACAAAAGATAAAAAATACAAATGTTGGCAAAGCGAAACTACTCGACGCCACCCATTTATGTTAGTCAGGGCTTGCCTTTTGTGTCTCAAGACAAAAATATTTTTCTTAATGGGCTTCGCGTCTGAGGCTCTGCCAATCCTGAGTGCATGCTTTGTACAACCCTGATTCCCTGCTATCAAAGTGGATTGCCTTTTAACCAATTGACGGAGCATTCTTCTTTATATATGTCAACAATGATGTAAAAATTCAACATATTTGCCTTATTACCATGTTTAGGAGGGGGGAAAAAAAGTGAAATAATCACACAGGATCCAAAGTACCATTTATTAGGAGTCCTTTAAATAAATATAAATGTTATAGGAATCGAACCATGAGATAGAGGAGTTTTTAAGAATTAGAAGATTTAGTTTTTAAACATAAAATATACATTCCTGAAATTGGAAAATAATTAACTCAAAGGAAAGAAATCTTTGTGATTTCCACAACATTACAGTGGTCTTCTGATCATTCGGATTCAGTTAATTAGAGGAATAGCCCTCTGAGATACACAATGTGCCCGTATCAATCCTCCATGTACACCAGATAAATACAACTTGTTTCAAATCCCCCTTTACACATAGTTTATCTCTTGGGCCCAGCTGTGGGAAGACCCCACCTTTATTCGGCAGACAAATACATTGTAAGAGGCACGGGGTACTATTCCTGCAAGGGTGCTCTAAATCCTTAGTAAATTGCTCTTTGGTAAGGAACGTGGACAGCTGAGATTCAAGAAAGTACCATATCTTAGTTAGAAAAACACAGATTACAGTATTTGTGTAAAATATATATATATAAAATATGACAGCCGTTTCATCTGCTGCGCTTATTGAGCTATAAAAAAAGTTCATACGTACATTTATTTTTTCAAAACCGTAAAGTGGCACTTTAAATCTGCGAGTGATAGGAGAGGCTTAAAAATGCTTTCTTGTTCAATCAGCGCATAATTGGCTTTATTCTAACTTTTATTATTAGCTGCCTCGCCCTCGTTGCAACTTTTGCCGTTGCATGCAGCCTGAGCAAATCTTGACGTGATTATTACATTAGAAGAAGAAGAAGAAAAACCAAAAAAAAAAACCCTATTTACTTGACAAGCGTAGCTATGTGAGGTACTTTGATAACCATGGAGAGGAAATTGGTTCTGAGGTTTTGAAACGTAGCACGGGCAGAGTGTACTAAAAGCTTTCAAACTGTTTTTCATCTTCGCTGCTGAGGTGTAGCTGTAGTGCTGTGTATGAAAGACGCTGTACTGCCAAACCAACCCAGATACGGCTGGAATCTGCTATACTTAGGCGGTCTTACTTGGGCTGCAAGACCACAGTTTGGCTCCGCAACAGCACCTGTGAGATTTTTTACATCATCTTTCATTTCCAGCCCTTAATATCAGCAGCGGTACGATGTGCCGCCCTGTGCCGATTTCTGCAATCCCTCCAAAGTCTCAAGTGGACTAACCCAGCCAAACTAAGAACGCAGCCGACCATAATTCTATAGGAGTCATTTTGGTACAATGCAGACAAATAATGAATGCTATGAAAATGAATTCTGTTTTTTAAAGTATATGCCCCAAACAGCTCTCTCTCTAATTATAGCCCAAATATGACTAAAATAAAAAAGCTGCTTACAGCTACAAGGCAGTATACATTGCAGCAATAAGCAAGGCAATATTGTTGGCTGGAATACGTACCAGGAACAATTCAGTCCGATTTTAGTTAGCAATACCAAATAAATCAGTTTAAAACGCATTATTTCCCAATATTCTGTGATAGATTCCCTTTAATTCAGCCCCCTTAGCACCAAGTACTAAGTTTATACAAAGGGAAAGAAATTCTGCCTTACATCCACTTTTTTAGCCCTGAGTCTTATGGTGTTAAAGGGGAAAAAAAAAGGTCTTAAGCCAGATACTTGGAGTTTGTTGGCCAACTAAATGCCAGATCATCTAAGCTGCATTTACTATGGACACTCAAAGGGTTAATGTCACCTTCCTTTGTGGAAGGAAGAAAATTTACAATGTTTAACCAGAATTCAATGGTGTCTACAAATTTCATCCAGCATTTAGTTTAAAAAGCATGTTTCAGATATATTTTAGTCCCTCAGACCAGAGCACCAAGGTCATTCATTTTTGGAATACTTTTCTGCATGTACAGAGGGTCTTCCAAAATTGCACAGTTAAGCTTTAATAGTGGCAAAGTGAGAAGAAAAAAAAAAATATTAATAGAAGACGTTCTTCCAAAGTAGAAGGTCAATCACTGGCAGCGATAAGATGAACAGAAAAATTATAGTCAGAAGTGCAAGGCCAGCATGTGTAATAGCTTGGAGATTTGTATCCAAGTACAGGCATCTTGGGATGTTCGGGACAAAGTTGTACGTCCTCTGATACTTTTGCATTAGTTTGTTGGCATATTCATTTTTAGGAAAGCTATAAGCGACTTTATTCTACTCCACACAACTCACAGTTAATATGAGCTGTTAGTGCAAGCGGAGGATAAGGGGGATACCATCGACAATCTTGTGCTAAAACCCATATTTTTGTTTCTTTAAAAACCAACATTTTGATGGTCAGCGAACACCACTATAGAAGGACACACTTCTTTGTGTGTTTCTTTGTCACAGGATATAAAACAGCACGGACAGCTTCTTCAAATACCAATCTGATGCCATCTTGGTGGAGAGCAGAGCACTCAAGATACTTCACTGCTCCTATCTGCTTAGCAAGCGATGAGCCCTGCTGGTTTGTGGTCGGAGCAAGACTTTGCTCTTTTAACTTCTTTATAGTTTCTGCGTCACCTCTAAGATCTTTTTTGGTACCCACAAGCAAAATCGGCACGTTAGGACAATGATGGGAAACCTCTGGGTGCCACTTGTGTCGTACATTGGCATAAGAAGATGGGCTGCCTATAGAAAAGCAGATGATAAACACGTTGGTCTGCGGATAGGAGAGGGTGCGCAAGCGATCGTATTCTTCTTGGCCGGCAGTGTCCCATAAGTTCAGGCTAACTGTTCTGCCATCGACAGTCATCTGGGCGCTGTAGTTGTCAAATACAGTCGGAATATATTCCTCCGGGAAGGCATTAGTGGTATAACTGATGAGAAGGCACGTTTTCCCAACTGCTCCATCACCAACGACAACACACTTTATTGTCTGCATTCTTCATGAAGTCAAACTGTATTTAATAATAAGAGGGGGAAAAAGTCAAACTTAATAAACTTTTTTCAGGTAAAAAACGACATGTGATAAATTTGCATGTTTATCCTGGATGAAGGACTAGTTTAAATAGTTTAAGACTATGCAGTGAATTAAGAAGTCTCACCAATTTCACTATGCATCATGCAGGGCTAAGCCAACAGGAGAAGCTCGTTTAGGAGGAATTGAAAATGCATAGCGAAGCCGGGGCTGAAACTCTTCCGCAAACTCCCGCTTTAGTGGAAATACACCTGATTTTCATGAATGTAACTAAGACAATAATTCATGGGGTCTGCCATTCAAATACAGACCAGCAATGGAGTTCTATAGCCCTCCAGCAATATAAACATTTCTGCTTCGATCATTTATCCAACTCTACTGCAGGTTTTCCATGGGCTGACTCACTGAAAAAATGCCTTTCAAACCCATTATATATGAAAGCTATAATTAGAACAGTTAAAAAATGGGTAATGGGCAATCTCTTCCCCGTGAAAGCTTTTTAATTTTTATAAATCAGCTATTTCTTACTAATGGGATACGCATCTTACTGAATAACAGGGAAGTTTGCAGCAGAGATGTGGTTTAATCTCACTATGCATAATGAATGGGCCATGCTTATTGGCTTTCTTGTCTGGCCCTGTGTGATGTATAGTTTAAAGTAACCTCATCTAATGATCTATGCATGGTGAAGGGCTAGTCCTTCGTAATGAAAAGGGGATTAGTCAATATATTAAATACTTTAGCCACTGCAGCCAAATACTTTAAATAAGGAGACACCCACATTTGTGGTGTTATTATGAGATAGGCATAGCTGGCACTGACTTAATAAGTGGGTACATATATAAATTATATATATATATATTTATTACATGTATATAATTACATTCACACACAGAGCAAACAATTTTGTTTATACCAAAGCCTTACTTATTTATAAGGTCCAATTTAAATTCTTGTGAGCAGAATGCAGGTTCTCTCACATTTCAGAGTAAAACACATATAGGGAACTAACCCTATAAAAACCCCGAATGAGCAATAAATACCCGACATGCTTTTAAAATGTGAAAATAAATAAAATAAATTCCACGCTTTCTTTCTTGACATCACAACTTTACACATAACTAATGAAAAGATCTAGGTTGTTTAATGTTTGTTTTTTCCAACAGCATTACTTTACTGCTTTATTTAGTGCTAGGCTTTTGCTGTGCCCCAGTGTTAGAAACAAGATGACCTACATTTCAGAAGCATACATGCATGGGTGTATATATTTCCAGAGTGAATCAGTAGCGGTAGAGTATTGCGTCAATACAGTTCATAGTTGCCAACAGTCCTGATTCAGATGGAACAATGAAAACGTCAGAAACAAGATCACGTAAGCAGACAGGGCCTTCTACGTAGAACTTAACAGACAGTTTTTCATTGTGATGAGGAAAATATATAGATCCATGGAGGCTGGTACATGATCCGTGGACTGCTAGTAAACTATCAAGTCCGTAACTAGCAAGCAGGTATAAGCACCATTTAAATATAACAAAGGGGAGATAATGCACATCACTGAATAAAACGGAGGTACCCTTTTCATTCCTATATGTTTCTAGTCAATGTTTCTATGGGTGTGTACTCTGTCCTCCATGCCAGTGATAAATCATATATGCACAAACCCATTTCTCCACTCTGGAATAAGTCATTAGATTTTAATTAGCCAAAAACATATATAAATATATATATATATATATATATATATATATATATATTCCACTAATGGTAGCACCCAAAATACCAACTGCACCACCTCCCATTAACTCAAAGCATATGACAGAAACACCCTCCCAAACCCTGTCCATTAATAACCCCACCTAAACCTACCCACCGCCCCAACTACCTACCTAAAGCCTTAGACTGTAACCTTTCCGCGCACAGACACACAAGCGGCGGTACCGGCACCCAGTAACCCACCGATCCATTAACCATCCTCCCGCTGCCCCTGGGCCTCTAACTCACCGTCTCTCAGCCACTTCCTAGTCTCTCTCGCGCCGAGCCACTTCCTGTACCGGCAGTGGGAAGTTCCCTAAAGTCCTACATCCGGGTATCAGACTAGAGCCACACCCGCCGCAAAGCATTCATGTAAATGTAGTCTATAGCGTGCGTTGCTGTTTCCGAAGATCAGACACTACCTGCAGTGCACAGCAGAGGGCAGCATATCCCCAGCTTTCGAAAGAATCATTGGGATAATGGCTGCAATCATTTAATCATATTATATACATGTTAATTCATTATATAAGTGGAAGAAAACAGGCACATTTGAAGTGAATCTTGGAGTAGGGCGTGGGTTTAGAAGAATGCCCTTCAATCAGTTTATATACCCACATACTGCTGGGATGTTTGCTGGCATCATGTGGGGTGCCACCGGACATGGTAAGTCCAGTCCTGCTTCTCAACATGCAATGCTTTAATATTAGAGAACTGTGTAAAGTGGGTATGTATGTGTGAGTGAGTATGTATGTGTGAGTGAGTATGTATGTGTGAGTGGGTATGTATGTGTGAGTGGGTATGTATGTGTTAAGTGGGTATGTATGTTTAACGTGGGTATGTATGTGTAAAGTAGGTATGTATGTGTAACGTGGGTATGTATGTGTAACGTGGGTATGTATGTGTAACGTGGGTATGTGTGCACAGTTCTGTAACTAACCCATGGCAGGGCCTTCTTTCTATTCGGGCCCTCAGCCTTGTGGTTAATCCCAGAATGTTCCAGGGTCACACAGGATAGCACCAACAACATATTCCTCATAGCTGTAATAGAATGTCAGTCAAAAATCTCCCCCCAATATAATTAAGAATATATATATATATTGGTCTCTAAAATATTACTACCAGAACCATTTGTTAACCACAGTTAGCAAATCACTACATTTTATGTTCCTGGAGTCTATTAAAAGGGTAACTAAAAGGGTGGCGGTCATAATTCTTTATAAAGGTCTGGACAAAACATTCATTGTCTTGCATCCTGGGCAGGGTCTGTGTTGTCAGGGTCTAGTAATGAGGAACACACGGATAAAGCAATTGAGATATGCCAGTAAAAGCTGAGGCCTCAGGTCCTTCTCGTTTACTAACGAACGGAGAATATGCCAGAACTGGTATCTCCAACATTAAATGAATGGTGCCCAAAAAAAGATAATGCCAGTACCCGGAATCTCCATTTATTAAAGGCAGCACATTTCAAGGGTGAGGGGTGAGCGTGAGGTTTAAGTCTGCCAGTCTTCAAGGAGTAGTGGAGGCCAAACGACTAAGCCCACCACACACTAGAGAAGTCTTTGAGGACAATATCCAGTGCAAACATCAAAGCAAAAAACACACATGCTCAACAGCAATACAAAAGTGAGTGTGTGAACAGTGTTAGAAAGCAGAATTAGAATGGTGAATTTTATACAACCCCCCAAAACACAGCTCCAAGCAGACCTCAGCTTCACAGTCTCCCCAGCCTGAAGACTCGAGGACCAAGTGTTCCCCACAGGTACCACACCTGATCATAGAGAAAAGGCTAAGGAACAAAACTCAAACAAGCCTAGGGGTGTGTTGGGTATACAAGGCCAAAACTTTGTTAGTCCTTGGTCTAACACGCCAGGTCATTTGAGGATGATCAGGTAGCAAATCCGTCCATGATTGGGTTGCCATATTGGCCATACTTTCCAGGGCGCATATACACTTAAATGTTACTTGAGTAACAGTCCCTCATGTGAGTTTTTACATGTGAGTTTTCACGTGTACGTTACATGTGTTCATTAGCAACATGTGAATTGTTATTATTCAATAATGAATCTGTGCATATGATCCATGAACACTAATTTTAGAGATAAAAAGAAATACTCAATGAACAAGTAGCTTTAATGTTTTTATTTTTTTTATGTTTTCATTCAGGTGAATCACTATTAATGAGTTGCTAGTTAATAATATCGATAAACCTATCAACTGTGAAATTAGTTATTTTATAAATAGTTTAACATACAATATATTTTTAAAGACAGCCGCTGACCTCTTAATCAATCTGTAATCTTTCTCTATTAATTTTTGGATGTCTGGAATTGTACTAATGAGTTTGTAATTAGTGGTACATGAATGAGTCTATAAGTAAACATCTAAAGGAACATGTCATTAGTGACCGTTAATTCCTAATTAATGAGTGTGCTACCGAGCAACGCCAAACTGGTGACCGACCAAATCCCATGGGAAACCTCTGAGCAAAATGGTACCGGACGTCATGGGGAAATTGGCAGGAGGAAAACAGGCACCCGTTTTCATACCTCTCAAGTGTTCCATTTTAAGCAGGATAGTCCGGAGTTTATTCTGGCACCACCATGTTGTGCTGTGCACTATCCCGCTTTTGGGATGACTATAGGGACCATTTTTTAACGTTCATCTTCCTCATCCCAACAGGAACGTGCCCACTCGATCAGATTATTACATTCTTTATATTTATTCCTGCTAATTTTCATTGTTTTTTTTTTTTATGGTGGAAAGGGTCAAAATAGCGTGAAACACATTGAGTACCCAGGGGAAATATACCATTGGTTTCCAAACTGAAGCTCATGGATTCATGTGGTCCAGAGAAGGCCCCAGCCATATGCAAAAATAATAGCTTAAATTCTACTATATTGTAAACCATACATTTTAAGCGGTCTCACCTACTAAGGTAAATGTTTTCCCCCGTGTCATAAAGTTTGTTTTTAGTTGCATCGTCTCCTAAAGAAAAATAGGACATAATGGCTGTTTATGGTATATTGTTAACTGTTCAATATAGCATAAAGCTTGGATGGGAATCAGGTATTCTCGTGGAGGTGTTTAAAACTTGGGGGCTACCTGCCTGCCTGCCATGGATGTTCACATTTCCTAAATTAGGCAACACAACAGATTTTCGACGCAGTACTTAATACATTGAGCGGTGATCAATAATAATCATTTAATTGTACATTAATTGGAGGGATTCTAAAATTGTAACACGGACTTGGGCTGAATTAGCCCCAGCATTTACATACATCTGATATCAAGGAGTTTCCCAAAGGCCCAGTTGCCAACTGGCAATTAACCAAGTGAGAGATCACTTACTGGGGAGGATTAATCATGCACATAAGTTAAAATGACTGCTCCTAGTAGCATGTTTACAGGTAAGTGTCTAATGTATATTGTTCACTTAACTCTGTAAACATTTATTTAGTGTAAAGAATTCTAAATGTAAGAATCGGGAAAAAGTGACAGATCCGCTTCGAGGACCACATTGTGCTTTTTATCTGCATTTATCTTTTTTTCTCACACGTTTCTAAAAAAAAAATGCTAATTTTCTCAGTCTTGAGATCAGCATGTGACGTTTCCAAGAACAAGCCATTTGTGTCGGAATGAGATAGGAAGGCTCTGGCGGGGAGGGTGAGGAAGATAAGGCGATAATTGAACAAGCAATGCAGGATGTGTTGTTATATGTTAAGGGATTATTATGCGGTCTCTTGTTTTCCGCACCTGGACTCATCCACTTGTTTATTCTCAGACAAAAAGTCTGTGCGTTAATGCACGGGGTAACTATTGACCTTGGATCTCTGTTTGCACAGGCAGGAAAACTTTACATTGTTTTGTTTCTTGAAGAATTGCGGATCCGCAAGTTCCCACACACAACAAAGCCCCCCAAAAAAGCCTAAACTTAAGTAAACAGATAAGGTGGGGTTTCCAAGCATCACTTAAAATAGTTATACCTAAGCAAGCAGTGAAAAAAACAAAAAAGCAAGACAATCAGTGGAACAAAACATCAATACGTTAGATAAAATGTCTTTGTTTACATGGTTGTAAGATTCCCCAGCTCGGCGCTTGCACACTAATCTTTTTCTTTTAAAGTGGCCTTGTCATTTTTATTAAGTTTTCTTTGTGTACGGAATCTCTTTGTGTGAAACACACAGACAGAGACATCCACCCTCTGCTGCATTTTTACAATGCGCCCAACAAATTACCCAAATCATGTAGCACAGCAACACCTCGCTGGAGGTAAAGTCTGAAGACATAACCGTAGCCTGATGCACGGGGTGTTTTACGATCATCTGCTGTGATCTTCTGCACCTTGGAGGGGATCAATCAAAAGCAGAGCTACTCAAGGCCAGTAATGATTCTGATGCAGCCTGTTGCCCCCCGAATTGTCAGGTTAAAGGAGAAGCCTGGTCACCTAGGATGGAACCCAATTAGTAAAGTGCCCCATTGCGATGCCTTATTCTCTTGAATCATTCTACTGATCATACTAAGAATTTGGTTACTATATAATATATTAGGGGATATAATGTCCACAATAATACACACGCATTCATGGTATTCCTACGCCACGGTTATCAATCACTATTTATATAGGGGAAATCTAATTTGTAGCTTTGAGTCTAAATTTTATTTTCATTTGTGACTTATTTTGCTATCAATAATTATAAAAACATAAGACAAAAGGAAAGGAACACTACAAGTGCCTAAATGGCTTGTCAGCGGCAGTTCACTGAGCAGCTGTACAGTTGAAAGATAAAAGGATAGAGATCAATTATTATTATTAATTATATATATTTTTTTAATTCAATTAAGTGGACCAGCAGAGGAGAAAACAAAATTGTTGCACAAAATGTTCCTATTTATAAAATTTTTGTCATGTCAGCATAGTTGCCTTTGTGTCGGAGGATTCTACAGGGAGAAGAATACTTTGCAGATATGGATCAGTATAATTAGAGTTCTATGTAAACACTAGTGTAGTGACATCATAATGTAATTTGCCCTCCCCCCAAATAATAAAAAATGCATCACAATCTATGGTCCAGCAACTCGGCTTTTACAGTATTAACAAAAAAAAATGAACTATGTTTATTGTTAAATAAATAATAGTCAAAACTCACATTGTAATTTGTTACTGTCAACAGCTACAACAAAGAAGCATATATACAATTATATATATAGTTGAGTGAGTACCTTATAATTTATTTAACCAAAATTTCTTGTTCTCTGATACTGCCAGAGGAACATTAACCCTTTAAGGACAATGGGCGGTCCCTAAACCCATTGAAAACCATGCATTTTGAGCCCGTACATGTACGGCCTTTGTCATTAAGGGGTCGTGGATTTAAAACAATAAAAACGTGCAAGAGTTTCTGTGATCACTTCATGTTAAAATGTTTTCAAACTGCTTTGTGAGGTCAACCAATTTTGTCCATTTAGATAACTGCAGTCTGACGTTTGATCGTATGACTGATATCTGCCTGAGCTCATACCTTCATACCTAAAAGTAAGGCAATTTTCTTTCAGATGTTTTCTGCTTAATAGTTTCTAGAAAGCTCCTCCTTGCTTGTACCAAAGGCATTTTGATATTATTAAAGCAGCGTAGTATTCTTCTGGAAAGCACATTTTTAGCACCATTAGATTACTAATGTGTCCGCCTCATTGCTTTTCACCTCCAGATTGGGTGTCCATCAAGATTTGCGTTCCTTGTTGCCCGAGGGAGGGATGAGTTGAACTCACAGTTTTTAATTACATGAACTGCTAGTCGAGCCATGTTATTGGGTTTTTTTAATTGTGAAGTCCAACCTGGCTCTCTAGAGGATGCCTCATTGTGCAAGGAACCATTTACAGTCTTTTGTGAGGGGCTTACACAGCTCTTAGCAATTGCAGAGGGATTGCATTTACTCTCGGAAACGTTACTATACTCAGTTGTATTTGGGTTTAGTGTCTCAGTTTTATCCTTAGTGTTCCCCTTGGCTTGGGGTAGTTTTCCTGTGCTGGAGTGACTATCTCTCTGTGGTAACTTACTATCTCTTGTCTCTTTTTGTGTCTGCTTCAGGTTGGATATCCTTTGTTTTATATCACCAATACCCTGAATGCACTCTGAGGATACTTCTTTGGTAAGGTGGACTCTTCTAACACCAAACCCAAAATCAGCATTTTTTGACTTTTTTGCAACATTGCTCCCACATTTTGTTGGCAAGCATTTTTTTAGACTGTCTCCATTGTTAGCTCCAGAAATAAAGAAAGCTTCTGGACTACCACTTTCTGATTCTCTTTTCCCAACTCCCTCTCTAACACATGTATTCTGTAACTCTCTTTTCCATTTGGAGCAAGGATTTGGAGAGTCCCTTGGAACCACGGGATGAGCATCCTTTAGCCCCCTTGCTGGTTTGCACGCCACAATTCCCCTCACTCTTGGTCCTCTTGTTGCCTCATTCATTGTCTCTCTTGAATTCCCCTGCATTTCTGGAACCTGTACATTTATTTCTTTAGCTTTAATGACATGTCTAACAGACACAGACTCAGCAGCAAGTATTCTATTGCTGAAGCATCGAGACTGGGCTATAGAATGTTTAGGAGCTTCAGATTTTGGTAAGCTTGAGGTCTCCTGTCCAACTTGATCAAGCAGTTGTCTATGACTTTTGAGTGCAGGCTTGGTAACTTGTCTCTGTGCTTTGACCACAGAATGACTTAGTGATTGTTTAGCAGTCTTGTTGGTAGACTGGATTAATGACTTCCTTGAAGGCTCTAATCCAAGCTGCCCTAGTGATTGCCTGGGAATGTTGAGTCTCTTTTGCGTCAATGACATTATTGTGACATGATTGTCAGTCTGGGCTGTTGATGATTTTATTGTAGTTACAGGCTCAGACTGAGCTGTGGTGACATCAGGTTCTGATTGTGCTGTGGATTCCCTTGTACTGTCAGCCCCATATTTAGATGGCGATTGTATGGTGGTTTCATACAGGGGCAATGACTGAGTCTCCATCCCAGACTGCAGTAGTGAGAGCACAGTGGTCTCAGATTGTACCGGTGAAGGTTTGAGAGTCTCATCAACACAAACGGATACTGACTTGATGAAAATTTCATGACATGTTTGAGTTACTGATGGTCGGCATATATTAGCTCCAAACTTGGATACAGACTGAGTAGGAAGCTTAGAACGTGAATGGTATAGCAAATGGCGGTGAGAATTAGGTTCCGATATGTCTGATATTGCAGAGATGGAGTCAAGTCCAGGATTCTCTAGTGGTACTTTGGAAGTGGTACTATCTCCAGTCTGATTTGCCTCAGCTATCCTTGAATCATGAATCTCAGTGCCTAAATGGGCAGATACATAACTGTGGATTTTTGACAGGTCACAAACCTCAACTCCTGTCTCCTGTAAGTGGCTAGTTTTCTGAGGTTTAATCTTAGCTATGTGTGCCTCATGCTTGTACTGAACTAATGAATGTCTATGAGTATCAGTTCCATTATGACTTGGTAACTGGTTTGTCTTTTCAAATTCTTTGTCTAAAGATTTATATCCTAGTTGAGTTGGTGAATGACTGAGGGTTTCTGCTGTAATATCTGATAACGACTGTCCAATAATGTCAGTTGACGACTGGGCCAGTAATTGATTGGGGCTGCCATTCTCAGACGAGTCTAGAATTTCTTCTGGGTTATCCTCATCAGAATACGGTGGAAATAGTAGAGAAATATCACCTCTACATTGGAGTGGTGATTTAGGGAGTATACTCCTTTCAGGCTCAGCTAGTAGCTGTTTATGAATTTTAGTCCCAAGCTGAGATTGTACTTGTTGGACGATATCAGATCTAGGCTGGACTATTATTTGTTGAGGTTCAGCTTGCTGTAGTGGAGGAACAGGTGGTTTTTCGTCTGATTTAGCATGTAGGTATTGAGGGCAACTAGGTTCAGAACTCACTAATGACTGACCGAGAACCTCAGTTTTAGAATGAAGTGGTGAATGTCCAAAGGTGAGTGATTGAGGACCAGAACGGATTAATGATAAAGCTGAGGTATCAGGAGCAAATGGCATAAGAGATTGTGTAGAAACCACCGGCTCCATCTCCTCTATTAAGTGGTTATAATTTGGAGATTCATCTTGGGGTGGGAAATTAGTTGGATCATGAGCTTCAGTTTTAGCTGGCCATTGGCTGGGATTCGGAAGTTTAGTTCGGGCTAGTGGCTGACTGGCAGTCCGGGAATTACCTGGAGCTGGTGACTTACTGGACTTGCATAGCTCTTTATCAACTGCTGATTGGCTGGAATTTGGTAGCTTAGTTTGGGCAAGTGACTGATTTTTGTTCTGATGTTCAGTTTGGGCTGGTTGGGTTGATGGGCTGCATATCTCCAGCTGAGTTTGTTGTTGGTTGTGATTCTGAGGTTTCGCTAGAGCTGCTAATTGCTTTGTACTCTGTAGTTCAGTTTGGGGATTCTGAGATTCATTTTGGCCTGGTGAATGGTTGGAATTCCAAAGTTCATTTTGGGCTGGTGACTCACTGGGATTCTGAGGATGATTTTGAATTAGTGAATGACTGGTATGCTGAGATTCTATTTGGGCCGATAATTGGATGGAACTTGGAGGACCAATTTGAGCTATTGATTGACTTGTGGTTCTTGCAGAAATAACATGCATGCTGGCAGCACTAACAGCATTTGCCTTGTATACATCCCTACAGATTGTGTAGCCCATCTGCTGCATCAACACTCGTTCAGAGACTTCACGCATCTCCCGAGCATTCATTTGGTCACAATAACCCTGGATCTTTTCACTCCTTTGAGGCTTGGGAGTAGCAGGACAGCTTGATCCCAGAGAGCGTTTCCTACAGAGACGAACACTTGCAGGCTTACGTGCATTTCGCAGGTTCCTCTCCAAAGTGAGTTCTAGCTCATCTTCATCGTTGCAGTCTTTCAGAGAACTGGAGGCACACACTGAATGCCTTTTCTCCAAACGTTTTTTCTCCCACTGTTGTCGTCGTTGTTCTTCTAACTCGCGAATCTTATTCTCCTGCAGGGGCAATAACCAGACAGAAGATCCATTAGGTCTGGAAGAACAAAGGCCCACACAAATATCGCTGAGATTAATAGGTTGTGCTTTTTGTTTTTAATCAGTGTAATTGTTGTGAATACATATTGCCTAAAAGTAAGGGACTCTGGAAACTGAGCATGTATTATATAGCATTTGCAATTATGCTCTTGTCCTTAAGTTATATCCCTTCTCACCCACGATTACAAATGCTGTCTGAAATTTCTCACCTTAATAGCTAACTGAAATTTCTGGCAGAAACAGCTAAATACTTTGCAGCACTCCTCTAAGTGGAACGATTCTTCATCCTCACAGAGAAATTCTAGAAGCATTTGTCTGGAGCTCTGCAAAGCCTCGATTTCTTTCTGAACCTCCATGATTTGGTCCTCTGCATACTGAAAAATAATAAATACATTTTCAGATCAACTTGCTACTTTCTTCTTGATGACCACCTCATTTTGGATATTAATCAGAAAGGTTCATTCTGCATTAAAATACCTTGTGTGGAATGCAGTTTAAAAAAAGTGTTTTAACCAAACTATTTTGTTTTAATAATAAATGTGTGAATGTTCCCGGAAATGTACTTTTTAACCTACACTAATTTAAAGTTCCATGTGGATTGAGACTGATTTAACAAGATACAGAGTCAATAATACATTTCAAACTATTGATTTGCAAATATTTACATTAAAATGTTTGACCACACTAAATGGAATAGTTTTTTGGGGACCTTGTTGAAAAAGAATCAAATAAATCAATAAAAAGAATATGTTTTCTGGACGTGTCATGCTTTTATGATGAATTTGAACATGAACCCCCCAAACATTCTGTATGGTTACCTCTAGAAACTCATCCATTTGCTCTTTTATTTCTTTTGTTTCTGGATCTTTTAGTGTCTGGTGCATAGACGTAACCCGTGACTGCAGCTTGCAAAACTCCTCAATCAGCCCATCTTCTGATAGCCTGGAAAGATTGTATATACAGTGGTCAGATCCAGTATTAAGATGGCTTGGGTTTGGTGACCAATTCTAGGAGACCCTAAGCTTAACATGTTTCCAGGATAACACAATATATATTGGTCAATATCAGATAAAGCAAGCTGTACGGATGTAAAACTTTCTTCTTTAGAACTTTGTAAGCAGTGTTTACAATTTTTACAGAAAACAAACATAGATGGAGCTTTAACAAACATAGATGGAGCTTTAAATGAGTACCCCAAAGCCTCACATCAATAGGCTGGAAATGCTACATGTTGTGCTAAAATGTAAAGATCATATAGGTCGTTTTTATGCCCTGTCAACTAATGCAGAATTATTTTTTTGTCACAGATACATTTTAACAATTGTTATCTTCAGTTAAGGACCTCGTGATAAATAAATAACATAAGGACACTTTAATACATGGAATTTAAGGCATGTCATAGCTGTGTCACACGTTACATGAGACTGTATGTGACATAAAGTGTTCCTTTAAAGCGTTTTGATACATATATATTACAGCTATAGAATTATGGCTATATAATCTATCTATTCTGGCTACTTAACAGTACTCACTTGGCACATCATGGTTCTGAAGGCTAAGCTAAGAGATCTCCAATGGAAACAGAGAACTTCCAGCCTGGTTACATGGGGGTCTATCAAACCTGTGTTCCACCACCTTTACAAGCAGCGTCATCTTAAAAAATATATTTTCTTATTACCTGCTGGAAATGTTGACATGCTGCAATCTGTCTGCAAAGGAGATCAATTTTGGATCTTTCTTCTGAACTTCCTTGAGAAAAAAAACAGACACTAGTAGTGTAGACCAGAACGTTCAGTCTAAATACAATGCAGAGCATGCAGGACCACACTATATAAACTGTAACAACTTCACAACCACAATATTTCCTTTACCAAGCTCAACAAATACACTGCATTCAGATCCAGACAACTGTAGGTAAGGTAGAAAATTAGTGTTCCTCATATAGGAAAGGAAATGCGTTCTTTGAATCCCAGGGCTTCAGTAGCCCTATACAATGGACCAATTTCATAGTATTAACAAAAAACATCCAGACTCTGTAATAACATTGATAATTACATTGAACCCGTACTCTGCAAGGACTCTACAAATAACAATGTATTAGCCCAACAGGCAGAGATTGTAAGTAGGTGGTATAAACTGACCCCATAACTACAAATCACAATTCTAGGGTTACCAAATGTCCTCATTAATACACTGCTTCGGCCGGCCGTACCATTACTACAAAGTGCAGCAGGTTCATCCCGGGCTTGTTTGCTTTTGTGTCAGCGAGTTTCAGAAGAGATGATACTCGGAAGCCTGCGGCGTTTCCAGCATATCCACCCTGCAAAAAGAGAGTTAAATGTTACCCCCACAAGGACAGAGCAACGGGGGTAGATAGGGTGTGCATGCTAGTATACAGAGAAGAAAGCGGGTGAAGGCTACACATACGGAGCAGGTTTACTCACGGCATTCATAAAGTTCCCTGCTTTTAGCACCAGCCTTAGGATGTAGTGCAGCTCTGTACAATGCAATATCTCTGAAGGAAAAAAAGAAAACAATATAAACTGGTTTGTATGATCAAAATCTTTACACTTATTATTATTATTATTATTAGTCTTTGCAATGTAGTGAATCACAATGCAGTTTTTTATTGAAATATTTATTTTCAATAAACATATTTAACTATATCATAATTTACATTATGTACTGCGGCACAGAGCAGAAACAAAAACATCCGCAGTGCAAAGCAGCGTAGGGCAATTCACATACAATATAACCTCAGGTTGATAGAAGACTTGCGTGTTCATGGGAAAGCAATCCTGTGCAAACGGGCCCTGCCAGAACAAGGGCTGTTTCCTCCTCCACAATGCACTGTAGGCAGTGTCTATATCTACACTGCCCCATAAATGCATAAATGTCTGTAGGGGGGGGAAGCATCCCTGAATGGCAATCCATACATGTGTCATCCTGCTTGATCCCCTATTTGCCCAAAAAGTCGTGGCTGTGGAGCCCTGGGATGCTCTTGGGTTTTTGTGTTATTGTGTGTGTATTTCAGCTACAATTTTAGTATCTAGAGCAAGAGGGGCTTTAGGCAGCAACTGAAACCTGACTGTGTATATAGGGGTTGATCAGGACTGGACTCAATCTCCCAAATGCATTATGCATGGTAGTTGTACAGGGCCATTTGGCTGGGCTTCCCCCAAGCCTGGAAGCTACCAGCCCTCCATTGGTTTTCATGGTGTGTGTGTGTACACATAAACACAAGTGACAGAATCAGTGATTGTGTGATTATGACACAACCTGTTATGTAATGGAAATAAACTATTCTGGTAGGATTCCTGAAAGCCTGTCCTGGAATGTATGTTCGGAAGTCCAAAGAGAGTAACACCATAATAACAATGCTGCTAGATATACCCCAGAATACCACCATCTGCAGTATCACATTTGGCTAAGGCCACAGGGTAGAATTATTTCTAGAATGTAGTTTTTTCTAGACTGACATTTACCAAATACCACTATATTCGATTATCCAGATTCTAAGCATTCTGCTCTAAACTTTGCCTCTACATATTTCATGTTCCAAGAACTCAGGAACACTGAAATTTGCCTTTCAAGACAGTATTTATTATCTAGTGATGAGATATCCTATCTCTTTTTCATCAGTCAGCTACAAATATGCATACAAATTGTTTGATCACATTCTGATTCAGCGTATCAGAAAAACACTATAAATGGATAGTAACATGAGTGTTGAGAATGTTGAAAAGACTTTTATAATACTAATATAATCTGTTTGGATGATACTGGGATAGAAACACATCTCGCTATTCAGAAGATACTCCCCAGATAACGGTTAATGCTAAAACCTTCCGTCTCATTCCCTAGACTGCCTAGAGAGGATACATATGCATTCACCAGCTTATTTCAAGCAACAGATAAATGCAAATATAACCATACATGGTGCCAACAGACAAGCACCGTGAGCAGACATACCCCAGGGATGTATAAGTAAATATGTCTATGTAAACTATGGGTATGTAAACCGTGGGTGGAGACCTTTTATATTTATTCAAATAAATAATCCAGGTATATTAGTGCCTAAGCGTTTCTGTAGCATACTGTCAATACAGCGTACTTGTTACTTATTAAACAAATTAACTCTTCTTCTAGGACTTCTAGGCACTCTATTCATTAGACTTTTGCCTGCTTTTTTTTTAAACAAGAACAAGTGTCACTTAACCCTTTAAGTGCGGGTCAGGACACATTGTTCCCATCAGCAGAGGAAGTCTCCACTTTGAACTATAAACACGAAGGATTTCCTATTAAACTGAAGGCTCACAGGTACACGTAAGTACACAAGACTTCTGTGATCGCTTTTCATACCCCAAACTGCCACCATGCAGCCATGATGCCTCACTGTAAGCGCAGCCATTGCAAGAAGTCACAGGTGTCTTCATGGGTGTCCACGTTTTGGCAGGACAGACGGGCAGGTGAACATAAACCTACTGACACATATGGTACAGCCATATTGCCAGTTGTGGCCCTAGGGTTTCTAGAGCCAATGGCAAAATATGGGCCTGGTGCACCATTCCTGCATACATCTAAAACCCCTCCCTGGTAGACTTCCTATAAAAAGGTCAACCCTGCGTATAGCCTAAAAAAAGCAAATAGTTACTGGGCCACGTTCAAAATTTCAAGAAGAGAGACTGCGTTTACTAATTTTCTGTGGTTTCTGCCTTACTGAGGCCCCAATGTGTTGGGTTGAAACATTGGACACACATGTGACAGTGTGATCGGTTGAATTTTGTGGTCCAGGGTCCTCTACTTCAAGGCGCTCCTCCACCAAAACCACAGCCACTGCTCCACTCAACTAATATCCTTAATGGAAGGTAAATAAATATATAAGGATAGCTGATACTGTTGGATGTATGATTTGGGCCAACACGATTAGATTGTATGGTCTACAGCATGCCTTTATACTTATACTGTTATACAACAATACAATAAGGAATCAGCTGTTTGGAGTAAAGCATCCAAACTGCGGTCCAGGGAATGTGTTTCTAAGGACCATGCGCAACAAGGCTATTCTGGGCCAAAATGCTTAAAGTGGGGGACTCCACGGAAGTGGTTTACCCAGGGATTTCCCTAAATTTAGCATATTGCTACATTACAATGAAATTATTAAAGATAACTATTGCTTGTGCTTTCGGTGTTTTCAGTCAGTGTAATAGTTTTTGGTGATATTAATCGTAGGACTCTCATAATATACATGTTGTATATTAACAGCGTCTCACCTATTACACAGAAATTCAGGCCCTGTCCATGGCATTATTTATCGCAATAAGGAATCTATACAGTCAAAACCAGGTAACTGTCTCACCTTCTGCAGCGCCTTTAAGCTCTCTAGCTGTCGAGAGCAAGGACAGAACGACCGCATGGAAATCCTTCTTGAGAATCATAGCTTCCAGCCTCAAGGAGTAGCTGCATGGGGAAAAAAGGACAATAATACGTTTCTGTTGTATTTTGACACAAAATAGCTAATGTGAAGAAGACGGGAGTGATAGCATCTTAAGTTATTGACAGCTTTTAGTGGGTCAACATATTTATAGAGTAACATGTGGATTTGCAGATGCTTTCAAGGGCCCTTTCTAACTTCTACAGTTGGATTTGGTAGAAATGTCATCCATGGGAATGTCTAAAGTCATTAAAAGTTCTTTAAAGCCATAAGGGATAAGAAGGGTTGTGTCATGATCTTTAAAATACTTTTATTTCTGTTAGTAAAATTTTCTGATATGCTGGTGTACTTAAAAAAGACTGCATGATCAATACTGGAAGGCATGAGTTAATAACTGTTTTATATGAAATATATATTTCCATCAAATATATTTTTGAATGTAAACTTGACAGAAAACAAAGAAAATGTATTTTAAGAGATGGCAGAATATTGACTATTAGAATAAACATGTTTATTGACGGTTGTCAAATGCGAGAAGTACTATTAAGGTCACTAACAAATATTCTGAGAAAATCTAAATACCTTAAATTTGCTAGAATTCCCCTAGATTCGTTTAATTCTTGCTATAGAGCCTACTATATGCATTTAGTGCATTGAGTACTGTTACAGAAGAAGTACACATGTTTCATACATTTACTCCGTGCATACAGATATGTGTAGTCAATAACGAAAAATTAAACCCCCTCTATATATTTTCTAGTAAATATATATAGGTGAAATGTTCTTCTCAATAAAGTACTACCCAGCAGTAGAGGTATACTTTCAAAAAATCCTCCCATGCCCCTTTTACTATTCTGGATTCTACATGTAATAAAGACCATAAATCACAATATATAAATAAATACGTAAAACAGCAAAGTAAAACTAAACGTAAGTCTAGGCAGGGCTGCAGAACTGTGAAGACCAAAAGCCAATTGGCAAAACAGGTAACCAAAAGAATTTAAGGAATGCTTCTCTAGCAGCTACCTGTCTTACGAAGGTAAAAGTAAATACTCGATTGGATGCATTTGTGGGAATTTTATTTTCAGATTCCTAGAGACCACAATCCCATCTGGCCTCTCATCAAACCACCCTAAAGTTGGTAAAGACAGCGGTGGGAAGGGATGCTTCCTAACGCCCATGTGCTGGAAGCTTTACAGTTTACATGGCAGGAGAGTGCAGAGGATTTTTTGGCTCCTTAAAACACAACATAAGACATGGAGGATGCAACCGCTCGCTCTGGAAGCCACATTTGGCTTTGTCTAGTTGACTTTCCCATGTCTAGTGTTTCTAAACATGTGATGTTGGCCCCTTAAGGTACTTCTGGTGCTTATTTCCAAAAGCTAATGGTATTTGATAGAAGGCTACCTACTAAAGAAAAGCTGAACGTTGTTACTTGATTGGGGAAAGCAGGGACTTCAAGAATGGATTGTAAAGAGCAACTGTCTTCTAAAATTTGACATACCCCAAAAATATGTTGTAGAATATGATCCAGCCAAAAAGACTCACATCTAACCCTCTCCCTCCCGACGTCAACTATCTGTAAAAACTGTTTTAAAATATCTTTAAAACCCCAGAACCACCTTAAAACACAACACAGATAAAGTAACTTAATAAAAAGTCCCCAGAGGGCCCTTCCTCTTATCAGAGATCTCTAATCTTCGTTTGCAGTGCCTGCTGTTGTACTTTTATGCGATCACTATGAAAAAATGTCCCAATCTGAGAGGGACAGTCTGATGGTGGGCTTCTTTTGGTTACCCTGATTAATGTCAAGTCATGAAATCATGGACTGAACATGTGTACATTTGAATGTACAGGGCACTATGTGGAGGAATACATGACACTGCCAAGACGAAGCGTAATGTAGTGTCTCCATGTCATGCCATCACAGATTATTGGAAAGTAAGCAAACTTTGCCTTACTTTCACTTAGACTTTGACCCTTGAATAGTGCAGGAGGAGTGAATAAAAAATAGAAAACCATTCTTGGCATTGTAAATGTTTAACATCCAGGCAAGGAAATACATTTCTTCATGTGCTAAAAGATGATTAAATCCCTCTCCAGTATGGCCATGAAATTATCTACAATTCTCCCTGCATATCGATATTTCATTTCCTGTTAAGTTTCTGCTTTTCTGCTTATTTCCTGCTTTTAAATCTTTTCTCGTCTCCACCCTTGCCATTCGACCTCCTGTCCTCAAGTTTTTCTCCAATTAATAAAAACATTTATTCTGTCCTTCCCTAATAGATTTCCTTGCCTTTTTAAATTGACATATCAAAGTATGTATGACTTTGACTACATTCGAATAATAATTTCGAATTGATCTAATTTTTTGCATGCTAATTATTAAAATCACTTTCTCATTTACCATTGTATAGCTACTGAAAGGTTCCCTGTATTGTAGCTTTTCATTCAAACCAAGCATTTAACAGTACAAGGGTTTGCGTCATCCAGTTGGACATTAAATGGTTTAAATCAGACCAAGTTAAAGTAACAGGAGCCACTTACATGCACATTATGTTTGATAGCCTTTATGTGTAAGACGAATATCTTAGAGAGGTTGAACCCTAAAGCCTTAATTCTACTTTAAACCTTACTAATTGTAGATGTCACAATCTCTTGTGTTTTAATACTGTTTATTAGTCGTCTATTCAAACAATGACATGTATCAACTTGTGTGGTCAGGCCCTTGTGTACTGCCTACAACAAGCACCAGAGACTTTTGCTGATTGCTGGTTCATCTGCATTCCGTGTCATAAATACTAAGGACGGTATGCCTAATATTTTTTAAAAAGTAGTTATATCGCCATAAAAAAACAATGATATGTTCCCGCAGATTGGCCTTTCCCATGGGTTGCTATTGCGACAGCTTTGTACAAGAACCACTTTTTATATATCATCCCTAACTGTGCCATAGTTATAAGGAGCCTTTCTGGTACAGAGAGCTAAATGTGGAACCCTTAGAAAGGAAACTAATGGCACATATATTAACCCCTTAATGACAAAGCCCGCACATGTACGCGCTCAAAATGCATTGTTTTTAATGGGTTTAGGGACCGCCCATTGTCCTTAAGGGGTTAAAAATTGGCATAAACCAGAATTGCTGTTTATAAGTATGGTCCTTCATTTTAATGTGATAGGAAGTCTTCACAATACACTGAGATGCCAGGTAAGAGTCAAAAGTGTGAATACTATCATGAGTGGAATGAGATTCTACAAAGTGGAACGATGGAGCATCCTTTAAAACACAATGCACATATCTGGGAACTCACCCAGAGCTCCTGCACACATGGACGCTAGGCCAGCCCATATTATTCCTTGAAGACGATGGGGAGTGAGCAGATCCTGGTAGGGAATGAGTCCAACCAAAAGCCACACATCCCAACCAGGAGAAAAGGGGGTAGCCTTTGTATTAAAAAACGATAATAAGAGAAAACTTGTATTTTTAAAC
Organism: Spea multiplicata; assembly: GCA_009364415.1. Classification (NCBI taxonomy): domain Eukaryota; kingdom Metazoa; phylum Chordata; class Amphibia; order Anura; family Pelobatidae; genus Spea; species Spea multiplicata. Next base: position 6,046,074 of record VKOC01000008.1, on the reverse strand, counting down.
ACAAATTACATGGCTAAGGTAGCACATTTCCTTAACTAAACAGGATGGAAAAGATTGGAAAGCATGTAAGGAAATAGTTACTGGTAGTCATCCTACTTTGGAAGCTCCGAAAGCAGTAGCATGAACTGGTCTGCTTCACTGAGTCTTTCCCTGTCCCCTTGAAATGACTTCAGACGCTTGACCTGAAATGCAAGCAGTAAACATTGTAGGTCATCGTGCTTCATTTTGTCCCAGCAGAGACCGGGTTCTCCAAACTAGTACAGAAATGCTACTTGCCTCCTCTCTTTCTGGCAGATGCTTCACTAACTCGCTTAATCTCTCGGAGCTGTACGCCTCGCCGTTTCCCGTCTTTATATCTTCGACTATCTGTGTAGCTGACCTGTGGATAGAAAACCTTTTGTATTGTTGTGTGTGCAATTACGACAAGACAAGTGCTTTCCAACCCCAAGCCCTCTGGAAGAACACCAGTGCAGGTTTTAATAATATTTTGGGATGAATACAGCTGTCTTAATCAAAGTGACTGAGCCTTGACAACTGGAATTTTGGCAGCACTAATATTTATTTGTTACAAAAAAAGAATAATCTGCAGCTTCTGGTAACGACCGTCTCTTACTTTTTGTGTAGAAGATGGATGTTCTCTTGGGTACCAATGTAGGTTCTAGTATCCTATCTCATCTACACCCTCACAGTGCAAGGAAGCAGGCAATTTTCAGTACCAGAGGGTGGTGTAATACTTTTTGCTGCAGACTTTTGTAATGGCCTGCATGCTGCTTGGCCTTTTAAATAAAAGGGATTATTCAGTAAAGCGGGTGTTTGCAGGTTGTGGTTTCAACTCAGCTACTTCAGGATAGATCATAAAGAGTCAACCTCCAAGAGCTGTTCCTGCAAGGTTGGCTCCCTGGTTGCCTCTTTATGTTACCTATTTATTCTCAGATTTCTTCTAAATCACAACTATTAGAACTATACATCATACTTGTTTTAGTCAATTTTGTAAGAAAAACATGGCAGCTCTATCCCTTCATGTTAGTGAGGCTGCCCAGGATAATTACCTTTTAAACTGTTTAAGGAAAATGCCAATATTCATACTCCTCCGCGAATCCAGCAGAAAAACCTATGGTTGAAAACAATGGAGAAATCTTGAAACAAAGAAATAAGGTCACTGTCACACCCGCAGAACCCATCCTTAGCATCCATCCCAACTCTTCCTGTAGCAGCCTGCCCATAACACCTTCGTGTACCAACCTGCCGCCAGCAGCTCGCCTTTCATAACATCTTTTCATGCCAAGTACAACATTTGCAATTATTGTATTCCGCAAACCATCCTTCCCGCGGAGAATCAAAGGCCCATACAAAGAGAACTGTCCTGAATGAAAGAACAAAAAGCCCCTTCCTATCTCTACTTGTGAAAACAAGCCACCCTTGTGTTTAACTCCGGTGCCACAATCCAGACATCATACACCACATGCGATTTATTTACTTGTCCACAGAACATAGATACATTATGTGTTCTTTTATATATTTCTCTTGCAATTACTAAACACGAACACTACTTTTTCAAGTTAGATAATGCTATGTAAAAATTAAAACCAAATGTTTCTGTTGAAGGGTGGAAGCATCAATGCTTGGGCATTATATTGCCCAAGCATGATTTAAAGGGAAAATGCGCAACAAAATCAAAGACCTATATCTATAGTAATAATAGTACTTTCACCCATTTGGGACATTATCACGTGAAGCCATTTACAAATGGGTCAGATGGATAGTGGATTTCTGTGGGAAGTTTATTCCATATATGAAAGTTGAACTGACATGCACTACATGCGTGGGAATTTCAAGCTAGACTCTCAAGTAGAAGGCTCAGTCCTTGCGTCTTCTGAGAACTTGGGCTAAACGAAAGAAACAAGACAGATGGAAGGTGAGGCCTGAGAATCCACACAAAATTCTCACCAATAATCTGCGGCGGTTGGAGTGTGTGGGGGGGAATGCAGAACGAAGCTGGTCAAAACCAGGAGAGCAGAAGTGTTTGTCTTTGGTCAGGGACATGTCGAGGTCAATACCAGGAGAGTAGAAGTATTCATGGTCACGACAATAGTCAATAACCAGAGACGGTCAGGATGGTCAGAAACAAACCGAGGTCAAGCCGAAACGCTATATGCACAAAGATGTCTTCTGGGAACTGTGAAAAGGTGTCTTTTACTTTAAGAAATGATGTACAGAACATGCCACTTCTGTATGGCAACGAATTAGCCGACGGGAGTGCACGTGAGCCTTACCTCACTGGGCCCCGAGTGGCCATGCTGGAAGAGGGAGAATGTTGCCGGTTGGCGTTGTAGGACACAGAGGGTCTTTATTAATGCAGTGGCAGCTGGACAATTACCCCCATGTCACTTACCGCCAGTCAGAATGATCCAGGTGGTCTAATGAGACCCCAGAGCACATTCTCTCCTACCTTTCAAGCACTAACCTAGTACTTTAATGTGCATACTTTGTGTCCCTTTAAAGGAATGTTGTCAAATAAAAAAATATATATTCCAATGAACAGAACATTTGAAACCAGTTGAATACAAAGTATCAACTGTAAACGCTACTGGTGTATTCACCTGTCAATAAGTGACGATTTATTAGGCTCTTGGCAAACAATGGCTCACGGTTAGTTTTAGACTCTCCCACTATCTGACAGCCAGAATAAAGGTAGTTTATTTGTGAAGATGTAAAAGTGTCACTTAAAGAACCTGTCTAGAAAAGTCCTAGCTGCTCCCATGAAGTATGGACGTGACATAGCACAATGGACAGCTTGCATAGCGTCTCGCTAGGACAGGTATGTTGCACCAGCTTTCTGAATATAAAGGAACCACCCTTTAATTACATCCATTCTCAAAGGAAATATACACATTTCTCACTACTCCAGCCTGACTACCAACCTTCAATGTGACCTTGCAACACTAAAATCAATAAAAAAGGTTAAAATTAACTTATGTATATAACCCTTTCTGTTACACCATTGGGAAAAGTAGTGTACACTAACATTAAGGCTTTTTCATACCACCCACATTTACAATGGCCATAGAGGGAAACTTTTGTTGAAGGGATTGGTGTAAAGGTGTGGGTTTAAAGGCAAGCCTTTACCATGACTTATTTTTTTACTTTGTGATCTATTGGTATAGTTAAAAGAAGAATAATGTATTTTATTAATACCAATACCAATTATATGTTGTTTAGGGCTGTAGAACACTATGATACATTCATATCGAGCAAACATTCCGAGCTCCTAGGACACTAGGACACAGGGACAATTGAGTTGTATCCAAAAGTGGCACTTACTGCTTCTACAGAGGGGCAACTGGGAGGTTTGCTAGGAAGTAGTCTTGTACTTCATCTGTTTTTAATTTCTTTTTTATTCATAGGTTTTTTTTTACATGAAATAAATTAAAAAAGTATAATTCGTCAAGCAGTCATTTGCGCATGTGTTGCCACCAATCCTCCACACAAATCAATTGTCAAATTAGATATGAATTGGTGATTGTCCTCCCAATTGTTGACCACAATACCAGGATGTATGCTTGAAGGTTTATTTAAGTTTAATTTTTAGTGCGTTGTCAGTGAAAACACGGGGTGAATCTCTGTGGCATCATAAGGCCCTCAGGCTTTTTCTTCTGAAGTCACACTTCCCAAAGGGATATGCAACCCTTTCCTTCCCTCACTGGCCAGAAGGACAACGGTAGGGCCAGATCGTCTCCCTCAGAGGTGGGAAACCAATGAAGTCTTCAAGAGGAGGTAGAGGACAAAACTAGTCTTTACTGTGGCACTTCCAGTGAGTGCAAAAACTGTATCAGTATTCACCAGGGTTTGACTGAGGATGACAAGGTGGCCCTGGCACTTTAAGGCTGGAAGCCACCTATAATATAGGTGTGGCCAACAACCAGATAGAATCGAAGAAGATCGGGTGTCTATGGAGCAATGTTAACCAGCGGCCTACTGGACATTTGCTTGGAATGCTAGATGGCCAGTCTGCTTCTGATATCTATTGAAAAAATTATCAGTGTACCCCTCACCACAATTATCAGTGTACCCCTCACCACAATTCTCTCTGTCATATATGACCAGTGCAGGGGCCCCTTATGGAAAAAATATTTTTCTCCTTGAGCATAAAACACATAATAGCACAGAGGCAACCGAATGACATCACTGGGCACTGGGCAACAGATTTACACAATATAATCTATAAACATATCCTTGCTGATTATATATATATATATATATATACATATACATCATTGTGGTATACATATACCCAGCAAACATGCCGATCTTCAAGGATAGAGGAAATCAGGGGATGAAAGAGGAACAGAGGGATGTGAGTCCCAAAGAGTGACTTGCTCCCAAACAGGGATAATGTTGTGTTCCACTACTGTACAGTGAACCTTCCCTAGAAATACATGCAAATACAGTATGTCTATATAAAATTATATTACCGGTAAGAGTGATCATTAGAATATATACTGTGTGTATATATATATATATATATATATATCATAAGGTTAAATTTAATTACTAAGATTATATTGACTGTACAGAACTTTATCTAATTCCTTTCAGATTACAAACATTTACAATACATACATTTATGTATCGATTTTTTAAAGATTTTGATTGATTTAGAAGGATACAGAGTACCCTCTTAAACCAGTAATCTTGGGAGGTGTGTTTTCTACTTCCTTTGCGGTCGCTAATATGACATAACAGTCATACAGTCTTTTACTATCTTAGTGAATTGTACCATATTTGAGACATTTAAAAAAAGAGGTTAGGGGCAATAAGCATTGATACTCGTGACACAGGAGCCAAGCAGGTGGCAGTAACAAGGAAACAGCTGATGGTTCAAGGTGACAGTTGTCATCACCTACTGTACTGTCTTGTGAAGAGCAGCTTGAGAACTTTTGGGTCAGTTTATTAAATGTTCATCTTATTCATCTGAATCCTAATATTATACAGTGCCTGAAAGCCATGCCAAAGGTACACCAAGGTGGTGCTGCACACCCCACATAAAATCATACAAAAAATTGCATCTCTCCCTAGTCACATAAAGAAATAGATAAAAATGTACCTTTAGTAGCCAGTAATGTATGATATGTGTTCTCATATTGCATATAAATCAATCAATAGGTAGGAACTGGTTCCTACACCTTAGTTCCGAGAGGGACAAACTGGATTGTTTGCTTTTCAGTCAATAAAGATGTCAACACAATGTGACAAATATCTCACACCGGAATTAACAGAAATGAACTTTGAATGCAAACATGTACAGGGTTTCAGAGCAATTCTACACACATGGAAAAATATTATCCATATAAGGTACTGAAGAAATTTGGAATCTTCTATAGCTGCATTGTTAGTGACTAATGACTAAATTTACACTACCATCTGGTTTCATTGGTTAAATTACTATACATGGTCTGATGTACTTCAAAGCAAGATAATTAAGTTTTACATTAATCACCGACCAGTTCTGGGGACTTATAAGTCTAGCATACATCTAGAATTTGGCTGGAAAGCACATTGCGACTTGGTGAAGGATCTGTAGTGAGAACTTAGTAATAGTGAAAAACCAGTAAGGAGCCAGTAGTGGATATTCAATGCTGTTTAGCTTAAAGGTTGGGAGTTCTGGTCAAATCATACCTTGTTCATCTGGGCATCTCCATGTGAGAATGACCTGCGAAGGTGAGGTGATCTTATCTGGATATCCTTGTCCTGCTTTCCAAAAAGTTCCTCCATCCTCCCTGTGTCAATTTGTAGTTCTCCTTGAAATGTTTCTGAGCTCCACAGGCTGGGTCGCCCTTTCACCTTCTCCAGTGGGATAGCCTCCCAATTAAAGTTCCTTAGACGTGACCTCCGCTTTGTGTCAAACCTTTGAAGCAGACTTCCAGATGATCCAGAAAAGTTCAAGTTTGGCGGAGGTGGGGGTGGTGGTGTTGGGATTCCTGTAGCTGTGAAATCTTCTGGACATGGAGAACTGTTAAACTGGATAGGGGCCTCTGAGCGTAAGCCTTCATCTTTGGTTCCCATGCTCCTACCGATCAGCATTTCATGGAAGGTTTAGGAATCCCTCCTCCTTCCTTCTAAACCAGGATACCTAAAAGAGCAGAGAAATAACCAGCACAGTCAGTAAAAGCATCACACGGCTCATTGAGCATAGGCATGAGTGGGATCCCTGTGAACAGCTGTCAGGACAAGAAATAAACCACAGGAATTCCAGCACTTAGAGAAGAATATGAATGACTTATCAAACTTCAGTATCTGAGATGATATTTAGGTGTTGAATAGCACCATATACATGATATCATTGATGTTTTCCAGTGCAAAATAGGCACTCCATTCCTTCACATAAAAATTGGAAGATATCAGTACACAAAGCAGCGATTGCATTGATGTGTTGCAAACATGGATCTTCTTGGTCTGGGCTCTTCTGCGGGATCCCAACTCGCCATCATTTAATGATGGTCGCATCATCTAGTGAAACTGCCTTCATTGGGTACCATGAAACTGGAAACACAGGTCCTATAAACTGCAGAATCCCGTTTTCCATGCCCACCAAAACTCAAGTAGATTTATTATCATCAATTGCACAACAACTTATAAGCCTTCACTACGTATCTGCCTCTACATCAGACTTTCTCAACCATATTAATTTGCAAGTTTTTTGCTGGCTGCTCTGGGACTGTAACTCCTGACTCCACTAGACTTCCCCTAATCTAATTAGGTGCTATCCACCTGTATCTACCGCTGATCCTTTCTATGTTACTGTACAGCGCCACAATGGAGTACCGCGAGGTTCAAGTCTGAGCCCAGCTGTGACAGAAGTATGCACTGGAAGTCAATACCTGCATGATCTTCAAACACAAATGCTGGATAAGTGAAGAGGCAGTGTTGGAATATGAGCCCACTTAAGGACTTTCTCAGAAACACGGAATTTAATAGCAGGTAAGATTTGTTTGGTCCATCTAGTTTTCCATGTTTTCTTTCTGTAAAGGTTCAATTCTTAATCAGTCCTTGGTCTCGTCTTAGACCCAGGGTAACCAATACCATATGCCTATCCCATACATGTTAAATCCCATGACGTTATTAACCTCTACCACTTTTGCTAAGAGGGTGCTCCACTTATCTACCAACATCTCAGCAAAGTATAAATAAATAAACTCCCGACTCATCCATGGGTTCAGCAATACAGGATAGGGTATGGTTAAGTTGCAGCTTGGTTTCTCTGATTCACCTTCACCTCTTTTTCCAAACCATAAAAGACATCCCTAAAGCAGCATACTGTATTTATAATTTAGATGAGGCACATGCAATTATGCCCAATTAAACTATCCCAATAACAATATGGACATTCTACTGCCTGATTATCTCTTCAATTTACTCAGCATAGTATGAGTCCCTATTTTCCAATATCTGTATAAATCTAGTAAAGCTCACATTATAAGCCAATATAAGTTTGTGATTGTGTAGGCATATAGATGGGTGTATGATTAAACCGTCATACCAAACAAGCGTTAATGATAATTAATGTAATATGTAGGTTGAAACACAATCATTAACTGAAACAGAAACAGCTGTGGTGAGGAACAACTGGGTGAGGAACAGCCAAACTCACTAACAAGATACGGTTACTGAAGTTTAAAGTCAGAAGTCACACACCTTGAAAAGACACAAGGTGGTAATACTGCATCAGCAAGGTCTTTCCCACCCAGATATTTCAAGGCAGACAGGGGCTTCCAGATGTTCTTTCTGAGCGCTTTTGAAAAAGGGGGACTATACAGAGGACCGTAAACACAGTGATCAGCCAAGAAAACGAAGTGCAGCAGATGAAAGACTCATCATGCTTATTTCCCTTCGCAATCACAAGGTGTCCATCGGTGTCATCAGCTCAGCATTGGCAGAAAACAGCGGGACCCTGTACACCCATCTACTGTCCGGAGGAGTCTGGTCAGAAGTGGTCTTCATGGAAGACTTGCAGCCAAAAAGCCATACTTCCAATGTAGAAACAAGGCCAAGCGTCTATTCACAAAAACACAGGAACCGGGTCAAAACATGAAATATTTGGCAATAGCAGAGGGCTGGAGATTGGTACAAGAATGAGTGTTTGGGGCTGCACGTCTGCAAATGGAGTTAGGGATTTGGTCAGAATTAATGGTCTCCTCAATGCGGAGAAGTACAGGCAGGTGCTTATCCATTATGCAATACCAACTGATTGACCCCAATTATTTTCTGCAGCATGACAACGACCCCAAATATACAGCCAAATGAATTATCTTCAGCGTAGAGAAGAACAAGGAGTCCTGGAAGTGATGGTACGGACCCTACAAATCCCTGATCTCAATCTGGGATTATAGAAAGAGAGAGAGCAGCTGAGGCTCCCTAAATACACAATTCTCCAAGATCTTTGGAACAGTCTGCCTGCCAAGTTCCTTCAACTGTTCCTACACAAACTGTGTGTGAGTGTAAGAAGAATTGAAGCTGTTTTGAAGGCGGAGGGTGAACGCACCAAATAGTGATTTGATTTAGACCTTTCTTCTGTTCACCCACTTTGCTAAATTATAAAAATAAACTAATAACATCCCTATTTTTGAAAGCATTCTTCCTTACTTAACAGGATTTGTCACACCTGCCTAAAAATTACAGTACAGTATGTATAGTATACGTATATATATATACATATATTGTACATACAGTATATATATATATATATATAATATATATATATATATTAAAAAAACCACAAGGACTGTCAATCACTTATCTGCTGAAACAGTTCACAACATAATACATTCAGTCCAGAACCATTACTACAAACTAGAGCTTTATCCTTACACGCCGAGCTTCCCCAAAATGAAATAAAATATCCACATTTGGTAAAGATGATATCATTATTGGCTGACGAATTCCATTGGATTCCAAGCTTCTGAGGCGATTTCGGTCTCTTCTTCGGTCATTTCGTCCGAAAAGAGACCTAAGTAGAGTTTGGAACTCCAATGGAACCCAATTCAGACGGCGAATGACAGAATGTGCTTCTTTCCACACTATCAGGGTGCAGCTCTCTCTATATAAATACAATGATGCCCCCCAAACCAAAAATACATGATTCCTAACCCTGCTGTGGGGGGTATTACTCGATTAGCTCTTTCCTACCCCACTGCTACAAATACTGCCCCAGATCAACAGCAGATATTACCCCCCCACCCCCGCATCACTTCATACAGTACCTGAGGATCTGTGCTGGGGGTTAATACTCCTCCGGTGCCAGGTGGTCTCGTGTCTCTGCCCCGGGTGCCCCTGCACCTCCGTGCTTCATCGGGAGTACCAACCAACCCTCCCGTGTCTCTGTTGATTCTCTCCTGGCTTCTCTCTAGCGCCCTATCTTGTCTTCTGTCTCTTTTAGGACTTCACATGTCACACTTGTTGTCTAATGTCACTGTTTCTATTGTCCTTGGTTTAACTGCGCTCTTTTCTCTGTTTAACTCATCCCCGTATTGCCCCGACTCCCGCTCTCGCAGCCCAAACAGCAGTCCCGGCTTCTACCCATTAACTTAACGCAATGCTGTTCTCCAGTGTAGCAGTAACATTACGCATGCGCAATTGCGCATTAGCGGCTTATAGACGAATCACCCTATTAGTTTTCATATACAGGTAAGTGTGTGTGAGGGAAGCGATACAGAGATGTGTATGTCGCTTTTCTATGTATTACACATCTGTATATAGTGGAACACACACGCATACATACATATACATATATATATATATAAATATACATGTGTATATAGTATATATATATATATACATGTTTATATAGTATATATATAATATACATGTTATATAGTATATATATATATATATTGTATACTATATATATATATATATAAAGTATATATATATAATATATATACAGTCTCCAAGTAATATTGTAAATATATATATGTTTATAATGTATAATAGTGCCAACATTATTACTGTAGGTGAAGATTGGGTGTCTGTATGTATATGCTCATACCTCCCAAGTGTCTTCTTTTGGAGGTACAGTCCCTCCTTTGAATCCAAATTCATTCTCCCTGTCCCCCTCCAGGTGTTCCTCTTTTCTGGGATCATAGATGCTTTGTGGTCATAACTATGTCTATCATAGTTTTCTACAGCTCTAAATAATACCGGTATGTTTATTTATAAACTGCATAAAATGTCTATAGAATAAAATAGGTAAGAAAAATGCATTAGTTTTCTTAGAAACACCTTATAAACAGCCATTAATAGGTCACAACAGGATGTAGAGTTATAATAAAGCTGGTGGCCCCTTGTTCCTGTCTCCTCATTCAGATTCAAAGTTGTTTAGAAGGGGCCCTTCCGACATGGACCGCACCGATCCAGGTCGGGGGGCCCTTTCTAAACTATTTTTAACCGACACGGGGAGACAGGAGCGTATTGGGTGAAACTGTGCGAGCAGCCAGAGAGAAAGCGGCAGGGGCGGGTAGAGGTAGCAGGGGCGGGTAGAGGTAAGCAGGGGCGGGGAGAGGGAGTATATGTGTTTGTATTTATGTGTGTGTGGATGTGTGTGAGTATGGATGTGTAATGGTGTGTGTGAGTATGGATGTGTAATGGTGTGTGTGAGTATGTATGTGTAACAGCATGGATGTATAATTGTGTGGGTGTGTGTAAGCAGAAGCAGACTGGGTCACCCGACAGAATGCAGAATGGGCCTGCGCTCATTTAACAGCTCCCTAGAATAGTCAGGGATCTCCTCAACTTCCATGACAACAAGACAGTGCCTGCAAACCGGGAAAGTCCTGAGACTGTTGGCAGGTACAGTATGATTTATATTTAAAGGAGTTCTTTTTACCTGTAACCTATTTTAGATCTAAATGACTGTGTTTGGGAACGTTATTGAATGTATGAAAGTATATTTTTTGCACCTCATCACTATAATGGAGCATATAAATACAATTTTACTCAAATGATGTAAAAACAAGGGATGCAGATTTTAATTTATCTTCAGTAATTCACCGTACTTTTCAGAAAATAAATAAACATATTAATATGTTAAGCAAATAAACATTTGTTATCTGTCATATTCTTTCCTCTGGAGGTTTAATCAAATAAACACAACATTAACTTTTAAGAAGCTTTTCCAGTTTCTATGGGAAATCATAGAAACTTCTGAAAAGAAGAAAATCATAAACTTGTCCACTGAGGTGACCTGGTCTAGAGAAACTCTCATTGTAGCCTTCTATTATAGTCTGTCAGAATGCCTAAAAGATGCACATTCACCAGAGACCTCCCTAATTTTGAAGAATTCATCTCTATGGCACTTAAACTCAACAATCGGATGAGAGAAAGACAGTCACAGAAGTCTAAAAGGTTTGGAAGGGCATTCTATCAGATTCCTAAATTTATGGCGGTCCTTACCCATCATCTGAAGAGCTCATGCAAATGGGGGCTGTCAAGTTATCCGTAGAAGAGAAGGCCGGCAGAAGATCTGAGTGTCTTTGCTTCTACTTTGGCCAAAAGAGTAATTTTGCCATGCCCTGTCCCAATAAGACAGAAAACTCCCACACCTAGGCCTTGAAAGTGAGCATCATCTGGGTGATCCTTATTTTGTTCCCTCTATCAATAAAGATCACCTCCTGGTTCTAGTCACCCTCAAATGGAATGACGTCAAAGCAGGACTCTGAAGCAGCAGGATTCTTCATTGATTTATCGTAAAGAATAAAATCCCCCATACTACTGTGTTCCTGCCAATTACTGTTTCCTGTATTGATGGGTGCCCGTTAAATCTTCCAACCATTACCCAGAGGACCACTCCTCTACTCCTTAGTGTGGGTCTGCTCCATCAGTAGTCCATAATGTGGACTACATTCACTGGCCACTTTATTAATTGTTTGTTAACAAAAATAGCTAATCAGCCAATCATATGGCAGTAACATTTAGGCATGTAGACGTAGTCAGGACAACTTGCTGAAGTTCAAACCGAGCATCAGAATGGAATGCCCTTTCGAAGAAAGGGACATGGTTGTTGGTGCCGTGGTAAGCTGCAACTTGCTGAGTATTTCAAAAACTGCCGATCTACTGGGATTTTCATGCACAACCATCTCTAGGGTTTACAGAGAATGGTCTGAAAAAGAAAAAATATCCAGTGAGCAGCAGTTGGGTGGATGAAAATGTCTTGGTTATGTCAGAGGTCAGAGGAGAATGGGCAGACTGGTTCAAGATGACAACAGAAACTCAAATAACCAATCGTTACAACCAAGGTTTGCAGAATACCATCTCTGAACACACAACACATCGAACCTTGAAGCAGATGGCTACAGCAGCAGAAGACCACACCGGGTGTCACTCCTGTCAGCTAAGAACAGGCTACAATTGGCATAGGCACACCAAAATTGGACAATGGAAGAATGTTGCCTGGTCTGATGAGTCTCAATTCCATCTGCGACATTCAGATGGCAGATTCAGACTTTGGGTTAAACAACACGAAAGGATGGATCCATCCTGCCTTGTATCAACAGTTCAGGCTGGTGGTGGTGGTGTAATGGTGTGGGGGAAATTTTCTTGGCATCTTCTGATGGCTACTTCCAGCGGAATAATGCACCATGTTACAAAGCTCACATGATCTTAATATGGTTTCTTGAACATGACAATGAGTTCACTGTTCACAGATCTCAATCCATTAGACCACCTTTGGAATGTTGTTGAACGGGAGATTCACATCATGGATGTGCAGCCGACAAATCTGCAGCAACTGCGTGATGCCATTATGTCCATACTGTATGTACCAAAATCTCTGAGGAATGTCTCCAGCACCTTGTAGAAAGTATGCCACAAAGAATGAAGGCTGTTATGAAGGCAAGGGGGGGGTTCAACCCGGTACTAGCAAGGTGTACCTAATAAAGTGGCCAGTGAGTGTATGTTCGATAATAAACAGGCTGAAGAACTTCCAGGCCACCGTCCCTAAGATTGTCCCATTGAGTTACTTCCAGGTACTTTTCCTCCGAAAGGCAGAACTTATCCTTTGTCATTGCCAGAATCCCTTCCATTTGAGGAATACATTAAAGATAATCTGAGCAGAGGATTTATTCATTAATCTACATCCCCAGCTGGACTCACTGTCATGACTAGAAAGAGTGCGGACTATAAGCACTAGTTGGAAGCTCAAACAGTCCTTTGCCTATTAATCCAAATGTCTTCAAACCCTTCGTGGTAGAGATTGATGCCTCTGAAATGGTCGTAGGGGCAGTCTTCACACAGTGCAAGGAATTCTGGGGAAACTCCATCCATGTGCATATTTTCCAAGAATTTCTCTCTTCTCTCATGAACTTCTGGGAATCATTTTAGCTCTTCAGGAATGGCAGCATGAACTCTTTTAGAAGGGGTGCAAACTATCGTTACCATCCTTATGGACCACAAATCAACCGAATGGCATCCTAGGAAGAAGTCAGTAAAAAAATATAGATCTGGGTGTAGAAGTGGATGTGATTTATTTGGACTTTGCTAAGGTGGTTAATACACAAAAGATTGCTGTATAATTTGTTAGAAATAGACTTAGGGGCAAATGTATGTACTTGGATTGGAAATTGACTCAAATATATAATGCAAGCTGGTAATGTGGAGTACCTCAGGGGTCTGTCCTGGGTCTATTTCTTTTTAATTTGCTTAGTAATGATTATAAATTCATATACTTTAGAGGATATCGTCCTGGGAAAAACTACTAAGGAGGAGGATTTAGGAATAAATGTAAAAATTGAATCACAGGAGGAGGATGTCATCGTCCCGCTTTATAAGTCATTGCTCCACTTTAGCTGACCCAAGCATTGTGTGGAGTTTATGCTAGTGTGCTCTGGTCCTGGGACCTACTGCCTTGTACGGCAGAATTTCTCAGCACGTGTGTGTGTGTGTATTTTCTAAAACCACAATGAGCATAAATCCTGCATTTGCTATACAAGTATGAACCGCATATTCCAAACACATTAAGTAATAACAGAGACTGTCAAAAGTAAATATGGCACCCACGTAATGTAAATATTATATAGTGCTTACTCAGCCAACTCTTTTTCAGGATGGGAGTAAATGTTTATCTCTTTTCTATAGTGGCTCGTGTAGGACTACATTTAGTTGGCATGCATATTCTTCTAGCTAGATAGCCAGCTGTGGGTATTAAGGTATATGAATCCTAATATATTCAGCAAAGCACTATATTTCAATATATTTCAAAGCATTTCATGTCTACATCCAGGGAGAAGAGGACAAGACAAAGACGTAGGTATCAAGGTGCAGAGAAGCAGGGGACAAGTCAGACTAACAAGATGTGTAACTTTCACACCTGTGACATATACATTCTTGTAACCTTGTCATTAATCCATGGGTCAGGGGTTATTTGAAGACAGTGGCAAACACAGCATTCTGGAACTGTCTTAAATTCCACGTCGGGCAGAACTAACTATTGAAATACAACATTTATAGCAGTTATAGTAAAGGCTGTTATCAGAAGACCCAGGCACATTTCCATATTTAAGGCTAGTCAGTTGCCCGTGGTACGGTGAGATTAGGAGCAGCCACGTATATCTGCGGCCAGCAGGGAGGTTTAATTAATTACTCAATTTACTTTGTGTGTGATTAACTTTTTAAAGTCATTTTCATAAAAGTAAAGGAAGCTGAGGGGTAACGGTGAGTTGTAATGACACTGCCTGTCGTTGAGTGGGGTTGATTTATTTTAGAGAGAACAGGGAGAATTTGTAGGCAGAATTTTATTAATTTATTTTTTTACCAAAACACAGCTGTATTTTGTTGTAACCTCCCATTACAGACAGCGAATATAACTTCACTATACTGTGATTTTGAAGTACTCAAAATAAGGGTAGTTTATCCTTTTTGTATTTGATCACCATTTCGTTTTGGTGCAAATTTGCTTTTTTAATTTACTAATTGATGTCCATATAAGTGAAAACTCTAATTATGTTGTTTTTATGATAGAGGTGCTTTTATATATGAACCCAGCCTGCATACACAAATCTAAGTTATATATCATTCTAGGATGTTTCTCTTCGATTCACTGCTTTTCTTCTTTTTATATTTACCCTTTTCTTGAAATGGCCACGTTTGATTATTTATTCAGTTTAAACTTAGTAAATAGATTTTGCTATTTGAATGAGACAATGCATGTTTTAACAATAAACACAGAAGTGCGTGTGTACACACCTGTGTAGGTACATACAGGGCTTCTTTACACTGATTAATAGGTAACCTGTGTATATGTGTCATCCAGAGAGAATGAGAAAGAATTACCTATAGTCAATGGGGGAGATCGCTTGCTGCTGATGCCAAATATTGTGATTTATTTCTGAATGATTGCCTGTTGCAGCAAAGTGCCTCCATTGAAATCCGTGCTTTGTGCACCAGAGGGTCTCAATAGACCCCTGCTAGCTGCATTGCTGGAGCTGACTGGCAGTATATATATATATATATATATATATATATATACACAAGGAGAAGTGTTCAGCTGAACACATCTCCTGCACAGCAAATAACTGGGGGGCAGACAAAGAAGCAAATGAATATGGGGGATTTTGCAGAATCCCCAATGCATTTTAAAGGGGAGCACCATAGAAATGTCAAAGGACTTCTCAGTTATCATACGTATTAAAGTGCATATGATGGCTGGAATGTCCCTTTAAACCCTTTTATTTAGGGCCAGTTAAAACAGAGCCACATGGGAGCTGCAAAGCGGTGGGGAATGGCCAAATATCACCCCCCTCCCCACAGAGATCAAAGCACTACTCTAGTGAACAGTTGTGACCCACCAGGGCAAATCCGGAGAATACTCCGTACCCCATAACCTAAATCATACACATAAGGTGTTAATGTGTATTCTGAATTCCATAAAACCATTTTTTTGTTAAAAAAAATACTTGTTTGGAAACCATCTTACAAACTTGATTTCATGATGTTATTTGAATCGCTTCATGCCAGTATGACTATGGAAGATGGAAGCTTTATCTTCGCACATGTTTTTATAACAGCATGGGTTGACATAGCAGCGCCACATATAAGACAGGCTCGTGTGTAAATGAACATAATAAGGAGGAGACAAGGAATTCGGAACTGGGAGGAATTGGAAAAAATAGCAATGTTTCATTTTCCGAAGTATTAAAGAAAACAAATGTTGGAGGAGTTCAGCTGGGATGGGTAGAGCTGATGTGTGCTTGGCGTCTCAAGAAAACATAACATTGAAAAGATAATCATATAAATTAAAATGATATAGCTCAAAAATAGACTTGTGCATTCAGATTTGTAACTGAAATTTCGAATCTCCGAAACCCAACAAAACAAATGAAAACGAAGCCAAAAGCTCCACATTTTTTGTCTGAATTTCGTTGTTTTTCCACTCTCATTTACTTTTGCTCACTATATCACACTCTCACGCTATCTCGCAATGTCTTCTTATCTTCTCTGCCCAATGCTTCTGTGTCGCTGTCTCCTTTGTTCTCTTGACTCTTCTTGTTCTGCCAAAAGGTCAGAAAACAAAATTCTAACGAAAAACTATGTGTCGGAATCGTTTTTGGTTCTTTTTGAAGAAGTCTACTAAAATGACTGCTTCCCCAGTTTGTGAAACAGATGCCAGGAGCAATTACAAAGTTGGACCAGGATAAATGTATTGTACCCTCAGAATTTCTCTATGCGCTTGTTTCTCAGACAATGCTGCAATTTGCCCAGCCTTTTTGTGAAGAAAAGACAGAAAGAAAGAAAGAAAGAAAGAAAGAAAGAAAGAAAGAAAGGGAAAATAAATCCTGTGAAGGTATTATGTTTAAAGTTTAAAAATTGGTCTTAATACTATATATCAATTAACAGGCGTTTCTAATCACTGGACCATTCCATTGGTTGTGGTATTGATAAAATTACTTTTTCAAGACTTTGCACTTGTGCATACCTGCCAAATCTCTCTTTTATGAGCACCAATCATCTTTTGAGTCGCAAATTGTCAGTCCCTCTCTCCTCTACGTGTTTCTTTTCTAGGAGCTTGAAATGTTTGTACCGTTGCCACAAGCAACAATTTGTCTTCTTAATTGCTTATGATTTTACATAAACAGCTACAACGTTACACATGCTATAGCTTTGAACCCCTTTGTTAATTTGAAATGTTGGGTCTATGCGTTATATATCATGAAGTATATATATATATATATATATATACCGTACGTATTACAGGCAAAAGTTTAAAAAGTAGTCGTATTGTAACCAATAGTGTGTTCCTGCTGATTCAGTGGTATCAGTGGTATAAGTACAGGGGTCCGAGCAGTTACAACTGCGATGGAGCCTTTGCCTCTAGGGGGCTGGGGCGACCCCTGCAACCACTTGTTTCCGTATTCACGTGGACCGTGTGTGTGAGCATGGATGTGCAATTGTGTGTGTGAACATAGATGTGTAATTGTGTGTATGAGCGTGGATATGTAATTGTGTGTGTGTGAACATAGATGTGTAATTGTGTGTATGAGCATGGATATGTAATTGTGTGTGAGCATGGATGTGTAATTGTGTGTGTGTGTGAGCATGGATGTGTAAGTGGGATAAGATAGAGTGTGTGTTAGGATGAATGTGTATGTGTGTGTTAGTGAGTATGAGTATGTATGTATCATTTGTGTAAGTGTATTTTCATATGTATGATGGAAGGGGGGCAAGGGGCAAAGAAGGCACAGCCAAGTTGTATGTGGGCAACAGACAAGCAGTTTGAGGCCAATGATGGTACAGACCAGCTGTTTGGGGACACCGACAAGCTGGGGGCAACAGGCTGTTTAGGGGTTAGGATGGCACTGATAAGCTGCTTGGGGCAAAGGAACTCACAAGCTGTTTGGGGCAAATGTGGTGCTCACAAGCTGTTAAGGGAGACATGGGACTGTGAGACATGTCGCACCAGGGCCCTGTGGTTTCTAGTTACGCCCCTGTGATGACTGAACCGTTCCATTTCTTGCTTATTGATGGTCAAACTACTTTATACCTTGAGCATGTTTTATATCAATTATCCCCAAGAGCAGTGTAGAAGGGGTTAATTTTATCTTGTGTCCTGAATTTGATGGAATCAAATGTTGCACATTACACACAGAACTGGTGTGACCATTTACTACTACCGTCAACTTCTAATACTTCAAGAAGGCCCAGAGAAGGAAATGTGCTTATAATCTCAGGCACCGGACACTCCCCAGTGTCCCACGGAGTCCCTTGAGCAACCCCCCCAAAAGAAAATATGGTAAATGTACATACCTTAGAGAGAGAGAAGCTGCAGCTCCCCATGGTCCAAGCACTGTAGCTGATTTGCAGTAAGTATAGCACATCTCAGGACATGTGTTCAGTTGAACACATCTCATGCAGGCAAATAGCTGGAGTGGGGAAAAGGGGCCAATGCATATAGGAGATTTTACAGAATGCCCCCATGCATTGAGAATTTAAAGGCCGCTATCATATGCATTAAAGAACATATGATGGCTGACGTTTCCCTTTCGTAATGACTTCTTTCGCGTCTTGTTGAATTGTTATTAAAATTGTTACAGATCTAAACATTATTATATCATCAAGACCTGTTACAATAATTGAGCATATAATGGGATATTTTGATGTGTAGCTGCTGAACTGCAAGACATGGACCAAGGAGAGTCCGCTTGATGTAAATGGATAGATGGCCAAACATTACAGGGTAAGATTAGCCAGGATTTCATGCCCTAAGTTGGTTTGCAGAGTGACCTACTTATAGCAGTTAAAGCTGGGGATGAGATGGTTGTGGAGGTTCCTTTTGTGAGCTTGGCAGGATGTTTGTGTTGTACTCATCTTTGGCAGGTGTCCCTACTAGTCACACACACAGATTTGTTTTCTTTGTTCCTTTTAGGGGGGTGACAGGCACCAGATGTCGGCTGTGCCAAAAGAAACGCTTGACCTGTTATTAACACCCCTTCACACTGTGCCCCCCGCTTGCTCTCTTAAAATAGACAGTGGATAAAGGGCCTCTTTGTACGAGCTATGGGACCGAGGTGGTGGTTCTTCTTCTATGACAGAGAAAACCGGTGGCTTCCCTAAATTGAGGTCTATTTGCTTAATCTGAGCTAAATACGTCCGGACCTACACTGCTGGGTGACCTCATTAAACTTCCAGCCAATCAGCAATCACCACTGAGCTGCCAAAAAATGAGGTCACTCTGCCTAATTGTTCACATTGGCAGTGGATCAAGCAGCAGCCTGGGCCAGATTGCGCACAGTGAGTATGATGTCTTTTACACCTCAATAACAGAGCATATTCTGTGGAAGCCTCTTTTAGCTGTCTTCTCGCGATGGTTGATTTGTTATATTTGTAATTTTCTTTAAAGTGATTGTCTCTGTTTAGTAAGCATTGTTCTGATAAAATGTTTTCCCTAATCGTTCTGCATATTATGTTTTTTTTTATAATTAGAAACAGTAATTCCTGATTAAGGACAGCAATTTTCCTCTTTAACTTGGCATGCTTATGGAAAATGTATACTTTATTAAAACCGAAACATTTCTCAGGGACGTCTGTCCTCTAAGCGAAAGCTCGGTACAAGATGGGTACCCATGCTGGTTCTCAGCGTAAAGGTTCTCCTCCGGGGAAAAAGGGTCTCCTAAAGAACCATACCACCAGTAAATACACAACACACCAGTCAGGATGCAAAAGAACGCACTTTATTGGAACTGGGCATAGTTTATATAGAGAGGGGAAATTGAAAAACACAAGAAACATGACTAGCTTAATAACACATAACACAATAGGGTGAGATCATGAAGACATCGCCACCAGACTAATCTCCTCACACATCCAACCATGACAAGCACACAACAGAGATGAAGGAATTATTGAAAGTGGCAGCAATAGCCAGGGACATCCCACTAGACCCCCTGGTTCCCATAACACTGGTGGTCCCATTACAATGGGACTGTCCAAACCACCACCAGGGACATCGACAGAAGCAGAATGGCAGTTTGCCAGCAGATGATTTGACTGGAGGTTGAGGAATCGTCTATTTCTTTTTGGTCCAAATACTCCAACGGAAGATTGTTCATTTTGCCTTTAAGCAAATGTTGTTGGAGATAGCCCAGGGAATATTTCCAGGAATATGAGTGGGATCTCTGCTCAAGCCACAAAGCCTATCCACACAGTGGTGCTGTGCTTACTTGAAGAGTGGGGTCTCAGCTATCTCTTTTTGGACCAAATAGTGGACTTGAAAATCTCATTTGTGTGCTACATCCTGAGGGGACGGGCAATGGAGCTAGCCCTGATAGGGAACCCATATACCTGCATGGTTAAATAACTCAGTGAATTGACAGGATACAAAATGAAGTACAGGGATACAAGATGTCAGTACCCCACCGCCCAGCGGATGGTAGTCCATGGATTCAGTATTGAACTGCCTCATTTCAAGCCACATAGGGTGACAACGAAATATGAGGAAATTTAGATGCGGGGTAAAAGCTCCCCATCCCCAATGCCAGAAAGGACCACAAAGATACAGACCCAAGCCACAGGAGGAGATAGAGGAATGTGAGACACTTGAGCTTTATCCCGATCAGTCCGAAGGTGTACAGTATTGCAAGGAGATAAAGCCCCAACTGGAGAAGGAAATGGGGAATACATGGGGCAGATGCCTGAGACTTAGAGGCTGCCCCAGTTTATGAGTGCAGGGTGGAAAAGCCTCTTGCACATAGACTGTGTTTTCTCAGTAAGGGGCCAACAACACCAGCAGTGCATCAGGGACCAGAAGGAGATCCGGGTACCAGTAATGTTTGTACTTCAACCCATTGGCCCTTACATGAGAATGAACGCAAGACTATTCCCACTAAACAGGAAATTTGCTAATATTAACTGAGGACAGGTAACAATTTCAGTCCTTCCACAGTAGGAAGCGGAGTTCCCTGGCAAGACAACTCTGTGACCAAATGACCGGAAGGGGGAATGACATAATGGTGGACGCAGATACGGTCTTGTTAATATGGGATTCATATGGTTTTAACCTTGCTATTATATTTTCTCTATTTTGTTCAGTGTATTGATATATATATTGATATGAAGAGCAATTAAACACATGTTGCCTGCTTGCCCTGTGGCATTTTGTGTGTGGGGGCAAAGTTCCTGGGAGTCTTTAGATGGAATGGTTCCTGGTCTGGCAGAATTATTGTTGTCAGGGGGTGGCAATGAAGTGAGCAGCGGGACTGATTTGGCTATAAATGTGTGCGGGGATAGCCAGGTCCGGCCAGTGAGCTGCAGTTTTGTGGCTGGTGGCTAGAACCAGTTTGGGGTTGTAGAGGTTAGGCAGAAGACTCTCTGGGATTGCAGCTCATTAGGAATGTTAATATGTTTGTTATTTGTTGGAAGTTATTTTGTGGATGGACAAATAAGCTTACGCACTTTACTTTACAGGTGTGTGCGTCTTTCTTTGGGGAAAGTTTGAGCGAGAATTGATCACAAGGTGAATGGAGGAGAACACAAAGAAGGTATGCGGGGAGCGTGGTGGTATGTGTGGCAAGGGCTTGGAACCATAAAAGAGCATAGGTCAGACTCTTGTCATGAAAGGTTGAACGTTTTGTAATGTAGACATCACAACATACATGATGCAACTGTCTTTAGAAACACACTTTTTGACAGAGAATTTTTTCTGAAAAAGGTAGCTTTTTAGGCCAAAGCCCAAAGTTGGTAGCTTTTTAGGCCAAAGCCCAAAGTTGGCACTTACCTCTAGCCATGATGACAGATGCCACCCACAGAGATGGCCCTTACATGGGTCTTGGTGTGTCCATAGGACCTAGGCGGCACTTTGACAGAGGCGGCAATTTGCCCCTCAAGACATGTTCTTTCCGGATAGATTCATAGAGAAAGAGAAGTGTTTCTGCACCTGTCTTTCTCCACAAATCCATCTGCATTAGTCTGGACTCTCATGCACTTCCGCAAAAACGCAGCGCTACGGGGACAGCCTCTCCCCTGTTTCCCCGGTCGGGGAAGAGGGTATGCTCGGAAGCTACACCCTAGTGTGGAAGTGCATGAGAGTCCAGCATATTGCCAACGCCTTAACAACAAAGAATTCATAATTTTTGCCGGGAACCCTTGCCATGTGAGACAAATTTAGGCACTGATAGGTTTATACCATAGAAACTGAAAAGCTGTGACGTGAAGTTCTTATCAGAGGAGAGAATAAATTAAATTTCTAATAAGGTTTATTTGCTTCTCTAAACAGACTATTAAGGGATCAACTGGCTAACAACTTAATCTGTGACATGATTATAAGGGGACAAGGGAAACTAGAGACTGGCTTGTTTTATATGTTTATTCAATTTTAAAATCAACTGCCCCATTTCTTTAATTATTTGGGTCATTTTTCCCACATTTATCTCAATGTGCACGTCTTTATATTTAAAGCTACACTGAAGAAGCATGGAGATCCTGTTGGCACATGGACAGAACATGTTATGCCGTGTTATGATATCAGGTGAGAAGACAGGAATCTGTGTATATAACAAGTAACTCTGAATAATTCTGTGTTTAGTCTACCGCCTCTGCTAGCAGACTCTTCCACGCATCCACTGTCCTTTCTATAAATAAGATCCCATCTGGTTCTTTGCTTAATCAACTCAAAGTCATAAATATTTTACGGAATCTGTTGCACTGTTTCCAACCCTTATTGCTTCATTTAAATACAGAAAGGGAATGTTTTAATGAAAAAAATACATTATTACTTTGACCACAGAAATATTTGGCCATTTGACCAGATACAATGATTTCTATGACTTGCCAATAACTCTATGGAAA